>CM077229.1:5718769-6128769 GCA_039654775.1 Spinibarbus caldwelli | reverse complement strand
CCAAGTCACTTCCTGAAAGCAGTATGGAAGGGGCGGAGATTTCCAGCCCTTTGGGTTTCCGAGCTTTGGGAGGCAGTCCGTTGCTACCGGTCCTCCTCTCAGGGGGCGTTGCCCGATTCTGGGCTCGCTCCCTGTGGCCAGACGATAAATTTAGAGGCTGAGCACTTTGCTCTGATTCGTCTATGCGAGCCTCTGGGCTGCGCTCCGGCCGCAGCGTGTAGACAGGGCTATGAGAAGGGGAGGGGCTACGGGACGAGCAAGGGGAGGTTTTTGAAGCGAAGAAGACCTCCGCGGATGCAGGTGAAGGCGAGGAAGCCAGGGGAACGACTTTTTCTGATCGATTTGTGACAAAGCGAATCACCGTTTGTCCCTCCTCCCCTCGTTCACCCCCTCGCTGCTTCTCGACTTTGATTGGACGCAGCAGTGGAGGCGGGCTTTGGAGGGAACTGACTGTGAAGGACGAGTACAGACCAGAGTGGAGATACTCGTTTCTGCAGGCGGGGCTTCTCAGCGACGACAGCAACAGCTTCGGAGACTCCTCCCCCTCGCCACAATCTGACTCCACCTCCTGCAACATGACACCCCCTGCAACGTGACCCCCGTCCCGACCGAGCTCCACCGCTTGGGGATCCATCTTCAGAATATCAGGGAATGAGACGAACTTGTATACAAACTTCTGGCCAATCACCTTCTTTATGATGTTCTGCAATAGAAAGATGATGATTGCAACACCTCTAATGGCAATTCGTAACTATTTGCGTGAATTTGTACAATCTCAGGTGTACATTTTAATACGATCTGCTTAAGCCCCATTGACGATTAGGTTTAGGGGTGGACCTTCATTCTTACATTTTATTTAAAAACATATGTTACCATACAAATGACATTGTACGCATTTATACGAAATGGCCTCTTCGTAAAATTGTTACGTTTTCTCATGAGAACGATTATTAAATACAATCGTTTGTAACCTTGTCATAGTAGTAGCGTAGTGCTCGGCTGAGTTTGTCGTAGTTCATGTTGGTCTTGTTCTTGCGTAAGCCCCAGAGTTTGGCGACTTCTTCCGATTTGAGCAGCTTGAACTCGCCGTCGTTGGACGTCCAGCAAATCAGGTGCTTATGGCTCTGATCCAGCAGTAGCTGCAGCAGAAACTGCCACAGCGTGATAGCACTCTCCATATCTGTCAGACAAGAGGTAAAAATTATTAACATTAATAGTTTACATTTTAATAATCATAATCAGGCTGATATTATTTTCCTAGTTAGAACCTAGTTAAATGGTTCTTTGAAGAACTGTTAACTGAAAGGTTGTTTTCTGAACCAAAAATGGTTCTTCTATGGCATCGCTGTGAGAAACCCACTTTTGTAACCTTTATTTTGAATAGTGTAGAGTCATTACACCGATTCAAATTGTGAGTTTGAGACTGACTGTGAGTCTTTTTGACTGATTCGTTACAAGGAGTTGGCTAGAGAGTCATTTGTGAGAGTCATACTCTTAAAACTAAGGGTTCTTTATTGGCTTCAATGGTTCCATGAAGAACCTTTAACACCCATGGAACCTTTCCAGTGCGCAAGGTTCTTTAAAAGGTTCTTTTGATTATCAAATGCTCTCCACACTAAGAAAAAATGGTTCTTTTAAGAACTTTTAAGGAAAGGTTCCATAGATGTAAAAGGTTCTTCATGGAATTCCAATATAAAACCTTTATTTTTAAGAATGTTGCCGTTTTGTAACAAAGCTGTTGGTTCTTGTACTGATTTTAAATGTGTGTATCATTGTGACCAAGGTGAGAGTGTGGCGTAATTTCATAAGAGTTTCGATCTAATTTAAATTAGCCATATTTACAGTCTGTCTGGATGCGTTGTGTGTTTATTGGGAAAGAAAAGGTGGCTTGAGGACACATTTAATCACTCTAACAAGGTTTAAGGATCTGAAGGAAGATGCTGTGGTACCGCAAAGCCAAATTTAGTACGTGTCTGTGGATAAGTGCGGACCGGCGCCTTGTTTCAATTGATCTGATAATCAGACATCCTTCCAGGAGTGACTGCATTTGTAAAAACCTCCCTTTAACCATATTCATGCAGGTTTCGAACAGGAAGTGGTGAAGAGGGAGAGGCCAGAGCATCATATAAATGCGGCCACATTAAAGAATGCTCCTGAATTCATCCTCTTCCTTTAATTTCCCCTTTTCCGTCTGCACTCTTCATCTCTCGCATGAACAAAAAACATCATTCCTGGGTGCCCTCCCACAAACTCTGCAAGCATTTCCTGTTCTGTTGTACATTAACGCACAGGCTCATAAACAACAAAGAGCTATCAGCCAGAAAGACTGACACGGGAATGAGTCGCAAATAAGCAACATGTTCCAGCATCGACCGTGCTGCTGAACTCTCTGGGACGCTAGGTGTCCAGAGATTACTAACAGGGTAAAAATGGAGTTTATCCACAAGACCCTGTTTAGGAACATAGATTAGAGTGACCAGGTAGAGATAAGAGGGTTAAGGGGGCGCAAAATTGTTCAAATGTCCCAAACCCAAAGCCAAAATCTACAATAAGCAGAAAGGGAATTCTTAAAGGTATAGGTTACTCAAAAATGAAAGTTCAGTTCAAAACTTTTTAAAGAAATTAATTATTTCATTCAGTAAGGATGCATTAAATTGATCAAAAGTGACAGTACATGCTTAAAAAAAGGTTCTTCACAGCGATGCCATAGAAGAACCATTTTTGGTCAAAGTTCTTTGACCATCTCTTTCTTACCTTTTTATAATCTTAAGAGCCTTCTTTCACCACAAAGAACCTTTTCTGAATCAGAAAGGTTCTTCAGATGTTAAAGGTTCTTTATGGAACCATTTAGACAAGAAAGGTTCTTCCATGGCATCGTGAAGCACCTTTATTTTTAAGAGTGTAAATACTACCAAAAAAAAAAAAAATCTATTTCAAATAAATGCTGTTCTTTTGAACTTTCTATTTATCAAAGAATTGTTTCCAAAAAAATTAAGCAACTGTTTTCAACATTAATAAAAAGAATATTAGCATATTATCTATAATAATTTTAGAATATTAGCATATTAGAATGATTTCTGAAGGATCATGTGGCACTATAGACTGGAGTGATGATGCTGACAATTCAGCTTTGAATCACAGGAATAAATTACATTTTAAATTATGTTAAACCAGAAAATGGTTATCTTAAATTATAATAATATTTCACAATATTATAGTTTTTACTGTATTTTTGATCAAATAAATGCAGCCGTGGTAAGCATAAGAGACTTTTAAAATCATTAAAAAAACACCACATTTTTGAACGGTAGTGTATATCTGAGTTCCGTTTGATCAAAATACCAGCTGATTCAGAATAACAGCAATGAAAAACATGAAGTCAAACACTTCCCTTTAAATTATTAGCTGCCTAATCCTTGAACGTCACCCAAACCGTTATTATTAGACTTTAATACTGACAAAATTAGTCCAACATTCACAGACACACATACTTAATCTTTCTACTCCATGGCCACCCATGTTGAAGATAAAGACGGATAGATCGTCTAGTTTTTGTGAATGGGTTTCAGAGCAGAAAATGCCTAAAAGTGCTCTTTATACTCTGGCGTTGTGGTTGGACACAGACAGGAAGCTGCGATCTCATGAAACAGCATGTGCACAATGATATCTGTTCACATTCCTTCAAGAAACCTCAGACATAATCCGAGCCTTTCGTTGTAACATTTATAGTTTGGCCAACATGATTTGAGTGAGTTGTGTGTCCTGCATTAGACATCTTGGATCATTGATAGTTAAAAAAAAAAAAAAAAAGAAAAAAAGACAAATTAATAATTTTTTTTCAGCACACTTAGATTTAGACAACAAAGTCACAATCAATATGGATTCACTGGAAGAAAGATAAGGATTTTCTAGTGAACAGGAGGGAGTTTTTTCATGCATGTGGTCTGGGATTGACTCCAACAGGAAGGCGCAGTGGTTCAATGTTAAAAGCCCAACAGTACAGGAAGTTTAAATCTTACTTGGGCCACTTCCTGTGACCGCTGTCGTCATGCCCTTTAGCCACACGCTTGCCCTTGGTGTACTCTCAGAACCTCTTCCTACATCCCTGGTCAAAATTTAGGAAATATAAAAAATTATATATCCATTGCAAAACCTGTACATTTTGACCAGAGGATGCGACATGCTTTATTGAGTTTTTTATGGTGACAAGAATAAAGTTTTACTATTCAAACAACAGGCAAGTTAACCTGTTACAAGTTGAAATAAGTTGAAAATAAAATGCAATTATTTATGGATTTTTGAAAATGACCTTTCATGCAGTGTGTAACAGAATGAAAACATCCTGCAAAGATTTAAATCTGAAAGTGCACCGTGTATAAAGTTATTGTCTCTCAAAAGAAAGAGTTGACTCTGAATCATTGAAACCAGTCGTTTTTGAAAGGAATCCCAAGCTGTTTCATGTTGACGTCAGAATGAAACATTACCCGCCCACTTGTTGCGCCTGCAGATCTGGGAAAACTTGAATTTTCGTGTTGGTCTGAATGAAAATGCAAATTCATTCTGTGCCACTAGGTGCCGCTTTTGGAGCATTAAAAGCTCACAAACACTGCTTTAAATCAAATCGACCAATCAAAGGAGGGGTTTGGAAAAATGAACCATTGAACGAATCGTTTGGGAGTTGTTGAGCAAATAAGGTAAAAATAAATGCATATTATAAGAAAATGAAAGTGTTTTTTGACCTTACATGCATGTCAACCTGTTGAGGACTCCCAAAACCAAAATATGAACCTTTCATAACCCATAATAGGGGCACTTTAAGGAATGTACAACAAGGAAAAAAGAATTGAAATAAATAAAATTAGAAATAAGTATTTTCAGTACACTTACTACTTAATATTTCTAGAAATGTTGCCTCAAGTGCAGTGTTTAAGCATCTTAAAATTTAAATCTTAAAATTTAAAATCTTTGAAAACAACTTTATTAAATCTTTAAAAATAAAAATTAAAATATGTATATGTTAAAATATGTTTAATAACTTAATTATCTATTTTTATTACCATGTTTTTGTCATAAAATGCACCTAAGATAATAACATGGTAACAAACAAATAAATAAATAAAAAATTGACCAGTTGTTGTAAAAAAATAAAAAATAAAATAATAATAATAATAAATAAAAGTAATCCAATATGATTTTTGCAGTTCTTCAAGTCTTCTAAGATCACATAAAAGCACACATTTCAATATGTGCATGTTTTCATTATATGAAAAAGAGTAGCATGAACATTGTTAGAAATTTCTCCATTCATGTTTCACAGAATAGAGAAAATGAAGCAGCTTTGGAACATCATAATGGCTCATGAACAACCACAGACTTTTCATTTTTAAGACACATGCATATACTTAATATATTGTAGCACAGAGTTTCTGCTTACTTTCAGTGGATCTGGTGTACAAAACAGACTGAATTTGAGGAGGTGGTGTTGAGTGTTGGGATGCAGGACAGCAGGAAGATCTTGGTGGAGGAACAGTAAAAGACCTCAGGTTGAGTTCTGAGAGGCATTTAACAGACATGAGGAAACCAGTTTGACTCGCATTCAAACCTGTCAAATGTGTGTGTGTGTGTGTGTGTGAATGTGTGTGTGTTTTAACTAGCATTACATCATGCCCTTTGGTAACTGTAAGTCAGTCAAACAGGGCGGGCTGGCGTTTACTGCAGTCTTCCTGCTGTCTGAGCCAACGCTCTCCCGAGATGGATGGAGGGAACGAACGAGACAGAGTGGTAGATGGAGAAACGAGGCTGGCTGACTCACTAGTGTGGATAGCTCTGACACGGAGCATGTTTTATTGGCCAAGTGGAACTCCCTGGTTGCAGACAGCCTTATTTTGGAAAAGTCTTTGTCATATTTTTGACAAAGACACACAAGCTTAAACTTTCACCCTGGTTTTCGCTCATCAAACTGCCGGCTCTGGACATCATCGAGGGATTGATCGAATAATGAGCCTAAAGGAGCAAATGACCTCAAAGTCCAACATGACAGGCTAAAATCAAACCTAAAACACTTGAAGTCAACATGAAATGGCATTTGTGACACATGCTTCTCTAATGTGGTGTATTTCCAAATAATGTCATTGGGAATCAGTAGGATTAATGAATAAATACATAATATAATATAATATAATTAATATAATATAATATATGTAAAAAAAATTTTTTAATTTAATAAATATTTATTTAAATTAATAAAACTTATTACATTTTGATGTAGTAATGTGACGTATTTTCAATAAAACACTTTGTTTTATCCATTGGGAATCAACTGGATTGTGAAAAATGGTTGAAAATGAGTAAATATTTTATAAAGAATAAAAAAAAAATTAAAGTTTTATTAGAAGTTTAGTAGTTTTATTAAAGTTTTTTTTTTTTTTTTTTTTTTTTTTTTTTTTTAAATTTTGATCTGGTAATGTGGCATATTTTCAAATAAAACACTTGATTTTATCCTTCGGGAGGTAATTTAATTGTGAAAAATCATTGGAAAATGAGCAGATATATAAAGTAAATTAGTAAAGTAAAAGTTTATTACATTTTAATGTAGTAATGTGACATTTCTGAATAAAACATCTAATTTTATTAATTGGGAATCAATTGGGTTGTGAAAAATGTTCGGAAAGTGAGTAAATATTTTAAGAAAATAAGAAAAGTTAAGTTTTATTACATTTTAATGTAGAGTGTGACATTTTGAAATAAAACACTTGGTTTTAACAACTGGATTGTTAAAAATGGTTGGAAAATTAGTAAATATTATATAAAAAAAGAAAAATAAAATTTTATTACATTTTAATGTAGTAATGTGACATTTGCTCATAAAACACTTGATTTTATCAAATAAGTAAATTTTACTCATTAAAAATAAGTAATATTTTATAAAATATATTATAAAATATTGATTTTATCAAATAAGAAAATAAGTAAAATTTTATTACATTTTGATTAAAGGTTATGATTATTTTTTTCACATTGGAATAACAATCAGTGGATAATTCCTGAATACTTGGAACATGTATTTAGAAATAAATTCAGTTTTGATTTCATATTGACTTTCTGCTTTGTAATTTGGTGTGCAAGACTTTTATTTTTGTCTTTTCAGATGCTTTTTGTTGGAATATCAGCCAGAGAGAGTGTAAAGAGACACAAACAGCAAGATTCAGCCAAACCTGTGGTGACAAAGAAGGAAGTGCTCGGAAAATGCTGCCAATACAGGCTACAGATATTTATCAGGAAGTATTGTACGCTTTCTCACACACACACACACACACACACACACACACACACACACACACACACACACATACACACACACACACACATTCATTGCTCTTCTACATATGTGACACAGATCTCCTTATACATACTCATGTAGCAATTTACAGTTAG
The DNA here is from genome assembly GCA_039654775.1 of Spinibarbus caldwelli. Taxonomy (NCBI): domain Eukaryota; kingdom Metazoa; phylum Chordata; class Actinopteri; order Cypriniformes; family Cyprinidae; genus Spinibarbus; species Spinibarbus caldwelli. The sequence goes on along the minus strand of CM077229.1, from coordinate 6,121,335 downwards.
ATCTCATACTTTACTTTTGGGCAGAACATGAAAGCTCGCTGTACACCACATACCCAGTTATTTTTTTCCAAACCCCCAAAGAAGCGAAATAAAACCATTTCCTGCTCCAGCATCCTCTGAGCAGAGCATCTGCGTTAAACGACCGTAAAACTGTCTATATCAGGACTTCCTCCAATTCTCCTTTGAAGGGCGTCTTCCTGGGAATGCCGATCCCGAACTGAAAGGTAGGAATTCCTGCTGCAGGGAGCAAACACGGGAACGCGGGGACCACACGGACACAAGGCACAAATGGGAGGTTTCCTCTTCTCTTTTCATGCTGGCACAAACCTCTCGCCCATATGGACGTCTAAAGACACCATGATCAACGGACTCATTGATTCCCAGATTTACTGCCCTAATCAAAGGGAATAAACAGAGCGAGCTGATTTCAAAAACTCTTGGCAGTTTGGAGAGGTTTCTGCACGGAACGTGGCTGTAAAAGTCATTGTTAGATTATCGCAAGAGGGGAAAAATGGGAAAAAAAACTGCACATGCAAAGTCTCTTTTTTTTATCTTTCAATATGAGCAATGACATAAACAGTGCAGAAGCCAAGTCTGAATCCTTAGCCAGGATTTTCTAAGACACACAAATAAATAATAGACAGTGTGCGCTAAACAAAAAGACACACTCGAACAAAGCACTGCATTGGCTCTGTTCTTCTGCCGTTGTCTGGCATGCATCAGCTTCATGGTCATTGGGTTTAAAGATGTTTTAACACACTGCATGAAATTTGGGATGAAATAAATGAATCATCCATAGTTTTTACAGTTAGTTGGTGAGGCATCAGCAGGTCCACAGGGAGTCTCTCAACATCCGCTTGTCAATCAATCGTGTTTATTAAATATTTTAACAATAAGAGTAGTACTTTTTAGGTCTGTTTAACCATGTTTTTTCCCAAATAGTGCAGAAAATTAAAAAAAAAAAGTCCACAAATGCCATCTAAGCTTAAGTATCAGTAAGAAAACTTATTTGCCACAGTAAACCTCTCAATTCCTCAGTTTACTTTGTGGAAAATACACCTGAAAAAATTCTATAGTGTAAAGTAAATACATCAGAAAAGATTTATTATTTTCTCCAATAAATGATCTGAACTTTAAATTCTACTCAAATACTTATTTACTTCTTTGATTTATTTATAACAGTGTCTCATTTTCATTTCAAAATAGAAACCTTTGCAACAGGTTTCAAAAAGTATCAAATTTAATTAAATCTACCAGTGCACTTTAATGAATTGGGGAATGAATAATTAAGATAATGTTTTTGCACTATTTGCAGTTTTATTTGCACTTTTGTTCATTTTGATGTTGTATTCTTGTTTTGTGTTTTGAGTTAATTTTCTACTGCCCAAAAATGTTGAAAAACTGTTTCATGTACCAAAAATTGAGGTAGTTGTAGTTAGTTTTTTAAAAACTTTTCAGCGTCCATGTATATTCATTATTAACTAAAATGTTTAGTTTTATTATTTAAAATTTTGCAAGTTGCTTATATATTTGAATTTTAATATTTTTTTGCAAAGTAGATTTTACTTAATTTTATACAGTAAAAATTTACTACAAAAAAAAAATTTCAGTGAACAGCTGAACTTTTTTTTCTCAATCGCCAAAGGTGAGGAATGCATCAAGCAATCATCTTTCTCTAACACCACAGATCATTTACTTTTTACAGCACTGAAGTTCCGGTTGAAACACTCAAAAAATGCCAATGGAAAACACCAAGAAAACCTGCACACCATCAAATCTATCCAACCCATCTCACCATACAGGAAGTAGACAGGAGGAACATGTCTGTAGACACAGAAACAGGCAACAGCTCAGTCTGTCAGTGGCTTAACAGGCAACATATACTGCCTGATAAGGCTGTTTTTAAAGTTTCACACACTGCCTGTGTGTGTGTGTGTGTGTGTATAAAAGGGGAAAGAGGAGAATCTTTCAGGTGAGAAGATGTACTCCAGGCTCTCTCCAGCGTAAAGTGACACGCTCACACCCTTCAAGACTCATACAACAGACACGCTGGGACAGTTTTGACCCAAAACCCCAAGCTCAGTGTTTTGAATGGCCCCTTGACAGCTTTTAAACACCAAACTTGCCGTCGCGCTCACAAACCCCTCCACTGTAGCGCCAGCGGAAACTCGTAATGAGATTAGTTGGTGTGCGCAGACATTACTTCGCCATGACTAAATGTGCGCTCTTCCTGCGCACACAGACTGCAGTGGAAAATTCAGGGAGCTCCTGCTGAAGAGAGGGAGAAAAGAGAGCTGTGAAGGACTTCTCTCCACGACCACATTTCTCCAGAGAGAGCTGCAGCTCTTGAAATTACGCATACAGATCCGAGAACGTCTGGCTGCGTGTCTGTGTCCATATAGTGGCTTCAGAAAGAGTGAGGACACTTTAAAATGCCAGTGCTTTTAATAGCAAAATATCAAAATGGAAAACATTCCTTATACTTTAAACTAGATCTTGGACTGCTTGCATTAAACTTTTTTAATCTAATCGGTTGTTCTATTGAAATGATGGTTCCTCTTTTAAGCAATTTCATGGAAAATACAGAAATATGGGAAAAAATAGATAAAAATGGGTTTTGAAAGCATTTCTTGATAACATTAAACTAGATTTTACTGCACTTTATTTCTTGCATTGAACTGTTTGAATCTAACTGGCTGTTTGATCAAAATGATGGTTCCTCTTTTAACCCATTTCAAGGCAAATACAGTAATATTAAAGCTAAAAAATAGTGAAATAGCAAAATAATAATCCTACTAATCACCGTTGATTATTTATTTGTTTCACCACTGAGCTTATTACGTGTTGTGTTTGAAATGTCTGTGTAAAACCTGCATAATTGCAAATTTATCCAACTCATCTAAGCATACAGGAAGTAGATAGGAGGAACGTGACTGTAGACTTTACACGCAGTGTGTCCAAAACACCAAAACAGAAGGAAATGGCATCCAAAGTGGCGTTAGATTTTAAGAAAGATGGCAACAAGCACACTTTCAAAGCAAAACATCTCATTTTAAATGATAATACAGCAGTTTAAAATGAAGACCAAAAGTATATGGACACTTTCTGGTTGTCACAGTTGAACATGAACTTGACAAACTACACCTGGTTACTCTGTTAGGACATCTGTGGTTAGATCTGAGGAAACTCTAGCATCATCTGCTATCTGAAGTCCCTCAAGTCTGACTTACAGTAAGTCTCCAAATACATTTTGGGCTCACAAACATCAATCTCCTCCAGTCATAATAAATAACCCCCAGCATATCCAGATGCAGGAGTAACATCAGCTCTAGGGCTGAACTGAAGTTTCTTTGTTTGCCCCAATGACTCATTTTCAAGATGCTGTCTGCTGCCAGTTTCAATCCGGAAGCGCATGGCAATTAGTCTGCTACTGTTTCCAGACAAACCAGAAACTCTACTAGTGCGTTTAAAGCGCCAGGAGCCAAATTTCAGCTTTTTCTAGCAGCCCTGCTTTCGAACGTACAACCAACAAAACCTTTGAAATACACATCACGAAATCGTGAGCTCAACAGGTATTCAAACTTTCCTCAGCCGTGCGTAAATGGTGCGTAAATTGCGCGTAAGTAACGGGAACGGTGGACACTTGAAGTGTCTTGTGTGTCTGTTATTGCTAAAAGAAATCTATTCGTTTTTATACACTAATTATTTTATAATCGTACACATTCAAGTCTGAAACATCACTTTTGAAGATTTCAAACAGCTCCTTCGTTTGGATAGGTTCATTCTTTTTTGGAGATATCAAGTTTCAGTCGTGTACTTTGGAAGGTTTCTTCCTTTCAGTATTGTTATGAAGGAATTATACATTTAAAAACACGTATAAAACGTTCAGATACCATGGATAGATTATTCACATACCTGTGCGTAATGGTCAGGCTTTTTGGGGTCCTTTTTCGCTTTATTAAAAAGAATTCCGTATAATGCGCTGTTTTTCCATGCTGTCGGCCGTCTCGGCAGCTCTCAGTCGGACTGTAATGGGATCCCGACTGTTTTCTCTCTCTCTCCCTCTCCCTCTCTCTCTCTCTCTCTGAGCAGGAAGTTGGTGCAGGCAGACAGCGAGCCGGCTCACTTCCTCTCGCCGTGCGCTATTCCCCAGGCGCTCGGCCCGTCTGTGTAAACACGCTTTTCCTCCTCCAGCCACCATCAGACATTCAAGAACACGAGCGCACACGCGCAAACGCAGTATACTGTAACCTGAATCTGCTGCGAGCGGAGCGCACTGACGTCATCCTCTTCCTGCCCCGGACCCAACGGGAGGAGCCCATGTTCCTTCCTCTACACACATTTTGTATATATATGTGTGTGTGTGTCTGATTCTGACGTTTGGGGATCAAGTTGCTAGAAAATGTCCTCATAATGTTACTAAATCAGGGAGAGAAAAAAAAAAAAAAATGTGGAAAAAATCTTAAAGAGAATAAATAGGTCGTTCTGTGAAATGGGTGGTTTTCCCTTTTGAAAAAGGGTGATTTTGGATTTAAACATTCTGTTAGACCAAAAAAAAAAAAAAAAAAAGTGTTGTAATTTGTAATAAAGTTCATAATTTACATTGTGGCATCGCAAGCTAAATTAATACCTTTTAATATGTATTAATGTACTGAGGATATGATTATGGCTTCAGAACGGTAAATGGGTTACTAGCATTGCTTGCCTTGTTCAAAGTGCCTTTTAAAATATTATTAAGTTATTTCCCCACAAATATACACTTTTTGCGCAAATTATTAAAGTAAATACTTTTAAGGTACATAAAAGTATTAACATCTGCATATTTGCTAATACAGCATGGAGACACAGGGACGAGGACAGACTGCATAAATAAATATTTGACAAGTAGGCCTATATATATATATATATATATATATATATATATATATATATATATATATATATATATATATATATATATATATTTAGGCCTACTTGTCAAATGACACTGTGTAATGACAGCATTACACAGTGTCATTTGACAAGTAGGCCTAAATATATGTGCATTATGTGCAATAGAAATAACAGTGCAAATAAACAAGTGATATTAAAATGCCTCTCAAATAATAAAACGTATATATATATATATATATATATATATATATATATATATATATATCTCTCTCTCTGTACTACAAATAAATCTCTCTCTTAGTAAATGAGTGGCATGGGGCTCCACAGGGGGGTGGAACCGTCTTCCGATTTCCTGGAGGGATATCCACTGACAGGAAGCCGGATCCTTCAAAACACACACACACACACACACACCCACACACACACACACACACACACACACACACACACACACAAAATTGACCAGTGTCTTAACCTCTTCTTTAAATTCTCTCATGAGCAAGAATCTGTTGTGTTTTTGATTTAACTGATGTTGTAATAACTGAATGGCTGATATTAATGAATAGGCCTCAGTCTGTCCACTTGAGATGTTCACACACTGACATTTTAAGGTGCATATGAAAACAATTATGATCTCAGCAATTACCCTGTATTTAAAATATCTGTTCATTTCCCGCCATCTAGTGGAGGGTGACGACATTACAGCAAGCGCCTGTGAACGTTTTTACAAGAACTGACGCCTTTTTGGAATGTTCTGCTTTGATATAAAGTTCCTTTTTACTTCCTTTAAGAACATTTAAAAACCTTTGAATTCAAAGGCTTCGAGAACATATAACATTCTTGAATCTGTTTTAAGGAATCTTAAATTTTGTATGATGACAAAATGTTATATTTTGTTAACTTTTGTAATGCTCTTATAAGCTTTCGTGATGTCTATATGCCACCCCCACCCCCCTTTCTTTTTCTCTTAATGTCAATTATTGTTATTTTATTTGTAATAAAAAAACTTAATCTTAAAAAAAGAACTGAGGCCTGTCAATATTTAACAGTTACAATTCAAGTTGAAATAATAATAATAATAACAATAATCATTATAGAAGTGGTATTATATGATACAGAAGAATATATACCTGTAGTTTTTTTACGTTGTGACATTAATGTAGTTACTGAAATTCATTTTTTGTTGAAAGAACATTTTTATGAAATTAGCATGCAATTAATGCAAGAGGGGAAAAAATGCATAAATACGTTATATGATTTAATTTTCGCGTTACTGTATTGCATTACAATCATGAAAGTATGTGCGTTACAATTATGTCACAGTGCAAAAATCTCAATGGTCAGTTTGATCCCCCCCCCCTCTCTCTCTCTCTCTCTCTGAAGAACTTCAGCTAAATAGTATATTTTTATGTTTAATTATTTATTTAAATTTTTTTACGGTTAAATATTGCTATTTACTATTTACGTTAATATTAATATTTACGTGCCCTAGTTTATCCAGTATATGGGTTCAACAGAAACGGCAGGCATCAAGCTTCTTTTTTTAAGTTGTAAGAACACCCTCAGCCGCTAGAGGACAGTAATTCATCGTTCTCGCAGAAAATAAAATAAAACTACAACTCCCATGATGCCGTTCACCCGGCCGGTGTCACGTGACTGCATGTGGGTTAAAATCCATTCGCAGCGCGAGCGGGGTGTTCTCTGCCTCAACCATGGCTCCTGTGTCAGACCCCAGCTCTTTCTCCTCTCTCTCCAAGTGCTCTACCAAGCACTTAAATCTCATTTACCATGTTGACTTTGACAGGCACGTGCTCAAAGGGAAAGTCGCCCTGACTGTGGAAGTTCTGGAGGATAAATTCTCTTCTCTGGTACAGTTTCATTTGATTCATCAAAGATGTCATTGTGTTTTCTTGACTAAATCACTTCACCTCACTTATAACACCTAAGATGAAGTGTGCTGTATGCTTTTACATTGTTATTAATGCTTAATAGATTGTTTCATGAAAAGGCTCGCTACTGAATTAGTGGCTAATACTGTTTAAATATAAGTACTAGTTATGGAGCGATACATGTAAAATATCTTCATCATACAGTAACAGTAGTTTCAGCTGGACTGGGTTAACTTACATATTTACCTGAACTTGATACAGTAATTATATCCGCAGCGTAACCTGATGATTTGTAAGTGCATTCAGAGTGTGTTGTTTATAAATTTGATACATTTATTCAACCATCAGCGTTTACAAATGCATGCGCGTATGCTTTGGTTGTCATATTGTCAATAATGTAATATGTATCTCATCATTAATGAGGTTTATTAGTCACGTACTGTGCAGCTGGTTTACTGCACTTGACCTGAACTTTGATTTCAGGACCTTCCAGATCACACTGATAGACTTTTACCTGAGCTTGTTGTACAGGTGCACCTTGTCAGAAGTTTCAGATAAATCTAAAGTTGCATAACTGCGATGCAGTTTGCATTTCAGAGCTGCCAAAAATTAATTTCCATGGATTGTTTTGACAAGATGTTGTGACATGAGTGATAAAATACCTACTATTAAATATCAAAAGTCATGCCTATTTAAACATGAAGTTTACAATGATAAGTAGACTGTAAATGGACAGTTTGTGTTATTATATTTTTCTAACCGATTTAGATATATGTATTGTTTCATTTATATCGTATCTTTCTCTCTCTCTCACTTTTGATCCTTCTTTCTAGACTCTGGACTCAAAGGACCTGAAGATCTCTAAGGTTTCTGCAAATGGCCAGGCTGCGCAGTTTGCATTGGGGACTAAGCATAAATTTAAAGGATCCCCACTGGAGATCACCCTGCCTTTTGAACTCTCACGGTACTGCCATAAACTTGTACTGTACTAAGAGATAGCAGTTTGTTTTGCTTCTTCTAACATTTAAGTTATTTCTGTTATGTAATTGACTGCCAAGATAAATGCACCTTGAAAAATGCATGCAAATGCATGCTATGCTTTGTGAACAAAGTTATCACCAGTGAGCTGAATCTGACAAAATCTCCCTTTGAGAAGTTTCTCAAAGGAAAAAAATGTTTAATTATAATATAATTCATATTTAAATCTCTATTAATTATGTAAATTATGTTATATTAATACAAAAATGCAATCATTTAATATAATGCATTCGGAAATTTAAAGGAATAGTTCAACCAGAAATTAAAATTAGCTGAAAATGTACTCACTCTCAGGCCATTCAAGATGTAGATGAGTTTGTTTCTTCATTAGAACAGATTTGGAGAAATGTAACAAATTTGCTCACCAATGGCTCCTCTGCAGTGAATGGGTGCAATCAAAACGAGAGTCCAAACAGCTGATAAAAACATCACAATAATCCACACAAAATCCAGTCTATCAATTAATGCCTTGCGAGATAAAAATATGCATGTTTGTAAAAAAAAAAAAAAAAAAAAAACATCATCAAGCCGTTTTTAACTTCAGAAATGTTGTTTCTAGCTAAAATATGTCTTCTATCCATAATATTGCATTCTCCAGTGAAAATTTTTCATTAATGGGTTAACTATTCCTTCTTTTATTATTATTTTTAATAATAAAAGCTCCTTCAGCTTTGTAACTGACTTTTTATGGTATTATATATAAATAATAAACATATATAAGTAATCTCTAATCAACTCTGACAGCCTTTAATTTCAATTTAATCTTTGTCAAATTTTATTGCATTTATCTGTGTGTGGTTTAGCGGGCAGCATGTGATTGTGGAGATCGAATATGAGACGTCTCCTAGTGCCACAGCACTGCAGTGGTTGACCCCCAAACAGACTGCTGGGAAAAAACATCCATACCTTTTCAGCCAGTGCCAGGTACGTCCTTGCTAGGGGTGGGCGATATGACAAAAATCTTATATCACAATTTCTAATTACTTTAAAGGGGTCATATGATGCAGTTTCAAGTTTTCCTTTCTCTTTGGAGTGTTACAAGCTGTTTGTGCATAGATAAGATCCCTGAAGTTGCAAAGACTAAAGTCTCAAAACCAAAGAGATATTCTTTATAAAAGTTAAGACTCGACCACGCCCCCCTAAAATGGCTCATTCAAACATGCACATGTCTACGTCACGGTGTGGGGAGATTTGCAAAACACTGCCCAAAAGTATACGCAAAGAAAGAGGGCGGGACTTTTATTCTCGCTGTAGTATTGTTGCTGCCGCCGGCGTCATGTCCTGGAGACGCTGGGTTTCATTGTGAAAGCAAAACTACTTTGTTTGGGCTTCCAAAAGAGGACACAACTAGAAATCAGTGGTTAAGTTGTATTTACAACACTGTTCCAGTTCAACCCAAATATTCGAGTGTGTGCAGCACATTTTATAGAGGACTATTTCCTGAAGCTGGGAGTAGCTGCCAGCTGCTCAAAGACTGTTTCTATAAAGTGGGGCAATTCAAACTTTGCAAGGACAGTCTGGCGCTTCTGACTCACAGCCTGTAAGTATGTTTTCTTATTTAAAGAATTTGCCACTGACGATTCAAACGTGAGTTTTGAGCTGTGTAGAGTAGCGCTTGTTGTTTGTCGTTTCTCCGATCACAAATGCAGACATGGTAATGTTTACGCGGCGCGATGCAACGCGACGCGTAAAAACACAGTATAAGTCATTATAATCAGTAATTATGTCCCCACTGGATGCAACAAATGCCTTGTTTGTAATGGGTTTTATTGTTTATGTCTTGTCGCGCCGGGACACGGCATCACAATACGGTAAGGGGCGTAACATTTCCGTCTCACGTTTGAGTTATTCGGCCAATCACAACGCACTGGATAGCTGGCCAATCAGAGCACGCCTCGCTTCTCAGAACAATGAGCTTTGTAAAAATCGGCGCATTTCAGAAAGGCAGGGCATAGAGGAGCAACAATAATGTACAGTATGTGGAAAATAATGTGTTTTTTGAACCTTAAACCACATAAACACATTACATTACACCAAATACACAAAATAATGTTCTTTTCAGCAACGTCATATGACCCCTTTAATTACAATTTTTAATAAGTACGAGCAATAGGACAAATAAATACAAGAGAACACAAATGAAATGGACCTAACTGGAAACCTCTAGCTCTGTTTGTTTACCAGAAATAAGAAATACCACATAAAATGGAAAAAACAACAACAACAAAATCTTACCTGTCTAAATTTAATATACAATATTATGCTTATTAAAGTTACACAAGGGATTCAGTAAGTAGCAGTGTGTTTATTTGTCTTTTGTTGTTTGATTAACATTAAATGACACTGACAGCAGCAGGTATACATGGCCGTAGCCAGGCTTTGAAAATTTGTGAGGTCCGGGGAGGGAGGAGTGGGGGTTGGTGTTAAAGAATTGTGTTATAATAACTCCTACAAATACATTATATACACTATAAACACTTTAAACGAGACAGATATGTAGATGTTTGTGAAAGATGTTTTCTCTGTTTTGAAGGGATCATTTTTAAATCATACCCTATTTATTGCATTAAAATTTGTTAATACGTCACTATATTTAAGGGTGGACAATTTTATCAGTTGTTTATTATTCATGCAACAATACATAACTACAATAACTTTGTCTAGTGCTCTTATGAATGTTTATAGCATGATTTGTGAAAATTTAACTACACTGAATGACATAGCATAGACTTCTTCATGGCTAGTTTTTGCGTATTTCATTTCATTCTGTAACCTACTTGTTCTACAGATCTGTGTGTACTAGTGTTAAATGCTACTTTTTTGACAACGTTGATAACGTTTCTGACAGATAATATCATGATAATTTTTGCGTTTCCGTTACCGAATGTCGTATCCTGTCAGCAAAAACCTGTCCATGGGCTTTTTTGATTGCTGTCAGTTTAAGTGCCGGCGATGCAGTATTGCCAGATATTGCTACTAAAAGAAACAAAAAGCTAAAGATAAATAAAAATAAACCGAGATTATTGCCAATCGTTTGCAAATAAGATAAGATAAAGATATCGCTCCAAACTGCAACTTCCTACTTCATTAAATTTCTAAAGTGGAAAAGACAAGTCCAAAAACGCTTATAACAGGTGGATCTGGCATCATGGAGGCTGCGCCCGCACCCTCACTCTCTGAAGACTCGTTCACAGCCGCCAGCGTCTCGCAGCCATCATTTTCATACCAGGGATGCTAAACATTCTTGCAAACTGTATAAACTGAATTATACATGTCATGCAGACATTCATATGAGTTAAACAGCAAATTAGTCATTCAGAGAACAAATTTTATTTTTGAACATGAAGTTTTAGGTTTTAAAATCACTTGAAAATCACTTGGTTTTAAACCACAAGGCTTTGCAAATTATAAACTTTATGATAACGCATCACTACAACATCACTATCACCCAAAATCTCAAATTCTTTTTTTATCGTGTGTACCGGTTTATCACCCACCCCTACTAGTTCTCATCATCCCACAACCACACAGCACGTGTCTGTGAAGATGTGTGGTTCGGGTGCAATTTCCTTGAAATATTATCATTTGTGCAATCTTGCAATACTAACCACAGTGTTTCACAGTCCTTATGCTTCACTAGTTTATCACGAAGAGTCCATCTAGAGCTTGAGTGTTATAGTAGCCTTTCCTATGGGTTTTTTGAATAGCGGTTTTCAATTTTTGAGCAAACTACATGGGGTTTTCCACTTTTCTTGGGTTTTATTCCATATGCATTTTATCTCAAATGTGCATTTTGGTTTTGTCTAAAGAGTTTTGCTAATCACAGGTCATTTACATATAGAAGCCTTAAAGGTACAATAGCAAAAACAACTTGTTTTAATTCTAAAGGCCAGGAAAACTATCATGTAAGACTAAATTACTAGAGTTTTGGTGAAATAAACCTCGACTTACATTATAAGATGACTTGAAAATGGCATCTTTTATGCATTTGCATTGTGGGCAAACAAATGTTTCTCAACTTTTACTTGTTAGAAAGAACATCACACCAGCTTGTGGCTGAAAACTGTTCAGCCAGGGTTTTTATATTAGCGGTTTTCAGTTTATGACAATAATACTATTGCATTTAAAACTATTGTATGTTTTTTTTTCTATTTTCTCTTACTTTTTTCATTTACTCTGACTGTTTCTACCTACAACAGGCCATTCACTGTAGGACCATGGTGCCTTGCCAGGACACTCCATCAGTGAAGCACACTTACTATGCCCAGGTAACATGCATGAATAGCTCAAAGTACTAATTATACACTCAGCAAAGCAGCAGTGAAGTGCATGCCAAGACAAACGATCTAAACTGAAAGGAAACTAATTAAAATCCACAGTTGTTCTGCCGGTATCACTGGAAACATTCTTCTGTGTCTCAGGTGTCTGTCCCCAGAGAGCTGGTGGCATTAATGAGTGCATTGCGTGATGGTCAGGAACCAGATCCGAGCGACAGCAGCCGAGTCATCTATCGCTTCAGACAGCCGGTCAGAATCACGTCCTCTTTTTTTAATGGAGAGTTGGTTTCCAAATGAAAATATATAACAAAAATGAGAGACGTTATGCCTTAATGTCTTTTTGTTTCTTGCAGGTCCCAATGCCCTCTTACCTTATTGCTATTGTTGTTGGTGCTTTGGAAAGCAGGTGATCCTTCTTCTGCTGTTCTTTCTCTTGTCTTCCTTCTGTTTGTCATAGTTTTGATTTCAGAACCATGCTCATATTTTCATATGAACAGCCATGTTTACATATTTAACACTCAGCATAGTTGTGGCTATTGTTACTAAATGTTTTTCAAATTCATATTGGTTGGCCAATCATAAGAGATCATTTATATATAGAAAGGTACAGTAGCACAGCTTGTTTTAATTCAAAAGGCCATAAAAGGGTGGAGAATGGTTATGTACACTGGTGGTCAAGTGTTTGGAATAATTAAGATTTTTGAAATGTTTTTGAAAGAAGTTTTTTTTTTAAACATTTTCATTTAATAATTTAGCAGACTCTTTTATCCAAAGTGACTTACAAATGAGGACAATAGAAGCAATCAAATAAAAAAAAAAAAGAGCAACAATATATATGTACTGTGGCAAGTCCTGGTCAGTTCAACGCAGTACATGTTTTGTTTTTTTTTAAATAAAAGGAAAACAAGTAGATAGAATATATATTTCTAGTGTTAGAGGGTCAAATGTAGATGGAAGAGATGTGTCTTTAGCTGTTTCTTGAAGATCTGCTCGGATCGAGTTGGGCAGCATCCAGCAGCATCAGTAGTTGTAATCAGTGTTGAAAACAGTTGATGCATCTAGTTCAGCAGTTTAAAACTGCTTTGTATTTTTGTGGAAACTGTGAAACATTTTTTCAAGATACTTTGGATAGAAAGTTCAAAAGAAAAGCCTAACATTATAAATGCCTTTACTGTCCCTTTTGGTCAGTTTATTGCGTCTTAAAATTTAGTTGCATTAGGGTTGCATCTAAACTTAGAATGGTAGTGTATCACTGTATGTAAAGCAGCAAAAATACGAAAATAACAAAAATATTAAGCAGCACAACTGTTTTCAACACTGATAATAAGAAATGTTTTCTAAACATCAAGTAGGCATATTAGATTGATTTCTGAAGGATCATGTGACACTGAAAACTGGAGTAATGGTGCTAAAAATTCAGCTTTGAGATCACAGGAATAAATAATATTTTAAAATATATGAAAATTGAAAAAGTTATTTTAAATTGTAAAAATGTTCCACAATATTAATATTTTCACTGCACTTTTAATCAAATAAATGCAGCCTAGGTGAGCATAAGAGAGAAACCTTAATAATTCCAAACATTTAAGATTTATGTGCACACCTCCCAGATGAGTTGTAAATAATCATTCTTTGTGGTTTACAGGGAAATCGGCCCCCGATCCAGAGTTTGGTCTGAGAAGGAGCATGTGGATGAGGCAGCGTTTGAGTTTTCAGAGGTGAGAGGATTCTTGTCTGATGCACTAGACTTCAGTTTAGATTTTCAGCACTTGTGAATGTTAGACATGTGGAGAGATTGTGATAAACATATCTTATACCAGTAACCCACATTGCTTGCATTTGCAATCTGATATGACTAACAGATAACACTGTTTTCTTTTTTCTGTTTGTCAGACTGAGACCATGTTGAAGACGGCTGAGAGTCTGGCAGGGCCGTACGTGTGGGGCCAATATGATGTCCTTGTGCTGCCACCATCTTTTCCTTATGGTGGCATGGAGAACCCCTGCCTCACATTTGTCACTCCCACTGTACTGGTCCGTATAATTCCTCTTCAAAGATATATGCAGACTTATGCAACTAGTAGATGCATTCTCACAGACAAGCAAAGCCACATTTTGAGATTGAAAGTAACAAGTTTTCAGTCGTGGTCTATTAAGTTTTTGCACAGGTCCTGTTAACTGACATAGAAAACATGGAGAAATGTGTTAAAGATTTACATACACTAATATTTAAATGTTTGGGGTCAAGATATTTTTTTTTTTAAAAGAAATTAATGCTTTTATTCAGCAAGGATGCATTAAATTGACAGTAAGGCTTTTATAATAGAATAAATGATGATCATCTGAACTTTCTATTTATTGTCCTGAAACAAATGTATCATGGTTTCCACAAAAATATTAAGCAGCACTACAGTTTTCAGCATTGATAATAATAAGAAATGCTTCTTGAGCAACAAATTAGAATGATTTCTGAAGGATCATGTGACAATGAAGACTGGAAAGGTGGCTGATGAAAATTCAGCTTTGCGATCACAGAAACAAATGACATTTTAAAATATATCTAAAAAAAATAGAAAATAATAATAAAATAATAATGTTTCACAATATTACTGTTTTTACTACATTTCTGTTGGAAATGCAGCTTAAATATGCAACTTTGGTGATCATAGGATGTATGTATATATATATATATATATATATATATATATAGTACATTATACAATATATTGTACGTTATATATGATTTTGTATTATATATTTTACATTTTATTGCTAAGTAAAACATAATTCTATAGTAAATATGTATTTTTGTGTATATTTTCCCTTCTTTTTTTTTTAAATATTTAATTGGCTACATATTGCTCTTGTTCAACTGGAGAGGTCATGGAAGTTTAAATTCAAAATTAGTCAAAATATGTAATAACCCTAAATTTTGTTGATGACATATACATACAGTTGCATCTCAATAAATTAGAATGTCGTGGAAAAGTTCATTTATTTCAGTAATTCAACTCAAATTGTGAAACTCATGTATTAAATCAATTCAGTGCACACAGACTGAAGTAGTTTAAGTCTTTGGTTCTTTTAATTGTGATGATTTTGGCTCACATTTAACAAAAACCCACCAATTCACTATCTCAACAAATTAGAATATGGTGACATGCCAATCAGCTAATCAACTCAAAACACCTGCAAAGGTTTCCTGAGCCTTCAAAATGGTCTCTCAGTTTGGTTCACTAGGCTACACAATCATGGGGAAGACTGCTGATCTGACAGTTGTCCAGAAGACAATCATTGACACCCTTCACAAGGAGGGTAAGCCACAAACATTCATTGCCAAAGAAGCTGGCTGTTCACAGAGTGCTGTATCCAAGCATGTTAACAGAAAGTTGAGTGGAAGGAAAAAGTGTGGAAGAAAAAGATGCACAACCAACCGAGAGAACTGCAGCCTTATGAGGATTGTCAAGCAAAATCGATTCAAGAATTTGGGTGAACTTCACAAGGAATGGACTGAGGCTGGGGTCAAGGCATCAAGAGCCACCACACACAGACGTGTCAAGGAATTTGGCTACAGTTGTCGTATTCCTCTTGTTAAGCCACTCCTGAACCACAGACAACGTCAGAGGCGTCTTACCTGGGCTAAGGAGAAGACGAACTGGCCTGTTGCCCAGTGGTCCAAAGTCCGAGAGCAAGTTTTGTATTTCATTTGGAAACCAAGGTCCTAGAGTCTGGATGAAGGGTGGAGAAGCTCATAGCCCAAATTGCTTGAAGTCCAGTGTTAAGTTTCCACAGTCTGTGATGATTTGGGGTACAATGTCATCTGCTGGTGTTGGTCCATTGTGATTTTGAAAACCAAAGTCACTGCACCCGTATACCATGAAATTTTGGAGCACTTCATGCTTCCTTCTGCTGACCAGCTTTTTAAAGATGCTGATTTCATTTTCCAGCAGGATTTGGCACCTGCCCACACTGCCAAAAGCACCAAAAGTTGGTTAAATGACCATGGTGTTGGTGTGTTTGACTGGCCAGCAAACTCACCAGACCTGAACCCCATAGAGAATCTATGGGGTATTGTCAAGAGGAAAATGAGAAACAAGAGACCAAAAAATGCAGATGAGCTGAAGGCCACTGTCAAAGAAACCTGGGCTTCCATACCACCTCAGCAGTGCCACAAACTGATCACCTCCATGCCACGCCGAATTGAGGCAGTAATTAAAGCAAAAGGAGCCCCTACCAAGTATTGAGTACATATACAGTAAATGAACATACTTTCCAGAAGGCCAACAATTCACTAAAAATGTTTTTTTTATTTTTTTTTTTATTGGTCTTATGAAGTATTCTAATTTGTTGAGATAGTAAATTGGTGGGTTTTTGTTAAATGTGAGCCAAAATCATCACAATTAAAACAACCAAAGACTTAAACTACTTCAGTCTGTGTGCACTGAATTTATTTAATACACGAGTTTCACAATTTGAGTTGAATTACTGAAATAAATGAACTTCTCCACGACATTCTAATTTATTGAGATGCACCTGTGTATATATATATATATATATATATATATATATATATATATATATGTGTGTGTGTTATTATTATTATTATTATTATTATTATTATTATTATGAAATAATAACCAGAAAAAAAAATACCAGAACCACATCAAACTAGATGAGATAAATTAAATAATTAAAACAAAATGAAAGTTGTAAAGCTTTTTTTTGTTGACGGTCATATTCTTTGGGTCGTGTTTTTCAGGCTGGAGACAGATCCCTCGCTGGTGTAAGTTATCTGTGCATCAAAACATTTTTAGTTTTAATGTGCATTTGTTCTAAATCACATATCTTCTGCTAATGTGAATGCAATCTGTGCTTTTGGTTTTGCTGCAGGTCATTGCTCATGAGATTTCCCACAGCTGGACGGGGAACCTGGTGACCAATAGGACCTGGGAGCATTTCTGGTCAGTCCGACACACTGAATATGCTGATCAGAAAATGCAAAAGAGGCGTCTTTTGGTTGTAATGATTGAACGATGTTCAGTAGTACATTGAAATATTTTAAAATGGCTAGAAAGTTCCTGTTTTCTATATGACCCCTTTAATTTGCAACAAGTGAAGTCTTTCTCTGCAGGTTGAACGAGGGTCATACGGTGTACATTGAGAGAATGATTGCCAGGTGTATGGAGAGTGAACAGCTCAGGCAGTTTAAAGGCATCGGAGGTTGGAAAGAACTTCAAGAGTCTGTAAGTCACACATACATTTCACACATAACTATTATCTGATCCTCACAGGAAATTACAGCAGATTATTCTCAAATCCTGATAAATCATGCAAATTATGCACTGTGCTGCTGTGTCAACTACTTTTCTGTCTGTTTGGTGATTTTCTGTTTAGATTTCCTGATGCAATTTACTGGGAAAAAAAAAAGTCACTGCTGTATTGTTTTGTAGGTCAAACAGTTTGGAGCGAATAATGTGCTCACAAACCTGGTCCCAAATCTGCATGAGGTGGACACGGATGAAGCCTTCTCCTCTGTGCCCTATGAGAAAGGATTCGCTCTGCTTTATCATCTGGAGGAATTGATGGGAGGTCCAGGTACATACAAAAAATACTTTCTCCTCTCCCAGTTTAAAGTGTCAAAACGACTTTAAGTAAGTCAAGAGTTTACACTGCTTCTTTCAGAACATTTCTGTTTTATTTTTGTAGTTCTGCTCCAGAAATTAAACACTTCACATTTATTATAATTATAGAATTAATTATTCATTTGATTATACTATTATATATTAAAATAATTATATATACAGCCAATAAAACATAGCTGTTTTATTCTTGTAATTCTGCTGCAGAAATTAAATACTTCACATTTTTTTACATTAATAAATGTACAATAAAATATAATATATAATAAATACATAATATATAAACAAATAAAGGGAAAAATGGTCTTTCTTTGCCTTTAATTGTAGAGGTCTTCATGGGATTCGTGAAGTCTTACATTCAGCTGTTTGCCTATGGCAGTGTAACCACTGAGGAATGGAAGAACTATCTGTTCACTTACTTCAAAGACAAGGTGAGAACTACTGCACTCTGTACTTGAATATATACATGCATAATTTTTGTATGCAAGATGTCAAATAAAGCCCAGTAATATAGGAATACACATTGTTGTATATTCATTCCAAAAAAAAAAAAAAAGTTAATGGAATGTCTCATAATTTGGAACCATTCACAATGGCATCAAACAAATGTCCTGTGAGAATTCTAAAGAAAGTTCTATTTCCTGTTTAAATGTCTCTGTTTGTTTCTTTGTCAGGTGGACATCTTGAATAAAGTGGACTGGAATGGATGGATGCACACTCCAGGATTGCCCCCCGTCAAACCACAGTGAGCACTGGAGCACATGTTTGGAGTGTGTGTGTGATTTGATTTTAACTTGGCCTCTTTGTGCACAGGTATGACACCACTATGGCAGATGCCTGTACTGCTCTGTGCCAGAGATGGGTGAAAGTGAGTCTTTCTCCTGTTAAACCACACCAAAGCCTTTCACAGTTTTGAAGCTTCTCTAAATATCGAGTTTAAGGCTAAGCTCCTTTTTCTCTGTTAAGGCAAAAGAAGAGGACCTTGCAAGTTTCACTGAGGCAGATGTGAAGAAACTCAACTCTCCTCAGCTCATTGAGTTTGTAGCTTTGTTGCTTCAAGAGGTACTAAATAAGTTGAAACGGGTGAAAAATTCCTCAAATTTAAGGAGGGACCCGAGTTATGTCTAGAGACCATAATATCTTGTTTTTGTCAAGAACATCCTAGCAATGACCTTAGCAGTCACAAGCAAGAACTGTTTACATTTAAAAAAAAAAAAAAAAAACATATATACACACATGGTCAGAATTGTTGTTACCCACAGTAAATATGATCAAAGGCGGCTGTGAAAATAAATCTGCATTGTTAATCCTTTGATTTTTTATTTAAAAAATTCACAATAATCTAACCTTTCATTGGAGAATATGAATTTAAAATGGGGGGAAATATCATTATGAAATAACTGTTTTTCTCTAATACACATTGGACGCAATTAACGGTACCCTTTTATTCAATACTTTTTGAAACCTCCATTTGCCAGTTTAACAGCTCTGAGTTTTCTCCTATAATGCCTGATGAGGTTAGAGAACACCTGACAATGGGGAAGTCGTGGCCTAATGGTTAGAGAGTCGGACTCGTACCCTAAAGGTTGCGGGTTCGAGTCTCGGGCCGGCAGGAATTGTAGGTGGGAGGAGTGAGTGTACAGCGCTCTCTCCACCCTCAATACCACGACTGAGGTGCCCTTGAGCAAGGCACCGAACCCCCAACTGCTCCCCGGGCGCCGCAGCATAAAAATGGCTGCCCACTGCTCCGGGTGTGTGTTCACGGTGTGTGTGTGTTCACTGCTGTGTGTGTGCACTTTGGATGGGTTAATTGCAGAGCACAAATTCTGAGTATGGGTCACCATACTTGGCCACATGTCACTTCACTTCACTTCACAAGAGATCAGAGACCATTCCTTCATCCAGAATCACTCCAGACCCTTTAGATTCCCAGCTCCATGTTGGTGCTGCTTCTCTTCAGTTCACCACACACTCATTTTCTACAGGGTTCAGGTCAGAGGACTGGAATGGCCATAGCAGAAGCTTGGTTTTGTGCTCAGTGACCCATTTTTGTGTTGTTTTTGAGGTTTGTGTTTGGATTATTGTACGGTTGGAAGATCCAAACATGGCCCATTATAAGATTTCTAACAGAGTCAGTCACTTATTGATTTTTTATCTGTTGGTATTTGATAGAATCCATGATGCCATGTGTCTAAACAAGATGTCCAGGACCTCCAGCAGAAATATAGGCCCACAACATCAAAAATACAGCAGTATATTTCATTGTACACATGGGGAACTTTTTATCCCAGTGTTCACCAAACCCATCTTGAGTGTTTGCTGCTAAAAAGCAAATTTTTTTAGTTACATCTGATCATAGAAGCCAGTGCCATTTGAAGTTCCAGTCATGTCTGACAACGGAATATGCTGGGGATTGTTTTTTGATGAAAGCATTTTCTTTTCTTGATTTTTTTTTTTATTTTTTTATTTCTTGAAGCCCCTCAAAACAACATGTGGTGATGTAGGTGCTGTTTGATAATTTTTTTTTTTTAAGGTTTTCTGACCCTGAGACTAAACTATTTTCTGCAATTCTCCAGCTGTGGTCCTTGGAGAGCCTTTAGCTACTCAAACTCTCCTTCTCACCGTGCATTAGGACGATATAGACACACGTCCTCTTCCAGGCAGATTCATTACATTTTATGTTGATTGGAAATTCTTAATTATTGCCCTGATGGTGGAAATGGGAATTTTCACTGCTCTAGCTCTTTTCTTAAAGCCACTTCACTAATTTGTGAAGCTCAAATATCTTTTGCTGGACATCATAAATATATTCTTTGATTTTTCTCATTGTAATGGGTGATTAAGGGAATTTGGCCTTTGTTTTCCCTACTATTTATATTTCTGTGAAACAGGAAGCCATGGCTGAATAATTTCATGTTCATAATCATCCTGGAGTGCTCAAAATTGTGAATATGAATGGGAATATATTTCAGATATATTTTACTCATAAGAATTTCTAGGGGTACCAATAATTGTGTCCAACACGTATTTGAGAAAAACATTTATTTCATTATATTACTTTTGAAAAAGTATCATAATGATACTTTTTCAAAAGTTTTATTTTTTATTTTGATGATTAGAGCTTATATATATATATATATATATATATATATATATATATATATATATATATATATATATATATATAAGCTCTAATCATCAAAATAAAAAAATAAAACTTTTGAAATTTTACTGTACATGTAATGAATCTAGAATATAAGAAAGTTTCACTTTTTGAAATGTAAAAAAAAAAACCTGTCACAATATTCTAATTTTTTGAGATGCACCTGTATATATGTGTATAATATATATATATATATATATATATATATATATATATATCATGTAATTACGTTAATATTAAATTTTTAATGTAAATCTAATGTACAGACTGCATAGCACTGCATAATGTTCACATCTTTATGTAAACGTTGTTTTTATTTTGTTTTAGTTAATATTTTTAATGATTTACATTTTAATTTTTTTAATATTTATTTTTTCAATGTAAAAACCTAAATTACAGTTTTGCATAAGAACTGTTTGCATTTCTATATAAATGTGATATTTTAATTTATATTTTATTTAAATATTAAATTTTTATTTTATAATTCATTTAATTTTTACATTTGAATTTGTTACATTTATTTTTTATTTAAAATCTAATTTACAGAAGGCATAGCACCTAACCATTAACTTATATAAATGTGATATTTTACTAATTTGCCTTACTAATTGCCTCAGTATTTTGTTGCAGAGCTATTGAAGTGATGCTGTAACAAAAACAAGTTTAAGGCTGCAGATTAAAGGACAGGGTAAAGCAGAAGTAGTCTTGAAATGTGTCTGTTTCCTCCACATATTGCCAGGAGCCCCTTCCTCTGTCCCATGTGAAGAAGATGCAGGAGGTCTACCAGCTGAACAGTATTAAAAACGCAGAGGTCCGCTTCAGGTAAGCACCCTGTTTTTATTAAATTATATGATTATTACATATTTCAGTATTTGATGATGCCATATTGGTTGTTTATGCAGGTGGTTGCGCATCTGTGTGAGGGCACATTGGGAGGAAGCTGTTCCCCTGGTGCTGAAGATGGCTACCGAACAGGGCAGAATGAAATTCACTCGCCCCCTCTTCAAGTAAATTCATTCATTTGTTTTGAGAAGTCCATAGTTTGACCACAACAACAACAAAAAACTGGGTCACTTGTTAAAAATGGACCCAGAGGAACAGGATGTTACAGAGAGTTTTGTAATTTCCTTGCTACATCGAGCGACCATGCGCACTTCTATTTTCAAGTGTCCAGAGCTCATCAAGACCATTTCAAAGTGCACTTGCTGACTTGCTCCTTTTCCCTCCTTTTTTCTCCTTTAGGGAAGTTTACAACTTCTCCAAGTACAGCGAGGAGGCAGTGAAGACTTTTAAGGAGCACCGTGGAGCGCTGCACCCCGTCACAGCCATGCTGGTGGCCAAAGATTTGAAAGTCGATAGCTAAAATGCTGCTTTCTGATCTTCTTACACACAAGCAGTGTTTCTATTCTTCAACCTAGTACTCAGATAAAAAAAAACGGCATATCACACCTTGAACAGACAGGTTATTGTGCAGAACGCTTTTCTCTTCATTGGCCAAAGCTTGCATTTTTTAAATATCTCACTCTCAGGGCTTAGAACAAAAAAACAAGCATTTTCAGTATCATGTAGTTCAGTGTTAGAAAATCAGCATATCTTGATATGAAGAATCCACTATATCCCTTTACATGACATGTCCAAAGTAATGTTCTGTAATAAACTCATCTGTACAAGAGGTTTCTGTTCTTTTATTCAGTACAAAATGTATCACAGCACATAAACAAATGTATTACATATGTGCATTTGCTCAACATATGTTTTTTTATTTTAATTAAAGGTTGCACAATTTTAGGTTAACAATTTTGGTTGCTTAATTCAATGGGCAAAAATTGTTTAGCCACACATGAAAACTGGCATTTGCGCATTCTCATGTGACTTTCTTTCGAAGAAAGTCCAAGATGACATGCACTACTCATCCAGTATTAATTAAATTAATTAATTAACATCACATCACAAACTATATAGTATAGTGCAAGTGTGCACAGTGCATAGTAGTAGTACATCATTTGGGACGCAGCCAATATGTTTGACTTGTCATTTTGTAAAAGCTGAATTACGGAACTTCCTCTGTGTTAAAATACTTTATCCTTTCCCACCTTAATTGAGAATATTGAGCAATTTTTTTTTTTTTTTTTTTGAGCAACCGGCTGACAAATGTGCATTTAAAACATTCATATTGTTTCATAAAGTAGAGTAGTGTGCCAGCCATACGTACATCCATTCATTTACTTAAAGCTATGACTACTAGAATAGTTTTTAATTTATAGTATAGATTTTTGCAGTAAACCGGATCGTCAAATCGGACACGTTCATTTCTCGACTCTATAGCACGTCAACGGAAGAAATATTTATTTAATATATATTATTTTTATAGTATTTTGCTTGACTAATGCAAAGGAGTTTTGGAAGTGAGTCAGTGACAATTTGAAGCATCTCATCTGGCAAAAATAAGATAAAATAAATTAAAATTAAAATAAATTAAAAAGCGCAGTTTTCCATCTGCTCTACTAGCGGCACAAAAGGGCTTCGCTTTCAGCCTGACACCTGTGGATCCTTGACAACATGACGCTTCATCACATTCATCACATTTTAATGCCATGAAAGTACAGATTCTGCAGATGACAGATCGCTGACAGCCTCTTAATGTCACTCAACATATTACAGCCCGTCAGCAGACAAAACCGACACAACCTCACCTGTAAGTAGCTTTCTGCAATCTGCATAAAACATTTTTACTGTAAAACTAACTTCTTAGACCTTGCATATTAATATAAAGGTATATCTACTCTAGTTGCTGTAATTGAGAGACAACTTAAGAGTGTTTGTGCTTTTGCTGGTCAGTATCATAGTTCAATTATATATGTAAACATGAACATCACACAAAATACACTTATCTATGGAAGGATTTTCCGGACTATTTTCAAATAGAATTGCAAATTGTATTTTCAATTGCGTTTTCCATATGTGGACGCATAAATTGTGACATAATCCAAATGCAATTGCAAATCTTGCATTACCTTTTGCACTTTCGCTTTCGCAAACGCACAGTGACTGCCACATTTCAAATGAAAAAGCAAAGTCTATTTGCAACTGTATTTCCCATGTCTTACCAGTTATGAACCTGTCATATTTAAATAGCAATATTAATTACCACATTTGCTTTTTCACTTTCTCTGCGCCACGCATATAACCTGCCAAAACTCAAATGGAATTGCAATTCCTTTTACATTTGAATTTCCGAAGTCTGCACTGAAAGCTGTCAATCAATCTGAGGGGGCGGGACTAAACTAGGGGGCGTGTTTGTTTTGGGAGGTGACGTCACACACAGAAGACCGTGCCGAATGCTTTGATCAATGAAGGTAATCGATAAAGCCTCCGCTAAAGACAGCTGCCAATCAGTTCGTGCCTGTGTTAACGAACAGACAGTGCAACCTTCTTGGCACAATACATAATTCTGTCTTTTTTACCCCAAATACAGCGATTATCCCCTGATAACAGAGCCACAAACGGTACGCACAAAAGGTCAAAATTCACTATTACCCAACGCTTTTCACCTGTCTCAACATCTCTCACTGTTTCTCTCACTCTGATTGATGCAAGTGAGAAAACAGACAGTGCAATTCTACACTTATTACAGTGCATTTTATTCCTTTCTTTTAATCTAGTACTTTAAGCAGCCGCATATTATCATTTTTTCTTTCTTGTTTTCTCCTGATCGTGACTTAATTTAGTCTACTGTTGCTATAGTAACAAATTCAACCTGGACAGGGACATTCTAAAACACTTAACCTGGCTTAATGTGTTAATTAAGAGTGTTTTTAAAAGACCAAACTCAGCGTAAATGATCGACAGATGACAATGCGCTCTTCTTGTGGACATTTCAGCAAATGTTGCTTCACTTAGACTTCTACAATAAATAAAATAAATATAGGCTAATCAAACATTGCTGATTTTGTCCAGAGTTAGGCTACGCTTAACATTTTATTTGTGTAATTAACATGTTTAAATGGTCTAAAAACAACGCTTTCAACACCTTCAGAAGAATGCAGAGAAGAGCCTATTCTAAAAAAACCTTAAGCTGCTTGGATTCAACTTACTTTAATTCAATTTACTCACTTTGTTTAAAATAAAATTATGTATAATAATATATTATAATAATTTGTTTGTGATTTTTATTAGTCATGTAGGATAGGCTGTGATATCGTGTGTGTTACAAGCTTGGGATGCTGTTGTGTGTGTGTGTGTGTGTGTGTGTGTGTGTGGTGTCCTACAAAGAAATGTAGAAAATAGTAAGGCTACAACACTGTATAACATCACCGAACTCATATTTAACATTTATAAGTTAATTAAATGTCAGTAAAAAAAACTAATAAACTGTAATAAACTGCATAAATTATAGCGATCACGAAGGTCCTCTGTCCCAAACGCGTACAGTAGGCTATAGTTGATACAGTATATAACTCCCCATCAGTAGGTCTATACTGCCACAAAATGGTGATTTAAATGTCTTTGATTTTTCTTAAATGCACTGACACTTACATATATGACGTTGCAATTGCATTTATCAAAACTCTGCATGTCGGGTTGAGATTTTGTTTGATCTGAAAGCCTCCTCCAGTCAGCACAGTTTCTCTATAATGGCAGCATTAAGAGCTAGACCCTCGAGAAAGCTGCCCAGTGATTTTGTTTGTCATGAGGTTTTACAGGAGAAGCTGAGCCCTCTGGTGGTCGCATATGCCATTGACACTGCCTCATTTCCGAAAAGTTTGAAATGCAACATCCTCGAGGACACATGCAGCTGTCAAATATGAGCACCGGAGGGCGCAGCCTTCCATGAGAGACACTGCAACTGACATCAAATGTGTTTTCTGCAAAGGTTGTCTCTAAACTCAGGAAAGTGGCTCTCTGGAAGCAGAAAGGCTTTTAATGTCATTAAACATTTGTGGCTTTAGAGGGATGATCTGCTTACAACAGGTGTATCCAATCCTGCTCCTAGAGGACCACCTTACTTAGGCTCAAATTCAAAGGAAATATATTCTATGCTATAGTCTATGCAAACTCAAAGGAATCACAGTCTATGCTATGTATTATGTGGTAATAATTGATTGGCTGTGGGAGATTAATATTTAATTAGCTATGTTTGTTCAAGCCGTCTGTGCTTATTATTGATGTTAAATATAGTTATTTGTAGATAATATGGTTTATAGTTCTGTTTGTTGTTCTATGTTCTGTTTAATGGTAAGTATGTGGATCTATAATAAACATGTCTGAATTAGTGTTACCCTTGTAGAGAACAGTGCTCCTTTAAACTACCTTTGTCTTGTGCCATTTATTTGTTTGTTTGTTTGGTTAGTTACTTCAGTTTTTTTTTTTTTTTTTTTTTTTTTTTTTTTTTATTCTGGATGTCTTGTATTAATAACAAGGTACCTGAGGCAAGCCTTAAGAAATGTAAAGGTGTTTTTTTTTTTTTTTTTTAATTTATTAATTTTTTTTTAGTATTTGATACTTTTTTTTTACTCATTTATTGTTTTTATTTTTAATTTTATTTTTACTCTTTTATTATTAAACATCAACTTTGTAGTATTAGAACTTAGTATTAGATCTGTGGTGTGGAGAATCATTGTTCAAATTAGAACACTAGTTCTAGCTAGTAGTGAAGCTTTTCATCACCTTTTCAAACCTCATCTAAACTAAACCCAAAATCCCAGGCTCAGTGGGCTCAGTGGTTCAGAGGATGAAACACTGTTTTAATCATGAAGCTCTGAGTTCAAATCCCATTATTGCTTATGTTAAATTGTTGCCATTATATCCAACAAAGTGCCCCAAACACCAGCACTCATTGTGAAAGCTGCAGTGGAGCTAATAGCTAAACGTCCTCTGTGTTTAAGGCTGCAACTGAGGCATGGGTTCAAATCCCATCTCAGTGTGTTGAGATATCAAACAGCCAAAAGAAAGCTTTAACTAGTTTATTTAAAAAAAAAAAAAAACAGATAAAAGCTCTGCCTCACAGTTCAGAGGTTTCTGGTTCAATCCCAGCCAGATCTCCGCGATATGTGTGAGTGAAGGGGTGTGGATGATTCGGGTCCCCTTGAGTCCCAGAGCGATCTCCAGCAGCGGTTATGCTTTTCAGCCTGAAAAAAAAAAATAGGTGTATAAATTTTGTGATTCCTATCAGATCCCTACCTGCCTAATACGCTATTCCCTGATCGATCCTCTAACAGAAACTATACAAACCGGTCAGACAACGTAGAAATTGATTTTGGCGATTTTTTAGTTGAAGGAGTGCAACGAGACTGGAGTAGAGAGATCAAGAAACAGAAGAAGGAATGTCGCAGGTGTGCCCAGGAGAGAGCTGGGGGATCCAAAGATCATCCTCAAAATGAAAGCAATTCTGAAGCTGATACGGAAACAAGAAACGATGAATAAAAGTGTTGCAAAGTTAAAAGAAGTGATGGAATTGCAGGGTTTTTCAAAGGAATTACAAATGTTAATGAATGATTTAGAGAAAATGGATTTTCAGTCTCCTGTGTTAAAAGAGTAAATGTCAAAAAAGCGTTTGAGGGTATATCTCATTTTAGGGGCACAGATGTTGAGTGCTCTGTGGTTTTTATCTGCTATGTAGTTGCTTTGCTTATTTTGTAAAAGAGCGGTTAAGAGCAAGGGGATGCATCTCGTAACGTGGGTGCGAGATGGAACTTCTAGCTGAACCGTTACTTAGAATCTGATCACACCTGCTAGAGGTGTTACATTGCAGTTTATGGTATATGTGCTTAAGCAGGGCTCATAGAAGGTGTCACTATTTTCCCTATATTTGAAAATAGAACTAGACATGCTTGCTATCTAGAAGTGATGTATTTTTTAATTTTTATTTTCTCTCTGTCTGAACTTTTGATACTTGTTTGATTCAGCCTCTGTTACAAAGGTCATGCTTCCTGTTTTCAAGGGGGATGCAGTTACAGGCGTTAGCAGGAGGAGGATTTTTGTAATGCAAGGTTATAAAATGCCTGGGAGACCATTGTTCGAGGCCGACAATTCGTGGTGAAGACTTTTTGAAGTTATTGTTTTTTAATAAAATGAAACCATTGTATTGGTGATTCGTTAAATCTTTAAAACAAGGCTCTGAGTGCTTCATTAGTAATAACCAGTTATCTGAACCTGGATACTACCCTGTCGAGCTTCAAGTGGTCTGAACCTGACTGAGCTAGGATGGACACTGGAGAAAAGGACCTGAAACTTCCAATCATATCCATCCAGACACGAGGTAACTATACAGCGGTTGATTGTGAACTGTTTATGGATATTAGGATTGTGAATTATATGTTTTAGTCCTTTATACTGGTGTACAAGCAAAACATTCCCCATCCCTTCCCCACCTATGTACTTCAGTTACTATCATTTCCTTTTTAAAGGAGTGACCCCTCAAAAAGAAAACGATGGTAACCTACACATGAACTAGTAAACAACACACATTATAAGCATTACCTGTCCATGAGCAGATGTCCATCATTACAGCGAATGACTATCCACACGTCCCATAGATCTGCTTCTGCTGACTGGGTGTCCAAACACCCTGTTTTCTGTAGGGTAAAGATTAGAATATCGTGAAAAAGTTCATTTTTTGTAACTTATTTCAAAAAGTGAAACTTTCATATATTCTAGATTCTTTACATGTAAAGTAAAACATTTCAAAAGTATTTTTTTTTTTTTTTTTTTTTTTTAATTTTGATGATTAGAGCTTACAGCTCATGAAAGTCAAAAATCCAGTATCTCAAAATATTAGAATATTTGCATTTGCTTGTCATTAAATGACAATCCCTACAGTATAAATTCCGGGTATCTCTTGTTCTTTGAAACCACAATAATGGGGAAGACTGCTGACTTGGCAATGGTCCAGAAGACAATCATTGACACCCTCCACAAAGAGGGTAAGTCATAGAAGGTCATAACTGAAAGGGGTGGCTGTTCACAGAGTGCTGTATCACATTTAGTCATTTAGCAGACATTTACATTTAGTCATTTAGCAGACGCTTTTATCCAAAGCGACTTACAATTGGGGAATACATAAAGCGATTCGTCTAGAAGAGGCAATCAGACAGAGGAAGTGCTTGTAACAACAAGTCTCAGGCATTGTTCAAATAAGTACAAGCTAGAAAGGAAAGGAATAAATAAAGAGAGAGAATTTTTTTTTTTTTTTTTTTAGGATGAAGTCAAGTAGTGCTGAAAGAGATGAGTTTTCAGTTGTTGCTTAAAGATTGGTAGGGATCCAGCATTCCGGATAGGGGTGGGAAGATCATTCCACCAGCCAGGAATGGTGAATGAAAATGTTCTGGAGAGTGATTTTGAGCCTCTCTGTGATGGTACCACAAGGCGTCGCTCACTAGCAGATCTCAGACTTCTGGAGGGGGTGTAGATTCGTAATAGTGAGTGGAAGTAGGCGGGTGCTGAGCCTGTGGTTGTTCTATATGCAAGCATCAGTGTCTTGAACTTGATCCGAGCTGCAACTGGTAGCCAGTGCAAGGAGATAAAGAGAGGTGTAACATGGGCTCTTTTGGGCTCATTGAAGACCAGACGTGCCGCTGCATTCTGAATCATTTGTAGAGGTTTGATTGTGTTTGATGGAAGTCCAGCCAGAAGAGCATTGCAGTAGTCCAGCCTAGAAATGACAAGGGCCTGGACAAGAAGTTGTGCACCATGCTCTGTCAGAAAGGGCCTGATCTTTCTGATGTTGTGTAGTGCAAACCTGCAAGATCGAGCGGTCTTTGCAATGTGCTCTTTGAAGGTCAATTGGTCATCAAAGATTACACCGAGATTTCTGACCGAAGTTGATGGGGCAATTGTTGATGAACCTAACTGAATCGTGAAGTCATGCTGTAGGGTTGGAGTAGCAGGGAAGACAAGAAGCTCAGTCTTTGCCAGGTTGAGCTGTAGGTGATGTTCTTTCATCCATGCCGAGATGTCCGCCAGGCAGCCTGAGATCCGTGCAGCTACTGTTGGATCATCTGGTTGAAAAGAGAGATAGAGCTGTGTGTCATCAGCGTAGCAATGGTAGGAGAAGCCATGTGCCTGTATGATGGGACCCAGTGATGTCGTGTATGTGGAGAAGAGGAGGGGTCCAAGAACCGATCCCTGAGGAACCCCAGTGACCAGTTGATGTGCTTTGGATACCTCACCTCCCCAGGCCACCCTGAAAGACCTGCCAGTGAGATAGGATTCAAACCAGCAAAGTGGAATCCCAGTGATGCCCAGAGATGAGAGGGTAGACAGGAGGATCTGATGATTAACAGTGTCAAACGCAGCAGATAGATCCAGCAGAATGAGGACTGATGATTTGGAGTCTGCTTTTGCAATTCGCAGGGCTTCAGTGACTGAGAGTAGCGCCGTCTCAGTTGAATGGCCACTCCTGAAACCTGACTGTTTAGCATCCAGTTTGTTGTTCTGTGAAAGAAACAATGAGACCTGGTTGAAGACAACTCGTTCGAGTGTTTTCGCTATGAATGGAAGGAGAGAGACTGGTCTGTAGTTTTCAGTAAGAGAAGTGTTTAATGTAGGTTTCTTGAGCAGTGGGGTTACCCGAGCCTGCTTGAACGCAGTGGGGAAAATGCCTGTGAGGAGAGATGTGTTGATGATGTGTGTGAGTGCTGGTAAGAGTGTGGGAGAGATTGCTTGGAGAAGGTGTGATGGGATTGGGTCTAGAGGACATGTTGTAGGATGGCTGGAGAGGAGAAGTTTGGATACCTCTGCCTCAGTGAGTGGACAGAAGGAGAAGATGGGAGTTTTAGCAGTGGATGTGGTTGGTTGGAGGTCGTGTGTGTGTGGAGGAGAGAACTGACTACTGATTGTTCTAGTTTTGCCTGTAAAAAAAGTGGCAAAGTCATCAGCTGTTATAGAAGTGGTGGGAGGTGGTGGAGGGGGACAGAGGAGAGAATTAAATGTTCTGAAGAGGTTACGCATGTCTGGAGCGCTGTTGATCCTGTTGAATATATCAAAGCATATTAAATGCAAAGTTGACTGAAAGGAAGAAATTGGGTAGGAAAAGGTGCACAAGCAACAGGGATGACCACAAGCTTGAGAATACTGTCAAGCAAAGCCAATTCAAACACTTGGGAGAGCTTCACAAGGAGTGGACTGAAGCTGGAGTCAGTGCATCAAGAGTCACCACGCTCAGACGTCTTCAGGAAAAGGGCTACCAAGCCACTTCTGAAACAGAAACAATGTCAGAAGCATCTTACCTGGGCTAAGGAGAAAAAAACTGGACTGTTGCTCAGTGGTCCAAAGTCCTCTTTACAGATAAAAGTAAATTTTGCATTTCATTTGGAAATCAAGGTCTGGAGTCTGGAGGAAGACTGGAGAGGCACAGAATCCAAGCTGCTTGAAGTCCAGTGTGAAGTTTCCACAGTCTGTGATGATTTGGGGTGCCGTGACGTCTGCTGGTGTTGGTCCATTGTGTTTTATCAAGTCCAAAGTCAATGCAGCCGTCTACCAGGAGATTTTGGAGCAGTTTATGCTTCCATCTGCTGACAAGCTTTATTGAGATGCTGATTTCCTTTTCCAGCAGGACTTTAGCACCTGCTCACAGTGCCAAAACCACTTCCAAATGGATTGCTGACCATGATATTACTGTGCTTGATTGGCCAGTCAACATACCTGACCTGAACCCCATATGGAATTTATGGGATATTTTCAAGAGAAAGATGAGAAACAGTCGATCCAACAATACAGACGAGCTAAAGGCTCAATAGTGCCTCAGTAGTGCCACAGGCTGATCGCTTCCATGGCACACCTCACTGATGCTGGAGTTTGTGCTAAAGGAGTCCCGACCAAGTATTGAGTAGATAAATGAACATACTTTAAAGAACTTTAACTTTTCTGTTTTACAAAATCTTTTTATTTTGATTTTAGGAAATATTCTAATATTTTGAGATGCTGAATTTTTGACTTTCATGAGCTGTGAGCTCTAATCATCAAAATTAAAACAAAACAAAACAAAAAAACTTTTGAAATGTAGAATATATGAAAGTTTCATTTAAACAAAAAATTAAAAATACACACACACGGATAGAGTGATATAAGCAGGATGAACTGGATCTAATGGTCCATAAATCATGTGCACTACAAAGACCATCATAGAGATTTGCAAAGAAATAAATATTTACTATAATGTATGTGTAGAATCTTTGTTTATAGAAAAACAGAAAAATATGCACATTTTCCTACAGTGTGAAAGAAATATAGCTGAGTATATAACTGTTGTTCTGTAATGCTGTCTCAGTATTAATATTTGAATTGTTGTACTCACTACCTGTCTCTGTTTCAGACTCTGGTTAATATCCTGCAGGATACTGGAAAAAACAAAATAGGTGTTTTGTCATATTGACAGGAATGTTGGACTCTGTGCTAATCAAGAGTTCAATCTTTTCTGCATTGGACCTTGAGACAACTATAATTGTGTTTCCCCTAAAACTTTTTTTTTTGTTTAACTCCCATGATTATTAAATATATCATAACTTTTGAAATAAATGCCATGACATATATTTCGTAAAGCATAAAACTACTAAGTTTATTTGGTGAGGAAGATAGTTTTGGTAACTATGTGAGTTGTGCTTTGGCTCCACTATTCTGCACAGATCTGATGGCTTGAGTCACCTTAAATTAAATTAAATATAGATATCTAAAAATATGCCTCTTCAAGCAGCTTATTGTTTTGACTTGTTGAAATAAATAGTTTAAAATGGTAAAAATGTTTAGTGTTGCTGACATTAGATATATAAAAAGAAATGCTATTCAGTTTCCTGGGAATTCCACCCTTACCGCTCTAAAATATATATGATTATTATAGTCCTACTGTAGTGATTCATGGTAAGGCATAAGTACAATTTGTGAATGTGGATTTATGATGTACTTGCTCATTATTTAAATTTTGGTAAATCTAAAAAGTTACAAAGTGTAGCTTTAAATGTTTAATTGTTATACTAGTCATTAGTTTTTAGATTATAAATGTCAACAGCCATTTAGATACAGGCTTAAATGACTGATTTATATGGAATGCCAATCCTGCCATAATTAGAAATAAAATAAATAAATGTACAAAGAAATGTAAAAGAGCAAAAATAAATAAATATACAAAGTAAAAAAAGCAAAAATAAATTTATAATTTTATTTCCTTATGAATTTTAATTTTTTTCCACACTTATTTTTTTTTATACATTTCCACTTTTATTTATTTTCATATTTATGTATTTATTTCTACATTTATTTATTTTCACATTTATTTCTACTTTTTTTTTTTTTTTTTAAACCGTTCAACCGCTCAATGACAGAGCAATATTTCCAGCGTGGAAACAACTACATCAGTACAAATGTATATAAGTATGGAAGCATATGTGTAGCTAAATTCAATTTGAAATGTAATATGGAAAATGGCAATGCAATATATAAAATGGCATTGTATTTCTGTATTTAAATTTACATTTTCCCATACATATGTGCAACATTTAGTGCAAAATGAAAATTCAATTATATGATTTAAATTAGCCATTTTCTACACCAGTTTTAAAATGCAAATTATTTTTTTTTTTAACGCTTTAGAAGTTGCAAAATTAAAATTAAGATGTATTACCCAAATTGATTAGGTATGTTTAACGTAGTTGTTTCCACGCAGGAAATATTGCGCTGTCTTTGAGCGCGTAAACTCACTCTCCTCTCTGCGGCAGAATGTGACAGTGAGGGCGGATCGCTCAGTTGTGATGCTACACGTGGATCTGTAGTGTTTGCTTTGCTTTAAGATTATAAAAAATGTGCAATTATCATAAACTTAAGTCCAAACCACTGAGGATATATATATATATATATATATATATATATATATATATATATATATATATATATATATATATATATATATTTTTTTTTTTGCAAGACCTTAATCTTTTTTAATATTACAATATATTTAATGAAAAATATACAATAAAAATATACAATATATTTAAGATGCATTCCAATTGTTGCTTTCCACTTAAAGAAATAATTCACCCAAAAATGAGAACTGTCATCATACACTCACCTTGAAGTTGTTCCAAACCTATATGAGTTCCTTTCTTCTGTTGAACACAAAAGAAGGTGTTTAGAAGAATGTTGGAAACCAAACAGTTAGTTATAGCCTTTGATTTCCATAGTATGGAATAGAAAAAAAAATAGTGTAAGTTGATGGCTACCAGAAACTGTTTGGTTTTCAACATTCTTCAGAATATCTTCTTTTGTGTTCAGCAGAAGAAAGAAACTTGTATAGGTTTGGAACAACTTGAGTAAATGAAAACAGAATAAACATTTCAAGTGAATTAAGTCATACTTAAAATCTATATAATGCAGTGCAAGATGTTCATCACATCCTCCACCAGAGGGAGACATTACACCACAGGATCCCTCTGGATGTTTTGCGGGGTCGCAGACGCCACTGGACTGATTTACAGTTAAATTGACACATTTAAAAAACTCAAAGGAAAAATTTAAAAAACAATCAATCAAAAAAAAAAAAAAAAAAAAAAAAAAAACTAATTCAACTAATTTTTTCATTTGCAAATTCCTAACACACACACACACACTCTCTCTCTCTCTCTCACACACACACACACTTACAAAACGGTAAAACACCAAAGATGCATATGCAGATTTAATAAAGTCTACATAAGCATTTGACAGTAATGTAGCGGTTTTACACATACATAGACATGAACAATGCATGTTTGTACATTTAATTATATTTTTCTCTTCATAGTGTGTACATCTACAGCAAGTCATCCGGGCTGAACCAGCGGTGCCTAAAACAAGAGAACGTCAAGCAGGAGTGACACTGTTTAAATAGATCGGGCTCTCCAGGACAAGGCGGAAAGAAAAACATGCCTCTTTTGTCAAAGCCAGACAAAGCCCCACAGATCTTAAAGTGGGCAATTCAAAATTCTGAAGGGTAAGTTTTTACAAGAAGAGAAGAAAAAAAAAAAAAAGGATGGAGGGGAAAAAGTTATCTAAGCCATTACGTTCCTTCACAATAGCTTTGGTTGAAGTTGTGCCTCTTCTGATCTTCTCTCAGCTGGACTTCTGCTTTCCAGCCTGTCTTCTCTGATCTCCAGTCATGCGAGAGGCTTCTGCCAGCCTGCGAGCTGTCAAAGTAGCCCTAGAATCAAACGCCACTCCATGCTCAGCTATGATCAAAGGAACACAGGTAAGGCAGCCACAGAGACACATACAATTGGCATCTAAAAAAGTAAGCCGTCTACCCTCACACCCCTCCTTCCCTCCTGCTTTTTTATCTCCTGACTACTCTGACACCGAGAGGAGAACCGTGGAGCACATTGATCAGAATAAAGCAAAGTGATCAGGTTTTGAAGATATGGGGGGAAGTTTGTTCTCGCCAGAAACTTTTGGACAAAGGGAATTCTGGGATAGAGGTGAGGGCGCTGGGTAAAGGGACACTTAAAACGCTTCACAAGTTTTTTTTTTCTGCTTTGAACTATCTTTTCCTGCTTATAATCCTCTAAACACCGAGATGCCTGTCTCAAGTCAAACACACCTTTCATTTCTTGACAAAATGACCACACACAAGCAAATGAAATATATAGATGGGGCTAGTTGTCACAAGGGAAGTATCTCACTAACTGTAAGGTTTTGAGTCAAAGTACACAAAGGTTTTGTACATTGGATTCAAACACCTCATTAAAAACTTTCAATATACACTATATTGCCAAAAGTATTGGGTCTCCCCCTTCTAATGAACAGGTTTGACTACTTTAGTAATCTCCATGAGTACAAATCTTAATGTTTAAGCATATAATGATATTCTAGGTAATTGTGTGCTTCTAATTTTAAAGCAACAGTTTGGACAGGAACCTTTTCTATTCTAACATGACAATGCCTCTGTGTATAAGGCAAGGTTCAAAAAGAAATGATTGATTTAGTCAGCGTGGAAGAACTTGCAGATCTTGAGCCAAAAACTCATCACCAAACACCAATGACTGTACATATGGGTACAGTCATTTTAGACACTTCCAAAACTGTTGCAACAGAGATGGAAACACATTTTTTAAATACATGCATTATGTTTCCATCTTTGATGCCACAGTTTTGGAAGTGGCTTTTTCTGTTCTAAAGAAGGGGGTGTCCCAATACGTTTGTCCATATAGTGTATATATTTTTTTTAAAATTCTGTCCTTAAAACTAAAATTACAGTATAGAAAAAGAAAAAGATTGCATTTGGCTGCACATATCTAGTCCCTCAAAGAGAAAAATATTTCTGTAACATTTAAATAAATTCATTAACATATTTTGATGCATTTTTTAAAAAAAAATGGAGATAATAATATCTAATAAATCAGTCAAAAGGAAACTAATACACTATCCTTCAAAGGTTTGGGGTTAGTAAGAGTTTTTAAAAATAAATTAATATTTTGATTCATAAAGATGCATTAAATTGATCAAAAGTGACTGTAAAGGCATTTATAATGTTACAGAAGATTATTGTTTCTAAAATAAATGCTGTTCTTTTGAACTTTTTATTCCTTAAAGAATCCTGAAAGAAATGATCAGTTTTCACATAATATTAAGCAGGAAAAACTGTTTTCAACATTATTAATAAGAAACATTTCTTGAGCAGAAAGTCAGTATGTTAGAATGATTTCTGAAGGATCATGTGGCACTAAAAACTGAAGTAATGGCTGCTGAAAATTCAGCTTTGATTACAGGAATAAATTAGATTTTAAAATACATTATAAAAGAAAACATTGTTTTTAAATTGTAATAATATTACAGTTTTTACTGTAGTTTGGTCAAATAAAACAAGCCTTGTTGAGCATTAGAGACTTTTCAAAAATTGTTCCAAACCCAAATGACTTTTCTAATATGACATTTAACGTCACGTTAGTAATGATGACTCATATGACATCTGAGTCGTCACAGTAGGCAAAACATTTACTAATATGGACACTATGTGGTTTAGTGTTTTCTCTCTCAAACACACGCTATCAGAAAAATATACATGGCACTAAAATAACAATATACATCAAATACTCAAAGACATTCACAAATAATTCACTAGTTAGGACATTTATATATTTTGAAAACCAGAGACATGTCCACTTAACATCTGGTGTCAGAACACAATCCACCATAAAGATATCTATCTACATAACAGGACAAACTCAATTCAATATTTTTGTTTTTATGCCAGGAAATATATATATTTTTTATTTATGAGACCAACATAAGCATAAAATCTCGTCAGTTGTGATTTGTTTAATATGTGAACACTTATGTTACTGTACATTGAACACAACAATAAGAAACAACTTGAAATCTTTATAATTAGATATAATTAATCTAATAATTATGGAACATCAGCTTATATTAAAAATTAATAACATCTCACTTTCTAGGTTCAAGATGTGTAGAGACTTCCCATTTGCACCCGGTTCCATGGACGAAGAAAAAGAGGAAATAGATAAAGATTTATATTGGATCGAGTCTTGATCTTACTGGCCAGCTGTAATAGCAAGAGATCAACCAACCGCTGGCTTCACAGAAACAACACCTGCAGACGACAATCACAGGTAATTTATATCTTTCATTAAACTCAATCTGCCACACACACAAGAACTATTCATCTAGCTGGCTACCTCTGCAGCGTGTTTATGATAAAGAAATATTACACAGAAGTTTATGTCCAGTAACCAGGGATGCTTATTCATATGGTATTATATGTTATGAGAGACCAGTAGAGTTACTGAGTATCAATGCAATTTTGTGGTCTTAAGCAAATTTGGTATCTTTTTTGTAAATACACACTTATTATCCAGATTTGCCAGTTTAGCACAGAATCACTTTCTAAAACAATAATCATTTTAGAAAAAGAAACAAATCTAACAAATGTCTAAAGTGGGACACATTAAGGCTTAATATTTCAGTTAGTATTGGATTTTGTCCTTGAATACACTGTGAAAATGTTTACTATAATTTTAATGTTACTTCATAAGGTAAAATGTTCTTTTCTGAGTAAAATTAAAATGTTTACTAAAAGCAGTGGATGTTAAGTACTCAGAAATGTCTTTGTTTATAAAACATTTACATTTATGCAATTGCCATATGCTTTTGTTCTTGTAGCTCAATTGGCATACGTTTAATTTCCAGGGAATGCTTGAACTAATAAAATGTTTAGTTTGAATACGGATAAAAATGTTTGCCAAATGTATAAATGTAAAACAGAGATCTTCTGAGAGGGGCTTTCTGATGTAGGTCCATCTGATCTTGAGTAATGCATTTCCAGTACTCGCATTCTGTTTGCAAAACTAGTGTCTACAGCAACAAAGTGACATGGCAAAAAAGGAAAACTATAAAAAACAAAAATGGAGAAGCGGCAGCCTCTACCACATTCTTTAATAAACTTCCTCTGTTGGGCCTCATCACATATATTGTTTTACATACAGGAAATTCCATCTATCATGGGATTTTTGCACCCATTTCTTGTTTGTACAGGATGTGGTTTCTTTTGCACTCATTTTTAAAGGGTGCCATTTATGGGGGCGGTTGGGGGGGGCGGCGTTTTAATTGAGCACATGAGAGACTGTCACAATCACAACACGAGGTATGACTTTGCAAAAACAGCACACTGATTTAGATTTGCCAGTTAAAATGATTGTTCAAGGCCATTACCCATATAAGGGTGGGTGAAAAGCATATACAAAGACAATGGAGTGCAATGGGCTGAATGCACCTTTCCTAATCACCTTTTGTCACGATGCACTGCGAAAGTTGAATATGTGCATTGACAATTGGTTGAGCTTGAGATAAAGTGATCAAAGATTTAATGATTTTTAATGCTGAAATGTTGCCCATTTATGCTATTGAGAATCATCACATGCATTTTAAGACAAAATACTCATGGTTTTCAGTTTTGTTCATGCTGCAGTTTTGTTTTTAATTTTTATACAAATCAATAAAAATATAAAAGTAAATAAACAACTGAGTACTACTTGTAATATATAATTGTAATATAAATGTATATATACAGTTTATTATATTTATACACTTTGGGACCAGAAAATATTTTCTTAAGCTGAACTGTACCCTACACCAGAATAAAAAAATAAAATAATAAACAAGAATTATTATTATTATTATTATTATTATTTAATAACAATAATAACAACAACAACAACAACAACAACAACAAATATTCTTCCCCACTTTGGGATTGAAACATTTTCTTTATCTCAGTGGTGCCATACACCAGAATAAAATAATAAAATAATAAAAACAAGAAATAATTATAAAATAACTACAACAACAGTAATAATAATAATAATAATAATAATAATAATATTAATAATAAAAACATTTTCTTTAGCTCATTGGTACCATACACAAGAATAAAAAATAATAATAATAAATAATTAATAATAACAATAATAAATATTCTTCCTTATAATAATAATAATAATAATAATAATAATAATAATAATAAGAAGAAGAAGAAGAAGGAGAAGAAGAAAAAGAAGAAGAATAAGAAGAAGAAGAACAAAAAGAAGAAGAAGAAGTTGTTCATTACATTGGTACTATACACCAGAATAAAATAATTGAATAAAAAAAAAAAAAAAAAAAAAAAAAAAAAAAAAAATAATAATAATAATAATAATAATAATACACTTTGGGACCAGAAAAAAACACACATTTCCTTTATCCCCACTATATGCTATAATAAAATATATTTTATATTTTATTATATAAAATAATAAAATATAAAAATAAAGAAATAATTCTAAAAACATTCTGAAAACAAATTCTAAAACATAAATAATTAAAGATAATAAATAATAAAAAGAATTTATCCATAAACTTTGGGAAAAGAGGTTAGCTTTGTTAAAACATAAGAATAAAATAATAAAATAAATATGAATATAAAAATAAAGAAGAAAAAAAATAATAAAAACACTTATAAATCAAACTTTGGGACCAGGAAACAAACAAACACTCCCATATTTAGCAATTTTTACCCTACACCAGGCATGACATAATGTTGCATGACAGGAGAGATATACCTAAAGCAGAAGTGCGAGGCAGTCGGTAATAATGCTGAGCGTCTGAAAAAGTAGCATATGGGAATCTTTCATGAGACCACAGACACGTGGCCACAAGATGCAGACTTTTACTTTAAATGGTCAGAAAGAAAAGAATGCACATGGAGTTATCAGAGACAGATGAGCAAGAGCAAGAGCCATGCAAAGATTAATGTCATTTATATGAAGAGAGAGAATGTGTGAGAAATTGAGAGCGGGAGATTCGCAGGTGTTGATCAATGTCAGGTGGCACACAGAGGTGATCTGAGACACAGACAAGGTGAAAATAGAGAGGGAAAGGTATCTAACATTTGAATGACAATGAGATAATGGATAAGAAAAAAAATCAGAGACACAAAGTGTGAGGGGGAAAAATGAGAAAATGTGTGCATGAAGTTAGGAGACGGAGATGGACTGAACAGAATGCCATCATTCCAGTGACTTTAGCTCCAGCTGAACCCTAAAATGCATCCCATTTTTGCTGGATTGTTTTTCTTAAAAACATCTTTTACAATGTTAACCTTTTTCACATTTAGTTTCCTATTATTTTTTTATTTAAACAAGAGTTGAGAGGACCCTAGTTCACATATGTATTTAAATACATATATTTAATTAAATATTATGCATGTTATGTTCAGATTTATATTTAGCTAACTGATTCTTTTACTATAATATTTTACAGTAAATTATTAAAATATAATCAACAAAACAAGGCATTTTAAAAAGAATATATAACAAGGCATTTTAAAAAGAATATATAACAAGACATTTTAAGAAGAATACATATCCCATATTTCCATATCACATATACATCCTACAAAGGGACAACTAGGCTTAAAATATGGCATAAAAGGACAAAATATTTTTTTAAAGTGATCATGTTATTAGAAACTGAATATGTTTTGATCTTGATTTGTTTTTGAGTTTGATGTACTACAAAACCACACTTTTAGAACTGAAATTGTCCTCCAAAATTACAATTTACAATTACAATTATAAGTCCATGAAGGATCATTAGTCCTTCAGAAGATCCTGAAGTTTATTAAGATTTTTTTGGTAGCACTTTATTTTACAGTCCTGTTCCACATGCACATACAATGTAATTATTATAGTAATTAATTAACTAGGTAATCTCACCCTGAACCTACCCCTAAACCTAACCTTAACCAATGTAGTTACCTATTACCTAGTACTTTTTTTTATGCAAGTACACGTACTGTAAAATAAAGTGCAACTGTTTTATTTTTATTAATGATTTATAATTTTAAAATGATTATTTTTCATTTATAGCTATATTTATTTTAATGTCTTAATGCTTCTTTAAGCTACAACAGGGCTAAACCTTTGTCCCCATCTATCTTTATAATTATTATTTATTTTTATTATTATTATTATTATTATTATTATTATTATTATAAAGAGTAGCCAAAGTTTATTGTTATCAATATTCTGAGTACTGTTACATAATTCAATTTGTAAATGGAATCTACATCATAGAATACAGCAACAAAAACGTTTAAACATTAAAATATTACAAGTAGACTTGAGGGGAAAAAATGACAAAAAAATGAAAGTATGATAAGACCTCTTTCAAAACAACTTGAAACGTAACAGAACTGATGAGAGATGTGTGCAATTTACAGAGGGATGTGTGCAAGACAGAGAGAGAGTGTCGTGTGTTTGTGTTGAGAGGAAGTAGGGCAGTGTGCTGAAGGCCAGCGCGCCGTTGATCACCTCTGATTCACACAACTGCGCTTGCTCAATATCTGAACAATCGCCCACCCATCTCTGAGAGGTCACAAGATCACCATGGTCCTGTTTGAGTGATGAGAAAGAGAGGTGAGGACAGATGCAGGATGTGTGTTTTTACATAAAACATGCAAATGAAAGCTCTCACGACAACAGTGTTAACAAGAGAAACAATAACAGTAATATTATATTATATATATTATATTAATATTAAAATGTTATATTAATAGCAGTATATAAATATGATAGCTACTGTATTCTTATCTTATTAAATAAATTATTGATTTATTCAAAATAACATGACATCCTACTTCAATAAATTTAAATGTTAAAAAATGTTAAACTGTTAAATAAATGAGTCCTTATTGCACAGATTTGTTTAATGGTGGTTAGACAGAAAAAGTATGTTGTGTTTTAATTTATTTTATTATTATTATTATTATTATAATTATTATGATTAATAATAATAATTTATTTGGAATAAATCTAAATCATTTTAAAATATACAGTGATAATACATTTATTACATTATTATTATTATTAATAATACATTAAATTTTAACAATCATATATGCTATTATAATGCTATCATATTATCATTGACATTTTATTATATATTTAATATAAATTAATGATTTATTCAAAATGATATGATCTTGACACTACTGTGGCAAAATGCTTAAAAAAAAAAGGAAATAAAAAAATCTGTTAATGAGTCATTTAAAAAAAATTGTGTAATGGTTGAAGATGTTTGCCTAATAGACAGTTGCATTGTGCAAGCAAAAGAAAAACTGAAAGTTATGCAAACTATCAGAGTTCTCATCTTCTCAAGTTTTCAAAGCACAGTTCGATGCTGTCTACACGGTGACCTCTTGTGGGAATCAGAGGAACTGCATTTAAAGCTGT
Source organism: Spinibarbus caldwelli (assembly GCA_039654775.1). Lineage (NCBI taxonomy): Eukaryota > Metazoa > Chordata > Actinopteri > Cypriniformes > Cyprinidae > Spinibarbus > Spinibarbus caldwelli. The sequence goes on along the minus strand of CM077229.1, from coordinate 6,078,687 downwards.
AATACACTGGGTTCCTCTCCGGTATTCAAGTCTAATACCTTCTCCCAGCCCAGATAAGTTCATAAAGGGCAGGAATCAAACATCTCGGCATTCACATTCCAGACTTCATATTGCTTAATGACAGAGAGGGAGTCTGAATAGCCTTGTTGAGGAGAGGCGTTTTTGGAGCTCTTATGAGTAGTGTTATCATGACAGCGTGGTGATGAAGGAGCTCTCCACTGCGAGCGATGGCTGGAGAGCCCTCAAGAACAAGTCCACCCACCCTGAATCCGTCTCCTTACAGCATCTCTGAGGCCCACAAAGCAGCTCTCGTATCACACGACTGGCAGGGTTCAGACACAAGTGAGGCTTGGCTCACCTCGTCCAATCAGTGACAGCGGAGGGGTTCATGGGAAGGTGAGGCGCTGCTCAACCTTGGCCAATCAGAGATGACATTGAATGTTTGCTCTCTCCCTGGCCTGTGGCTCTTGGGTTTGACCGAGTCTCCATGACTGAGATGAGACCGACTCAAGAGGAGCACTGGCTAGACAGACACAAACACAAGCCTCTACTTCCCTGTCTGGTGCATTTGGGGTCATCATCGCATTATAAAATTCACTTAAAAGAATAGTTCACCCAAAAATGACAATTTACTCACCCTCAGGCCAGCTAAGATGTAGAGGAGTTTGTTTCTTCATCAGAACAGATCTGGAGAAATTTAGCATTGTCACTTGCTCACCAATGGATCTTCTGCAGTGAATGGGTGCCGTCAGAATGAGATTCCAAACAGCTGATAAAAACACCACAATAATCCATAAGTAATCCACACCACTCCAGTCTATCAATTAACATCTTGTGTTTTTAAGAAGCAAATCCAAAGTACGAGTCCATAATCCATAACTCTTCCTCCGGTGAAAAAGTCCATCCTCTGTTGTCCTTTTACTTCAAAATCCACTGACATATTTGTTTATAACAGTTTTGTACTGTTGTAAACAGTTCTTGATCTGTGCATATTTCTCTCCTGATTCAGACAAGATGACTTTTTCACTGAAGAAAGCAATATCAAGGATAGAGGACTAAAAATGCCTTTACGACGAATTTGTTTAGCACAAAGACTCAGCTTTTTGCTTAAGACTTTAAGTGTTGGACTGGAGTGGTGTGGGTTACTTGTGGTTATCATGACATTTTTATCAGTTGTTTGGACTCTCATTCTGACGGCACCCATTCACTGCAGAGGAGCTGATGTAATAGACCTGATGAAATAAATTTCTCCAAATCTGTTCAGATGAAGAAACAAATTCATTTGGGATGACTAAATTGTTTGGATTGAGTAAATTTACAAGCAAATTTTTATTTTGGGTGAACTACTCCTTTAATAGCAAGTACTGTTTCGCCATAAATCTTATGGCCCCACCAACAAGAAGTGACATCACATACTAAGACCCACTGTCTCTATGAGATGTCCTCACTAATATAGTGAACCCGAGTGTGAGTAAAAAGTGCAAAACCTTCTCTGGGTTCATCAGGTGTGGGGAATGCAAACAGTGACTTCACATGCCAGCTCAGTGGGTATTCCTAACAGGATTACACAGGAGATAGACGACTGAGATTGAGACTTAACAGTCTAACTGTCCAGACAGGCTCTATTACAGCTGCCAGATTACAATAAACATGACAAATCACTAAAGCAAATAAACTCACTCTGGCCATCTAAATCCTCAGCATTGTATAAATGAACTCCTAGAAAAAACTACAGACAGAGATGTAGAACGAAACCAGAGGGAGCACAGTAGGAACTATTCAGTCATGTGCAGTCAAGATCAAGAAATGTTTAAATGCATGCTAATGCAATACAGTAAAATAAAAAGTTAAACAAAAATACAAAATAAATAATATTAATATTACAATTAAAAAATAAGTAGTAATAATAAATATTGTAAACATTTACATTGTTTTTCATTTTAGAAGTAGCCAAAACCTTTTGGGAACATCTAAATAACAAATAAATAAATAAATCCTGTCAAACCAAAGTAGTTCATTTATTTACCATAAGTTCACTTGAAATTAAAACTTGCCCCATCATATAAAACGGAGTTTAATATTATATCCAATATATTAATAGATATGATTAATACTTGAAAATGTACTGCATAGTAGGACTGACCCAACTACAGCAGCTTTTGAGTGTGTTTGAGATCCATTGCTGCATCTCTAAGTCTGTCCAGACCCATTATCCAGGCCCAGTGACTCAGGGCCTGAGCACAGGCAGAAGCACCACAGCCCCGCTCAGCATCTGAGCAGAACCAAGAATTAGCCATGAAAAGAGCAAATAAATAGGTGCTTCTACTTGAAAAGCCTGTAACAAAGCCTTTTGAGGACCTGAGAGACGACATGAGAAAGAAAGAGTGAGAGAGAGAGGAAACAAGTGTTTTGTCTCTCAGCCCTTAGCTGGTGGAGGGCAAAGCGCCACACAGGGCTGTTTCTGAGAGAAAGCTTTTAATGAAGCCCGGGGGAAAAGGAGAGCTCATCAGACTGAGACACATCCTCTAAGATCTCTTTTTTTTTTTTTCTCACACACACATTTTAGATCACATACATTCACATATACATACTCTAAAGCTCTTCCTCTAGACTTTTAACAAGAGCAGGGCAGGATTTATACTCCTGTGAGGGAATTTTGCACTGATATGCATTTCACCTGAGGCTACAGTTCCTAAGTATATCCTATACTTCCTACACAACCAGCTAACCAATGACCCATAAGCCTAAAGGGTTTTACTATACATTGTAAATCACTAGTTAAAGCTCACCAGTGTCTCGTTGACCTCGTCTTGAACCTAGTGACATCCAAAATGATCCCTCTGCAAATCAACAACACTAACAGGGGAAAAGCCACATTTATCATCAAAAAGTCGATTTTTAGTGGCGTTTACCCATTAAAACTTGTCACCGTGTTGCTTACTGGCTCAAGTTACACCCATGATATTCTGGTCCCTAGATATGGCTTGAGTACGTTCTTTAATGCATTTTATTTTGCTTTGTTTTATCATCCAAAAGGCCTAAATCCTAACCTGATCACTTGTATGATTTGTATGAATATGATTTGTATGAGAAGTATGGGCAAAATGTGCAAAAACTATTTCTTTAGCAAGCACCAGTGAGATATTCTTTACAAAAAAATCTAAATCAACATGTGAAAGATATGATGAGAATGCCAAATGCAGCAGGTTGCAGTTTAGCATGACAACCCGTTTGCCAACATGCCCCTTGCATCCCAATGAACGTCAAATATAGGGTTTTACTGTTCGCTAAATTGTAGTAAATGGAAAATGGCTTGGGATTTCTAACCTCTGAATGTGTCAGACATTACCTCTGCTGCAGACATAGAGGCCTGTGACAAAAGCCCTGGTTTAGTGTCATTACCTTCCCTCATTATAGTATTAGCTCTATAAAATGCCCCTGTTGTTTGGGAGGAATACTTACTCGCCTCATAATGGAGAGGCTCACACACAAATAGTGACTCAATGTGGACACAAACCCAAGTGAAGCAACGATTGTCTCAAATAAAGGAAGCTAAAAGCAGCTCTGTCCCTGGAATGCTGACAGATGGACAGGAACATTCTTTGGCAGCATTTCGGTCCATCTCCGAATCTGACTGGTGTCTAGGATCGCATATTCTACTGTTCGGCAATGCTGACAGGAAGAGAGAAATAATGAGGGAATACAGAGAGAGAGAAGGCAATTTAACATCACTTGCACCATGCATGGAAGTAGAGAGGTGTGGGCAAAAAAGGAGGAAGACTTGGCAATTACATTGTGCTCAACCTCCTGCTCCTCCATTATGGAGCTCTTTCCTTTCACAGTGCTGTCTGGCTTCTCAGCGTGGCCTCTCTGATTGTGTGAGGCGTCACTGTCTCACTGATCTCTCGCTGATAGAATGAGATCCTCAAGATGCATAACACTACATCATACCTACATATTGTAACATATTGAATATCTGAAATTAAAGGATGTAGAAGACTCAAACAATAAGGAAGAATCATTCCTTGCATATGCACCGTGGTCAAACATAGATAGCGAACAGCTTTTAAAATGTATCATTTAAAGGGTAGCTACATCAGGGTGAGAGAGACAGTCAAATAGATAGAGAGACAAAGATAGTCAGATATATGGACAGACAGACAGAGACATGAGGATAGATAGATAGATAGATAGATAGATAGATAGATAGATAGATAGATAGATAGATGGATAGATAGATAGACAGACAGATAGATAGAGACAGAAAGATAGACAGACAGTCAGAGAGACAGACAGACAGACAGACAGACAGACAGAGAGAGGCAGCCAGGCAGGCAGACAGACAGAAAGATAGATAGATAAATACAGAGACAGACAGACAGACAGACAGACAGACAGACAGATAGATAAATAAATAGAGAGACAGGCAGGCAGGCAGGCAGACAGATAGACAGAGAGACAGTCAGAGAGACAGACAGACAGAGAGGCAGGCAGGCAGACAAACAGACAGACAGACAGACAGAGACAGATAGAAACAGAAAGATAGATAAACAGAGAGATAGACAGACAGGCAGGCAGGCAGGCAGGCAGATAGATAGATAGATAGATAGATAGATAGATAGAGAGACAGGCAGGCAGACAGACAGAGAGACAGACAGAGAGAGATAGAAAAGCAAGCAAGCAGGCAGGCAGACAGACAGAGAGACAGACAAAGAGATAGATAGAGAAGCAAGCAAGCAGGCAGGCAGGCAGACAGGCAGACAGACAGACAGACAGACAGGTAGATAGATAGAGACAGACAGATAGACAGATAGATAGATAGATAGAGAGACAGACAGACAGACAGACAGACAGATAGACAGATAGATAGATAGATAGATAGACAGACAGACAGACAGACAGACAGATAGATAGAGAGACAGACAGACAGATAAACAGACAGACAGACAGACAGATAGATAGATAGATAGAGAGATAGATAGAGAGACAGACAGACAGACAGACAGACAGACAGATAGATAGAGAGACAGACAGACAGACAGACAGACAGACAGACAGATAGACAGACAGACAGATAGATAGATAGATAGATAGATAGATAGAAACAGACAGACAGACAGACAGACAGGCAGACAGACAGAAAGATAGATAAATAGAGAGAGACAGGCAGACAGACAGACAGAGAGAGAGAGAGAGAGAGATAGATAGATAGATAGATAGATAGATAGATAGATAGATAGATAGATAGATAGATAGATAGATAGATAGATAGGTAAATAGAGACAGACAGACAGATAGACAGGCATTGATAGATAGGTAAATAGAGACAGACAGACAGACAGACAGATAGACAGACAGACAGACATGTAGACAGACAGACAGACATAGATAGATAGATATTGATAGATATATAGACAGACATATAGATAGATACAGATAGATAAATATGAGACAGTCATCAATTTACAGATAGTAAGATGGATGGATAGACAGACAGATAAATGTTGAGTCTGTTGAATTGACTTTAGTTTGGCGACCTAGTTTTCCCAGGCTTCCAGCTCTCCATGATTCTCCCTCCAGTCATCCCTGTGTCCGTCAAGTTCATTAGTCCCTCATCATTCAGGAGAAACGGTCCAAATCACACATTGTCCTGCAGAAAAGATATGTTCTCTTAAAACCATTACGTCTGAGAGCTCAGAGTGGCATCTGTGTCCATCAGAGCCAGTCATGCCACAGTCTCAGGAACAATGTCCTCTCCTCAGGACCAGTGTGGGATCAGCGCTGAAGAACAACAGGCTATTTGCAGCCATTTTCCAGCTTGGTGCAAGGCCTCTTTACATTGCCATAGACCAAAAATATTCACACAAAGACTGAAACAATCAGAACAACTAATAATAAAGAAAAAATGTAAACAATTAAAATAAACTGATTAAAAAATAATGCATCATACAGTACAATGTCAACATGTATATATATAATCATAATTTAGACTTGGTATTGATATTATTCTGTAAATAATGCTTAAAGTATGATAAAATGTTAATTATTCAATTAAATAATATAAGAAAAATCCTTCCAAATTTCCTTCAATAATATATCACAATAATGTGTAAATGACAGTGCAACATGATTCAAACATTTTCATATTGTCTGTCACTATTGTATTGTCAGATTAGAAGCTACAGCTGTTAAAATTAGATAACACTGAAACGGCCAGTTAGCTCAAGAGTTTTTTTTTATGCTAAAATCACTGACTGAGTGTGACAGTTGAACTGAGAGATGTGCGGCACGTTGCCTCTCATTATTTCAGCTCTGTTTCAATCATCTCATGCAGAGTTGACGTAAGTCTAAACAAAGACATACTGCAAAATATGATCACAGGCTGAAAGAAAACATCCCTCAAATGTGATTTCAAATGAACCCTAGGGACAGCACGCTCAACTCGCTTATTTAAATTCATTTTAACGTCTTTACAGATTCTGGCTTACATGTCATACACTGATTTATTGAATATGCAAATCTACGCAAAATGTTTTGAAAGTGGCAACTTTTGAATGAAACATGCATTGAATGATACACTAAATAAAAGTCAAATAAGTGTAGATACAGTGACATATCACATTCACATCTCACTCATCTCTCATATTGTTTTCACTGTGCAGCATTAGGAATCCGCAATGTTCCAGTCATTCTCCACTGTTCAATCGGCCCCTGCGACTAATGTAGCAAACCAGCAGAACCAGTGGGTCCCGGAACCCTCATTCTCCTCCTTTCCTGACTCCTACAACACCACTTCGAACCCAAGCCCCTACCACAGCACTCAGCCCTCTACCTGGCCCTGGACTCGATGGGAGGTATGCAAAATCTCTGACACATCATTTTGTTTTTGCTTGATGGCATTTAAAGGAATTGTTTGTTTTTTCTTTGCAACAGATTTGTAGAAATTTTGCATTAAATCACTTGCTCACCAGTGGATCCTCTGCAGTAAATGGGTGCTGTCAAACAGATGATAAAGGGTCTGGAGGAAATGTTATTAAGGACTCGTATTTTGGGCGGTTTAAAGTTAAAACACCTTAATAGATTTGTTTTGTACAAACACACAGCTTTTCACTTCACAAGACATTAATTGAGGACTGGATTACTTGTGGATTATTGTGATGTTATTATCAGCTGTTTGGACTCTCTTCTGATGGCACCCATTCACTGCAGATGATCCACTGTTGAGAAAGTGCAATGCTAAATTTCTCCTAATCTATTCCGATGAAGAAGCAAACTCATCTACATCTTAGATGGCCTGAGAGAAAGTATATTTTCAGCAAAATTTAATTTTTGGGTCAACTACTCCTTGAAATTGTACAAAACAGAACAATATGTTGCAATGTATGAAACTGAATGCTATGCAGCGTGTTTTGCATTTTTCGGGGGCAAGTATGTCTTCTTGGACTGATCTTGATTGATTTTATTAAGTGAAATTGTGAGTTAAACGGCATTCACAGCATATATAGGATCAGTATGGGTTTTGTGTTGACTAAGTCAATCTTTATTTGGCAGTCTTAGCACACTCACAGGAGTGCTGGCAGGATCATTACAACTGATCTTAATTTAGTTACATGCATCATAACACAAATTAAAATGATCTCTTGGGGTGGCGGGAGCAAGAACTCACACATGATCTAAGAGAGAGAGAGAGTCAGAGAGTGTTAATCACTTGGCATGCATGTGAATGTTATGATTACATTATTTCATTAGATTATGATTTTGTTATAATAAATTAAGGCCATGATTAACATTAGCTTTAAGTACATATAAAAATACAAGTATGTCATTTCAGTGACAGGGTGAAAACCTATGTTCCATATAAACCGTAAAATAAAATTTCAATTCCAATCAAATCTATATAAACAATACTTAGATACCAGGAATAAATAACTGCTAAGATTTTATATTTCATTAACAGCACTTGCTGCACGTGTAAATATATAATTAACGTGTATGAAATACATTGTACAAAATCAGTGTCTTTTTTTCTCCTTTCTGCCGCATTGATTCTTAACCGTAATGTGATTATAGACGCATGCCTATGTCCGCACATTTGAGCCAGAAACCACCCAAACAGCCCTTTGTGTCGCAGGACTCATTTGTCTGGAATTTCGATGCTGTGGATTTGCTGGTGGTTCTGTTTCGGACCATAATTTCACACTATGTGCTGACAGAACACAAGACCTCTGTTACTGTAATCGCACTAGTCACATTCGACAAGTGTTTATTTTGACTGTAAAAAGCAAAAGGTCCAGAACAGGGGTGTGAGTTTGTTTCTATATATTTTCAGTCACTACTTCCTTTGTTTTTTTTTTTTTGTTTTTTTTTTTACAAAGGATTAAGAAAAAGCCAGTTTTGTGAGTTGCTTGCTTTTGAATAGTTTTCAGTTGTTTTATTAAAGTATCAATTTTGTCTCAGATGTTTGTTTTTTTTTTAAATGGAGAAATGCCAAAAGTTGACATCATGATATAATATAATAAAAAAAACTATATACATTACATTTACATTTAGTCATGCAGACGCTTTTGTCCAAAGCGACTTGCAAATAATATTTTTATTATAATTATATATCCAAATACATTATTAATATAAAATGTACTCAGATTTATCACAGGTAACTTTATATATAACATTTTTAACAAAAAAAATCTAATAATAATAATACATCTAATTTGTGATCAATGCTTAAATTGATCAGACAGAAAAAAAACACTTCAGCTGCACTTTCAAAAACTGTCAGAAAGAGAAAGCTAGAAATCAGGTTTTCAGATGGAAAAGCAAAGCAACAGTCAGTTTTAGGGGGTGGAAAGGGAATAGAAGAGGCTGGAGCACATCAAAGCTGCCTTGTGTTTGGTCTGGTCCACAAGAGGCCTTTCATGTGTTTAAGTGTGTGTGTATGCATCTGTGTTTTGGTGTGGGGCTGTGTATTTCAAACACTGAAGCACTACCTGTGTTTGGAGGAAAGAGGCTCGTCTCTCTGAAGTGTGCTGTCCCTTGAGGCTACGGTAGACGTACACACACACTTTCCCTCAAGAAGACACAGATCTATAACTGTGTATCTACACGCCCCCCGCATATGATGTTTGTGTCAGAGGCAGGCTGTGGAGCCGAGGGGTTATGGGAAGACGTATTATAGGGAGACGGAGATGTGGGGGGTGATGTTTGGATCCTGACTGACTAATCGGACCAAAGCAGACTGTGAGGTGGACCACCCACCCCGTCTGGCTTAGACTCAAACTCTGTCTGACATCCTGCGAGCCACTGGACTGGCAGGAGGATGGCAGGTCAACAGATGTATAATGGGACAGACAGTTGTGTAGCCTAGATTGGTATGGGTTTTCGTAACAGATCATATCTGCAAAAGGCACAATTAAAATGCTCTTGACGTAGTGGATGACTGGAAACATAGTACTCTGTGCTAAATACAGTCAAGTGTTACATGCACAGTCTTATCCTGATGATGCTGAATAAACCATCAACATGTATGGCCCTGTAAATAACTGTCAAAAACTTTCATGAATTATCATGAATGGTTTAAAGTTGGCATGAAATTAAAATTCACCCTATTTTCTAAATGCATGTTACTGTGAACGATTTATCAGTGCATGTTTCATTTTTTTTTTTTTTAATTTTATCCCCATACATTGTGATCAATAGAACCCAATGGAGAGTCCCTGCTAGGGTTATCTTGAACTAAAACAAACAAACAAAAAAGACATTAAAATAGACTTAAAATAGACATTAAATTAAATAAAAAATAAAATGTCTAAAAAATGTTCAGCTTTTTTCCTCATTTCTATAAATCCAAAACTTAACAAATGAACTATAAAATAAACTATAAAAAATAAAAAAAATCTATATAGACATTTAAATAAAATAAACTAATAAAAAAAAAATCACTACAAAATTACTAAAACTTTAACTGAAATAAAAATGAATTCAAAATATTTACAAAAACTACAATAGTATTATTAATGATACTAAAATAACACGACCTCGTCCTAAATTTTATTATTTTTTGATAATGCATTTCACTGAGATGTGCGTCACAATACGCAAGAAAAAAAAAATTGGTCACTAAATGTTTAATTTTTTTTTTGCAACTTTGAACAAACCTAAACACCTACTTTTTTTTGCTAATTATATATTTTACTACTAATTTATATAAATGCATTTATTGGTGTTGTGTCAGCTTATTTAATGTCTGCATGTGCCATTTTAAGCGAATGTTTATACTACCAAAAAGTAACCAACTTGGCATTATGCATTTATATAATTGCATATTTGGATGATATGCAAATAAAACTAATACTTATGCACTCACTCACAGTATGAAATCTATTTTGCAATGAACAGGCATTGCTAAGCAGGGCAGGTGAAGCGCAGCTCTAGAGAAACATGGTGGCGTTTATAAATGCATCACAAAAAACTACCTCTGATGAACTCAGTCAGCCAGGACAAGAAGAACTGGCAGAAAGAAGGAATGATGGAAATAAAATCAGGGGAAGATGAACATCAAAATCCACTTCCACCCAATCAGCAGTGAGAGGAAACTGAATTAGCCGCATTGATTATGACAAACAGCCTGTCATCCATTGCAACATGAGATGGGGTTTTTCCAGGACAGCTGAGTGACTCCAATATCGTCACTGTTCTCCCTTTCTAGAAATGACTGACTCTGATCAGAAGTACTCTTGATCAAGTACAACATTTCCGAATTGAAAACAAGGACTGACTTCTGTGGTTTTGTGATGTTACTCGTTCTTTCCGTGTATCTTTGTTCTGCCAGGATCATTCCCTGCTAATAGGATTAAACTGGCGGTCTTATAAATTCTATATATTGTGTGTAAAAACTCAATGTTAGTCGGAAACCTGTTTATCTGTCTGACCTCTCTGGATTACCCTACCTGTCCAGATACTCCTCACATCTCTTCATCTTTTTAAAGAATAAGCATTGGCGAAATTAAGCAGACAATATTGTTACTCATTGTTTATCGAACTATTGTATAAAATAAATATCTCATTTGCAATCGTGCAGACATTTGGGACAAAAATTGCACTCTTTTTCATGTGGTATTTCTAAACTACATCATATGATATAAATATAAGACAAAAACCCATTCTGGGCGATTTTTGCCCCCATATCTTGAATTTTAGGGGCATATAACTGCTGCACACAGTCAGTCGCCCTGCATCATGTTTGTCAGCAACTGCATGTGTTAAATGCATTAATTTAAATGCATTATTTTTTTCCCAAAATAATCACAATAAATTAATGCATTAATTGAACAGCCCTAATTATATTATATATTGCATTAGAACATTATAAAATATTAGCATACATAATATTAAATATATAAATGATTATAAATTTCTTATAAATTATTATATCTTAGACACCCATAACATGCCCGAATACCAGATGCACTGGCATCAAATAAGGCCTGAAAAAAAGTGATCAGTCATTTTACCATAAGCTTCATTCTTGCCTCAACAAAGATGGCAACTGAAGTCCTGGCATGTGCAAGCCACATTAACAAGCAAGCGTACTCTCCTTTATAAGATTAATGCAGTACATGTAGCAGGTGTCTGCCAAAATTCCTGTCTTGTTTAAACCGCCCAGCCCATACCAACCCTGTAATCCTATTAGGCCTAATTGAGTGAAGTCGGCAATCTTTTTCAGTTAAACCAAGTTCAGCCACTAATAGGATTCAAAGGAAAAAGGTTCAGTGCATGGAATATATGCTAGTGTGGGCTTTTAGCCTTAAGCAGGGCAGAGCGTTGTGCCCCGGGGCACCTGTGGGGCCTGATCTGGCCAGAGGGCTAGACGGGATGTTAAGAGGGAGGGGGTCTATTTAGGTACACAGGGATTATTATAAGCAGTAAAGGTTTTACTTTTTACATTTTCATTTGTAATAAAATCCTGACAGTAGAATAAAACTTCAGATTGTACACTTCCACTTTGCTGTTTGTGCTTTAGTGCAAATGTGAGCAGGAGATTATTTCTTAATGGGTGAATCTGACAAAAACATGCAGATCACATTTCAAGCTCTACTGTACTGTGCTACAGAGGAAATTTTTTTAGATTATATATATATATATATATATATATATATAATAAAATAGTTGAATAACTACACCTAACATTATGAGGTATAAATAGCTTTAAATTAAAAATAGTTTTAATTTTAATAATTTTAAATAGCTTTTTTTATGATTTTGGTTCACATTACAGTACTGTTTTTTTTAATGGTAATGGCAATATGGGAGGACACGTGGGAAATGTTCCCAAAGTGCGGAAAAAAAAAAATCCCAGTGATTTTTCAAATAGAAAAAAAATGAAATTACAGAAGCCTATTTGAAAAATCACTGGGATTTTTCAAATAGGCTTCTGTAATTTCATTTTTTTTCTAATAATTTCTTTTTCTCAAACTCACAAATACAGGATTATTTAAAAACAGAGAACTTTTCAATTCCATTTATTGGAGCTTTACAGAAGAAAAAAAAACAAAACATTTTGTGCATTAAAAGGGCTATATCAATTTAAAAAAGTATCTTATTATTGATATAATAATAATAGTAATAATAATAATAATAATAATAATAATAATAATTATTATTATTATTACATGAAGAATAATAATACAATTCTTAACTACTGTAACATTACGAAACGTGATTATAATCATTAATGTGATTACAAATCAGTGGCATAGTTGTCTATTGTTATGAGACAAGTCTTGCACGTGATTTTCCACTACACAGAATTGCTTTGATCGTATAGATTAAATGGTAAAAAGCAAGAGAACTAGACTCTTCAAAGATACTATCTGTCTGTCCAGACTGACCTTTGGCTTCTGATCAGACTGAGTCTATGTCTGTGTTTGATGGGGAAACATGTATCAAACAGGGCCACTGTGGCCCTTAATATGGTGTATCACCAGGGGCCCTCGCAAAACCCCCAGGCTGACGTCTCAGAATCACGGCTTGGCCTCACTGATTAGTCGCTGGCGTCATTTGGACAAAATGACTGAAAGAGACACAGGAGTTTGTTTCCAGTCAGGCTGTGTAAGTCACTTCTGAGAAAAATAAAATAAATAAAATAAAATAAAATAAAATGAATTATTAAAGTAGAATAATTCTGTGGAATAAAACCATAAAGTGGTGATAAATCTTCCAATTTTGTATACATTCTCCAGTTTACATCAAAAGCAGGAAAGTGGCTAGTATTAGCCGGTAAAGACAGCCAGTGCTTCCTATAGGAAGTCAGATAAATGTCAATCAAGATCGGAGGAGAACGTCATTAGCATTTCCTAATCTCATTCAGATTACTCTATCCGTCCCATTGAGGAAAGTTAATCTCTAGAATAATATTTCTTTTGTTTTCTAAATCCTTGTGGAATCCTCTGTGTTGTCAATGAGTGGGTTTCTCCACAGGCCCCCAACAGGCTTTTTATTGTAGTAATTAAATCCATTTTCTTACATCCAACTTGAAAAGGTCATACGCAAGATGAGAGAAACTGGGATCTGCACTGATCGACATGGAAGATAACATATACAAATCATTTAGCGTGAACTATCCTGGTGTGAAGAAAGGCCATTTTTACAGCCATAACAGGGGTGAAAGCATTCTAATATGTGTGATCAATTGGCTCACTCTGTGGAAAAGCCATGTTGTTGCATAGCTACACTAAACGACAGTGAGAATGGGAATATGGAGGCAGCTTTGAATGAAAGGCCTTATAATTTTATAAATGAACATGCAGCTCATTGTAGTGCTTTCTTTTTACCCCTATGTTAACGTAATCCTGGGTTTTCTTGTTCCAGGTTGCACTGCATTTCCAGGTCAACCCCCTTATTTAGTCCCCTTGATAAGCACCTTTCAAAATTACAATTGTGAAACATAGTTTAGGCCCTGATTAAAAGCGGCCCTAACTCAAAGTTAAGAAACACGTTAACCCAGGGTCAAGCATAGTATGAAAATCCATTTGGTGTTATTTGCATGTTTAGACCACAAATCTGATTTTAAAAAAATACAACAATTAAAAAAATACAACAATTGCACATAAAGAACACATTAACTGATTCATCAATTCTCTCTGCATCTTGAATTGCACCTGACTGAAAATTTATGATCAAATTATTCTGTTTTCCTTTATGACCCAGGTCTGAGGAAATCTGAAATCTAAAATCACTCCTAAAATGTTTGAGTTTCTTGTTTCTTGCAAATCTAGAAATATCAGGGATATTTAAAATCCAAATTTCCAGGTCTGAAATTGTCTTGAAAATTAATACACATTATTAATTAATAATGAATGAATGAGTTAATAAACATTTATATTTATGGTAAGCTAAAAGATATTAAAAATGTATTATTTATTTAGTGGTGAATGAAATCCTTATCCAATAATTGTGAATGTAAAACTAGGAAAGTTATGAAACAGTAACTATATTACTTTGAGTATTTTATTAAGTATCTTAGTGTTTAAGCATTTTATTTATCTATTTTTGTAAATATACAGCTCAAGAATTTCAGTGAGATTTCGGAGCATTCAGTATTCAATATAATATTGGGAATATAACAGTAAATTCTGAAATATGTTATAAGATTTTATATATATATATATATATATATATATATATATATATATATATATATATATATATATAAAACAATTAATTATAAAGTAATATATTATAAAATAAAAATATATAACAAATTATAAAAATTAATTATTATATTATATTATGTTTTATTATATTATAAAATAATATAATAGTGAATATAATAGTAAATAGAAACAGTATTCTTATAAAAATGAAATATTCATATGAAACATAGCGAAATTAATCCTTTTTATTAAGTGTTTCCCCAAGTTGTTCTCCCAAACAGCAATTTTTGCTATGAATATTCAGTAAAATTTGAGGTTTCTGTATAAACGTGCTGAAATTTAAAAAAAAGAAGTAAATACAGACATATATAAATTAATACATAAATAAATTCCCTAAACATTCCCCAGCAGGTTATGAGAGTTGGTATACAGTATGTAAAATAAAACTCCATGTGTCACCAACACAAAACTATTAGTAACTCTAGTTGACTTAAACTCCCAGTCAGTCAAAGACCCCCAATAACTCTGAGATTATAAATTACAAAAGAAGAGATAGAAAGAGAGGTTGAACAAGAAAGAGAGAAAGGAAAAAATATCAAAGAATTGGATTAATTGGCATAATGCAAGGTGGCTGAGCACAGCCAGAGAGGGTGTCAGCTTTTGGAGAATCGCTGCCATTCTCAAAGCTGGACCATCTGCACAATTAGCCGGCCCAACTCTGACCCCAACAGAATAATTAATGAAAAACAGAGGATGAAGACAAAATGTGCAGAGCCATTTGAGTGAGTGAGTGAGTGAGTGAGGGAGAATAATACATCAAAGAGCGTCAGTAATTGGCCCTGTGGCTTTCATTCCTTGCCCCATTTCTTTCAATTCATTGACTCAAAATAATGGGTTCAGGTTCATTATCAACAGGTCGTAAGCTTAGGAGTGCTAAGTGGGCTCGGGGTGTGTGTCGATGACTTAGAGGTAGCCATAGATGAGTCTACACGAGTAATGCGTGATATTGTTGTGCCATAGAGAGCGACAGTTTGGCTTTTGACAGCAACACTCGTCTGTAAAATCAAAATGCTGGAATATAACTGGTACGGTCCGGTAAGTCAATTGAGCATTCAATGTTTTCTATACTAGAATCATAGTAGATTGAGCTATTGTTTATATACTGGTCATATAAATTGTATTATTTTGGAGAAAATGCCAATATATGCAAAGTTCAGGGAAGGAAAGTTTTTTATCTGTCAAAATCTTTCCTGTGTTGCTTCAAATTAAACTGTAACGAAAAATTGCATTACAAACTAGCTGTATAATGAAAAACATATAATGTGTCAGTGTTATGCTACATTTGACAAAGTAAATCCAATCTAGATAATTTAATTCACATAATTGTATCATTGGTGTTGCGTGTGGTACAGTGACGGGCCATTTTACGCTTCATATTTTTGGTTTCTAAAGTGTCCTAGACTAATGTCACATCAGCCATAAGATCACAGTCCTTATATGGAAATTAATTTCATGTGCATTTTTACGTAACATTAAAAAAAAAAAAATAAATAAAATACTACTTAGGCTACTCAGGTAATTGAATTTTATATATTGGACATAAAAAAAAGAACTATATAAACAAATACTTTAATACTACTATGATGAGTAACACGTCCAAACATGCTTCTATAAATTTCAATTTCATTTACTTAATCTTACAAATAATGAAAGGCTTCCGTTAATATCTACAGATAGGAACAGCAGAGAAAACAACATTTTTAGTTGCATGTTGTGCATTGCTTGTCAAAGCGTGTGTTTGTGTGTAAATAAAAGCATGTGCGTTTACAGTGCTGCTTTCATCGTCTTTGTAGTGGCAGAGAATGTCCTGACTCGTGTTGTCCTTGCGTATCACGTGCAATTAGCTCTGCTCACGCACATACAGGCTAAACTCAATTGTCGGAGTCCAAATGTTCAAGTTGCCAGCACGTGATAAGGTAAAATACCTCATAACAGTTCATTACAAACCTAACATACTCAGACAGACACCCTCCACCTCACTCCCCTACAGTACGGTACAGGATTGACTTTGGTGGTTTTCCCATACCTGGCTGTGCCATATCAGCCACTTAATAACCTAATAGGTCTTAAAGTTTTGGTTTGAGAAGCACCCTGCTGTGATGAAAAGAGAAGCATCGTCTCATATTAACGTCACCCAAGTACTCAGCTGAGAGAAAAACCAGATGAGAAACAAAAAGCGAAAGCCCCTCAAGAATGTGGGATTCTCTCCAATGGAGATTGTTATTGTTCGTCATTGCGGTGGCATGGTTTGAAAGATACGTTTTAACCATTTGACAGCAGTTAATGCCATTACACTGGTTTATAGGAATTCAAAAGAGTTCTGGGGAAGTGAAAATGCCAGTTGAGAACTTCAAGGACAGAAATTAGAAAAGGAATTGTTCTTTAGGACAAATGACTCAGCATTCATAAATCATAATTGATATCAATACACTTAACTTATATCAATCTTATTTAAAACTGTTAAAAATATTAAAGTCCATTTCTGCCTCAAAGTATCAAATAAAAAAGTAACAGATTTATAAGAAAGTTTATAAAGTTATACTGTGTGAGAATGTGAGTCACAAATGTGAGAAGTGAAGTTACAATTATGAGATATAAAGTTACATTTTGAGAACAGAAACTGATTTTTGTTCTGGTGAGTGAAATCCTTACCTAGTGATTACAAATGGAAAACTGGAAAAGTTATGAGTCAGTATGTATATTTTTTGATTGTTTTAAAATCAGTTTAGTTAAACATCTAAAGAATTTCAGTGAGACTTCAGAGCAGAGTATGATATCAGTATCCCATCTTGAATATTTAATTTAATAATATGTAATATAATAGACTAGTAAATATGAAATACTCATATTAAACTCATAACTGTGAAATATAAAATCACAATCACAAGAAATGAAGTTAAAGGAGAAATGGTAATTGCAAGTCACAACTGTAAGATATACAGGTGCATCTCAATGAATTAGAATGTCGTGGAAAAGTTCATTTCACTAACTCAACTCAAATTGTGAAACTTGTGTATTAAATAAGTTCAATGCACACAGACTGAAGTAGTTTAAGTCTTTGGTTTTTTTAATTGTGATGATTTTGTCTCACATTTAACAAAACCCACCAAATCACTATCTCAACAAATTAGAATATGGTGACATGCCAATCAGCTAATCAACTCAAAACACCTGCAAAGGTTTCCTGAACCTTCAAAATGGTTACACAATAGCCTATACAATCATGGGGAAGACTGCTGATCTGACAGTTGTCCAGAAGACAATCATTGACACCCTCCACAAAGAGGGTAAGTCACAGAAGGTCATTACTGAATGGTTGGCTGTTCACAGAGTGCTGTATCAAAGCATATTAAGTGAAAAGTTGACTGGAAGGAAGAAATGGGGTAGGAAAAGGTGCACGAGCAACAGGGATGACTACAAGCTTGAGAATACTGTCAAACAAAGCTGATTCAAACACTTGGGAGAGCTTCACAAGGAGTGGACTGAAGCTGGAGTCAGTGATCAAGAGTCACCACGCTCAGACGTCTTCAGGAAAAGGGCTACCAAGCCACTTCTGAAACAGAAACAATGTCAGAAGCATCTTACCTGGGCTAAGGAGAAAAAAACTGGACTGTTGCTCAGTGGTCCAAAGTCCTCTTTTCAGATAAAAGTAAATTTTGCATTTCATTTGGAAATCAAGGTCCCAGAGTCTGGAGGAAGACTGGAGAGGCACAGAATCCAAGCTGCTTGAAGCCCAGTGTGAAGTTTCCACAGTCTGTGATGAATTGGGCTGCCATTTCATCTGCTGGTGTTGGTCCATTGTGTTTTCTGAAGTCCACAGTCAACGCAGCCATCTACCAGGACATTTTAGAGCACTTCACGCTTCCTTCTGCTGACAAGCTTTATAGAGATGCTGATTTCATTTTCCAGCAGGACTTGGCACCTCCCCACACTGCCAAAAACACCAAAAGTTGGTTAAATGGCCATGGTGTTGGTGTGCTTGACTGGCCAGCAAACTCACCAGACCTGAACCTCATAGAGAATCTACGGGGTACTGTCAAAAGGAAGATGAGAGACACCAGACCCAACAATGCAGGTGAGCTGAAGGCCACTGTCAAAGAAACCTGGGCTTCCATACCACCTCAGCAGTGCCACAGACTGATCACCTCCATGCCACGCCGAATTGAGGCAGTAATTAAAGCAAAAGGAGCCCCTATCAAGTATTGAGTACATATACAGTAAATTAAAATACTTTCCAGAAGGCCAACAATTCACTAAAAATGTTTTTTTTTTATTGGTCTTATGAAGTATTCTAATTTGTTGAGATAGTGAATTGGTGGGTTTTTGTTAAATGTGAGCCAAAATCATCACAATTAAATGAACCAAAGACTTAAACTACTTCAGTCTGTGTGCATTGAATTTATTTAATACACGAGTTTCACAATTTGAGTTGAATTACTGAAATAAATGAACTTTTCCACGACATTCTAATTCATTGAGATGCACCTGTACAGTAAAGCCACAATTATGGGGAAAAAAGTCACAATTGTAAGATATAAATTCATAATGGTAATAATAAGAAATAGTGAAAGTTGAGAGTTATGAAGTCACATTTTAAGATACAAAGCTGTATTGTGAGATACAAGTGATAATTGTGAAATATAAAATTGCAATAAGGAGAAAAAGTCAATATTATGAGAAATAAATTCACATTTTTATATATAATTGAGTTTGCATTGTGTTAGTTACAAAAAATTAAGTTGCACTTGTGGGATATAAAGCCACAATTATGTGAGATAGTCATATTAACAAGAAATAGTTGATTGAGAGCTATTATATTCAGATATTAATCATACTGTGACATTCACGATTGTGAAATTTAAAATCATAATTACTATAAATAATGTATACTATGATGGGCTTCTATATAAATGTGTAGGCCTATGCAATTTCTCTACATTAGAAAACTAAATATCAAAACAAGTATTTTTGATAATTTGATAAATGAAAACAAGTTGGTATTTTTGCAAAAAAAAAAAGGCTTTGAAAAGTTAATTCTGAGGAAAGCTCTTATAGCATTCCTATACAGATGCCACTTGGTTTAACGTTTTGTTACCTAATGCAATGACATTCAGACGTGGCTTAAAATACTTTTCAGCCCAGCTGTAGATGATGCACCTGTTGTGTAATAAACCCCTCTCTTGCGGTATCAGCTGTGTTTTACATGACCAATTTCCTAACATACCCCAAAAATACCTTTTCTGATACACCACAAATCAGAGGTGATTTCCTCCATGACAGAAGAAAAGTCCGTCCAGAAGATCAGTCTCTGTTCCCTCCAGACGGACAAGACCTTTCATTCAATCCTGAACATGAGAGGCCGTCACACTGGTCACTTTGTACTAGCGTCTGTTCTTCTACTCCATCAAATTCAACTCAGGCTGTGCTGATTAATCAATTTGGCCCGGGAGAGAGTGTGGAGAGTTCGGTCTGTGGAAGGAAATTACAATGATCCAATTTAAATCGCAAAATCAGTATATTAATCTTTAAAGAAATGTCTGGATATTACAATTCATTTGATTAAGTCGTAACAGAGAAGAAGTCTGAAATATGAAAAGTTCACCCTCTCTTTGATAACACTGTCAATGAGCTGATATTTATAGGTTTTGTGAATAAAGCTTTGTTTCGAGTAGCTACGCAATGCAATAACGTGCATTTCATTTAATATAACAGAATTTGAGGACAATTCAGTGACGTCTGAGTAGAAATGAAGCTAGAATGTTGAGCGTAGTATGAACCGAACTGTATATAAACAAACTTACTCTGTGTGTATGTGAGTATGTGTGGATAATCAGTAGATTTATGCACCTAATTGTGATGACTGAAGGCTTTTACACTATTAGAGACGGCCATGGGTGCTTTAACGTGTCACGCATGTTCCGGCACAATCAGACACACATTTGTGCCTCTGTGTATGTCCACACATGCACATGGACGCTGTGTAGATTCTCCACAGTCACAATACACACACACAAACACACACATAAATGACACTGACTTGAAGAGAACGTGGACACAAACGTTTCTTTGTCGCTCTTCAAACCGCGTATTATTAGTTCGGGTAAGGTCAAAGTTGATCTAATTTTCTGCTTAGTCTTCATTAAACAGCTATTGCATTATTTCATTTTACACAATTAGATTTCAGCTATAATGAATATATCTCAAGCTAAAGCTTTTGAACGGGGCTTTGCAAATTTAGCCCACAAATGCACTTTATGTGCACTTGGAAGAAAAAAAAAGGTTGTAAAGTTAAATATATTTTACTCTGGACCACAGGCCATACGACCACTCACATCATAAACTCAAACTTCAGGATAATGCCAGCAATTGTGCGGATATCTGCAGCGACAACCTGTTAAACTTTTGATACAGCTTTCATCTTACACTCATAAATAAGCGTTTAGACACTTTATGTACATTCTTCCAATCAGATAAGACAAGAGTCTGTTTAAAGGCCAAATTTAATCCCCCGTTTCAATCTTTCATGACATTTGAAGTAAAATGGATTGATTGTGTTTGGTTATTTTACTACAGACAGACCAGACAATGACATGAGTGCTCAAAATAAAACAGTCTGGTCTGATATGGAGTCTATAATATATTTTTCAGCCATGGTAAATCAGTATATATTAATATAGATAGCGGTGCTTGCTTTTACTATTCCTCATACATAATGTTAGTGATTTGAACAGAACCATAAGCTTAAGTATTAAACTTTGGCTTGTAACACGTCCCTCAGTGTTTGGTCTACAGTGGCGGATGAGAAAACGGGTGAAAAAAATCTCAGACTTAAATTGAAAAATACACAAATGTTCAAAGATTTGAGGTTGGTAAGATTTGAAGTCTCTTTTGTTCACAAAGGCTGCATTTATTTGATTTAAAATAAGTAAAAACAGTAATATTGTGAAATATTATTGCAATTCAAAATACTGTAAGTGTTTTCTATTTTAATATTAATTTTATTTATATTAAAATGTAATTCATTCCTGTGATTGAAAAGCTGAATTTTCAGCATCATTACTCCAGTCTCCGGTGTCACATGATCCTTCAGAAATCATTCTATATATGCTGATTTGCTGCTCAATAAATATTCTTATTATTATCAATGTTGAAAACAGTTGAGCTGCTTCATATTTTTGTGGAAACTGTTTTTTTTTTTTTGTTTTTTTTTTAGGATTCTTTAATATAAAGTTCAGAAGAACAGCATTTACTGTCACTTTTGATCAATGTAATGCATCCTTGATGAATAAAAGTATTACTTTTATTCTGTACATATTGACCCTAAACCTTTGAACAGTAGTGTACATTTATATTGCTTTCTGTCTGTTCGCTATGTGTGTACATCAGAAATGTCCTCAAGCGCTCCAAGTTCCCTCAGTGATAAACCCTGAAATTAACTTACGATCTGTCATTATAACACAACTCTCCACAGCCAAAAAGTAACAGTGCTGGCAAATCCATTTAGGTGATTCAACCCAGTGATTAGCCCAAACCCAGATAAAGAAGGCCTTTCAAAACCACAGCTTACCCATAAGCCCTTGCTCTGAGAGCGCTGGGTCCTTTTTGTGAGTCTGGCGTGTGGAGGGAAATCATGTGATTCGGTTTGGTCATTTTGTGTTTTTAAGGGGATCAGTGCAAAGCGGGGGGCTGAGGTAGAAGATTATGGGATACGGTTAGACGCGTCCGAAAAGTGTTTCGGCCCCCAACTATTGACAATAAATTTCCTAATGAAAGCAGTTTAATGATCAGATTCACTACGGCTACTTTTCAGTGCGTTATTTGGAGCGGATAGGTTGTATTCGAATTGTGAGGAATGTGTTTTAGAGTCGACGTGTGTATTGGGTTTGCAATTAAATCTGTCCGCGCAAAGGGAGGGTGGGTTTGAATGGGACGGGGTAGAGTGAATTCCTCTCAGGTGTGCCTGTGAACAGTTTGCCTTGTCATCCCTGAAGGAGTAGAGGCTAACTGATTTAAATCGAAAATTGCATTAGACGTAATCACATCTTTTCTGGGGGAACCAAATTTCTATTTATCCCTCTTAAATGCACAAACCTATTAGCAGCCTATGAGGCTGTTTGTGTAACACTGCCAACAAGTAATATTTTAATCTTTTTCTGCCAGACGTTACCTGTCCCAAGTAGGGTCTTGTAAAGATGCTTACAACAGTTTTATATTCAAAAGTGTGCCTATAGACCATACAGTGAACAGTTGGACATGCATGTTTTGCTTAAAGTATTGCTATTTTCACTAAAATATTAAGCAGAGACTGTTTTTAATAATAATAATAATAAAATAAATGTTTATTGAGCAGCAAATCAGCATATTAGAATGATTTCTGAAGGATCACGTGACACTGAAGACTGGAGTAATGATGCTGAAAATTCAGCTTTGCATCACAGGAATAAATTACATTTAAAAAATATGAAAATAAATTAAAATATTATTTTAAATTGTAATAATATTTCAGAATATTACTGTTTTTACTGTATTTTTAATCAAAAACAGCCTTGCTGAATAGAAGTGACTTCAAACCTTTAAACAGTAATGTATTTTTTACTTTTACGGTAATGGAAATTTAATTTTTTTGTATTTGTTTTATTTGATTGTTTTTTGTGCTTATGCTAGTATTCTTTATTATTATTCCTTAAAATAAATGCCAGTTGGTTTATTTTGTTACCAAATGCAATGATAGTCATACATTTTTAATAACAAAATAAACCAAGTAAAATAAGAAAAAAAAAATGTAAAAAAAATCTTAATTTTAAGTGCGGCTTAGGTGCTTACATTTTTGAGGTCACTGTATCCTACAATGAAAGAGAATCCAGGTGAATTTCATGTATAAATTTTGGACATCTTTCACATACTATATTTCTTTTTGTTGATAAACTGGATTGCAGCACTGAGCTCAGGGAGGACAGTTTGGCACTCCTATCATACAGTTAAAATGAGTGTAATATTTAATTTATATATGAATCATTAAAGTCTTCTGGTTATTATGCATTCCTTTTCTACTTGGATAAAACAGCTCTCAGATGTGCGAGCTGGACTTTGAAGTCTTGTCTCAGAAGCAGCCCAACTCTTACAGGAAGTAGCTCATGTTTTATACATACTGTATGTGGGACTAACAAAGGTGAGATTTCAGACTGGACCCAGAGAAAAACATGGAAAAATGGCCAACCAGGACTTTCAGTAAGGCGTAAATATACAAACACATACAGAAACACTAGCAAACACACACACACACACACAGGTTCAAAGGCACTCTGGTCCATTACTAGAAACTTTCCTCAGCATTTCCTTTAACACAGGAAACAAGGCAACAAAAGGATGCTGATACACACGTCCTGTCTACTTTAGAGCTCTGCAATGATTTCAACACTTTCCAAAAGATCTTCTTGCTTTCAAGAAGAGTTCAGATGCCACAAACCATCTACAGCATTTGAGATACTAGCTTCATAATGTTCTTGATTTTTTTGATTAGTTTATATTATTGTAGCACGAAAGCACAAATAAAAAATTGTGACATTTCTCGTAATTGCAACTTTTTATTGCTTAATTTTGGCTTTATAGTTTGCAATGTGACTTAATATCTCCCAATTGATACTTAATTTCTCATAATTGCAACTTTATATTTCCGAATTGTGACTTTAAATCTCCCAATATGACTCCATATCTCCCAATTTAGATTTCATTTCTCAAATTGGCAACTTTTTATCTCCCAATTGCAACCTTAAATCTTGTATCTCCATATTTTCAGAATTTCTAATCAGTTTCTTAAAATTGCAACTTTTCATCTCACAATATGACTCCATATCTCCCAAATGCAAGTTTATATCTCACAATAGTGACTTCATGTCTCATTATTGCAAATTTTTATCTCACAATTGTAATTTTAAAAGCCATAATGACTCCATATCTCACAACTGCAAATGTATATTACAACTGCAAATTAATTTCTTGTAATTATGACTCTATATTGCTTAATTGTGACTTTTAATCTCACAATATGATTCCGTATTACACATCTGCAAATTTACATCTCACAAGTACTAATTAATGCTCAAAACTGCAACTTTATAACTCGTATGACTCCATATCTCACAAGTGCACATTTATATCTCCAACTTAATCTCTCATAATTGCAACTTTAAATCTTGCAATATGACTGTTTCTAATTGCTAATTTCTATCTCATAATTGCTAATTTCTCCAAAATTCCAACTTTATCTCCCCCAATAGCAATTATAATTTCTTTTTTTCTTTTTTTCTTTTTTTTACTTTGAGGTGGAATCAGGCTTTCAAAAATTCCTCATCTGCCTCACCTTAAAAACACTGACACTGCTATAAATGAGTTTTAGCAATACGGCAGATTTGTAGTGTTTGTACAGAGAAACAAACAATACTGCAGATTTTGGGGAAAAAAATCCATGGTGCATTATAAAAAAAATTGCCCTGGAAGACAAAATTGAATGAAAAACAGTCAAAACAATGTGCTTCACCCAAGCTTTGCTCATTAATTTTAACCCAAGAGGTTTCAGCAAGCAGCACTACGCACTTCTTTGGCCTTGAGTGTACTTGTTGGTGTAGTGAACGTGTGTGCACTACACTACTTACGAGTGCACATGCAAGCAAGTGTGTCCACACTTGTGTTTCGTTTGATTAATTTTTATGTACATCGTGTGTGTGCTAAAGAGATAACCTCTCAGGGGAATGTGCTGAGTAAGGCTGTAAAGATGGTCAGATAGGAAACACCAAGAACAAAATGCTCAGAGCCTCTAGCACCTGAAATTCTGCCTCCGTCAGGCCTTTGGGTGACCACTAGAGCAGGAACGATCCTGTACAGAGGAAGCTGGAGAGCTGAGAAAGCTGATGTGTCATGCCTTCCTCTCCAGGCCAGTGTTTCTGCACACACAGCTCAGGAAAGCCACACACACACATGCTTAGTTATCCTTCTGCTTTCCCAGCCGGGTTGCATTCACACTGGACTGAGTGATTCCAACTCCTCTTGGGTTGCGGTTTAAGGGCAAGACTGCAGGCCGTTTGTGCATGTTGCTTGCGTGATACCTGAAGGCCTTCTTGAGGACCATGAGCCGCTGCTGTGTGGTTAAAGTCATCTCTTTCACTGAGATCCAACTGCTGCCGGTATGTAGCTGCAAAAGAGAGAGAGAGAAATTGGGATGAGAGCTTCATGAGTTTAAGCTCAAATACTGTTTGTGTGTTTTTGAGTGTAATGTTAATGAAAAACAAGCTTGGAAATGGATTTGAAACCTGCTTATTGTGGTTTAATGAAAAAACCTAGTGAGTTTAGGTTGAACTTCAGTTACTCTGAATCTGTGAAATTGTTTTTTTGGAGATATTACTTCCTGTTGCTCAACTTGTAGAGTACAGTATAGAATTCAAGGTCATGGGCTCGATTACCAGTGAATAGACACTGATAAAATGTATATCTTGAATGCACACTTTTTTTTTGGAGTTATTTGGAAATATAGTTATTTACTATATGTATATTTAGGCTGTTTCCTTGGTTAAATGGACAAAGTTGATATAATCAAGCATATTTATGATTCTATCAAAAATTTTAAATATTAATAAATATCTGTAATACTGATAAGTTTTAAAAGCCATAGAATGACTACAAAATGCACACTGGCTCCAAAAATGAAAATTAAAACAAAATGCCTTTAAAATAATATAATAAAAAGTGTCATGTCAATATGATGCTAGAGCTATATTTCTCAAAATTATTTTTGAGAAAAATGAAATTTTAGAAAATATTATAAACATATATGGCATGTAATATTTCAATAATAAATATAAAAAATAATATAAAAATAAAAATATATAAAATAAAAGAAAGCTACATTTCTATAAAATTAACAATACTTTGATAGTTCATTTTTGAGTCTGAATAAATTGTCCAAGTATGTTATTGCTGCTGTAACATACATCAAAATAGGAAGGTAACAGCATCAAATTATAAATTCACAATCTTAAACCTATTTTTTAAGGTAAAGGAACAATACTTGTGAATGTGACTGTGCTCTTTTAATGTGTGTGTGTGTGTGTGTGTGTGTGTGTGTGTTTTACTTTCTCTTCCCCTCAGAAACTTTTGTGGTCTAACAGCATTGATGTTAAGGAGGAATATTCAGTATAGCACAACTGATTTATTCAGAAACAAAACAAAACAAAACAAAAAAAAGAGTACCCATCCGTCAGAGTAAAAACATATCCTATAAGTTTATATTGCAAAAATTTAACTTCTCTTTCCAACTCACTATAATACCTGACCTTTTGGCCATGAAAAGGTTTTGTCCATAATTTGTAAAGCCGGTAAAAAACGTTCCCCTCCCCAGTGTTTCAAAACGCAGATTTTTCTGAAGTGAAACCAGAACTTGACTAATCCTGAAATAAAATTAAGCAACATCAACACAAGCACAATAGATTATACCTCGCCATTCAAGACACACTTACGGGTTTTCTAAGCAAGATGCACACTTACAGTCCAAATTAAGGTAAAGGAAATTTTTACAATTTATACATACATACATACATACATGAATATATATATATATATATATATATAGATAGATAGATATATATCTATATATATATATATATATATATATATATATATATATATATATATATATATTCATTTAAAATTGATTTGTGTGTCCATCTGCAACTATGAAGGAATTGTTAATTTTTTTGTACTTCCATACTGTCATTGCTTTTTGTGCCTTATAATATTAAATAATATAAGAAACAATTCTTTTCATTTAGTTCATTTAAGTAATTCAACTCAAATTGTGAAACTCGTGTATTAAATAAATTCAGTGCACACAGACTGAAGTAGTTTAAGTCTCTGGTTCTTTTAATTGTGATGATTTTGGCTCACATTTAACAAAAACCCACCAATTCACTATCTCAACAAATTAGAATACTTCATAAGTCCAATAAAAAAATAAAAAAAAAAAACATTTTAGTGAATTGTTGGCCTTCTGGAAAGTATGTTCATTTACTGTATATGTACTCAGTACTTGGTAGGGGCTCCTTTTGCTTTAATTACTGCCTCAATTCGGTGTGGCATGGAGGTGATCAGTTTGTGGCACTGCTGAGGTGGTATGGAAGCCCAGGTTTCTTTGACAGTGGTCTTCAGCTCATCTGCATTTTTTGGTCTCTTGTTTCTCATTTTCCTCTTGACAATACCCCATAGATTCTCTGTGGGGTTCAGGTCTGGTGAGTTTGCTGGTCAGTGAAGCACACCAACACAATGGTCATTTAACCAACTTTTGGTGCTTTTGGCAGTGTGGGCAGGTGCCAAATCCTGCTGGAAAATGAAATCAGCATCTTTAAAAAGCTGGTCAGCAGAAGGAAGCATGAAGTGCTCCAAAATTTCTTGGTAAACGGGTGCAGTGACTTTGGTTTTCAAAAAACACAATGGACCAACACCAGCAGATGACATTGCACCCCAAATCATCACAGACTGTGGAAACTTAACACTGGACTTCAAGTAACTTGGGTAATGAGCTTCTCTACCCTTCCTCCAGACTCTAGGACCTTGGTTTCCAAATGAAATACAAAACTTGCTCTCATCTGAAAAGAGGACTTTGGACCACTGGGCAACAGTCCAGTTCTTCTTCTCCTTAGCCCAGTTAAGATGCCTCTGACGTTGTCTGTGGTTCAGGAGTGGCTTAACAAGAGGAATACGACAACTGTAGCCAAATTGTGTGGTGGCTCTTGATGCCTTGACCCCAGCCTCAGTCCATTCCTTGTAAAGTTCACCCAAATTGAATTGATTTTGCTTGACAATCCTCATAAGGCTGTGGTTCTCTCGGTTGGTTGTGCAACTTTTTCTTCCACACTTTTTCCTTCCACTCAACTTTCTGTTAACATGCTTGGATACAGCACTCTGTGAACAGCCAGCTTCTTTGGCAATGAATGTTTGTGGCTTACCCTCCTTGTGAAGGGTGTCAATGATTGTCTTCTGGACAACTGTCAGATCAGCAGTCTTCCCCATGATTGTGTAGCCTAGTGAACCAAACTGAGAGACCATTTTGAAGGCTCAGGAAACCTTTGCAGGTGTTTTGAGTTGATTAGCTGATTGGCATGTCACCATATTCTAATTTGTTGAGATAGTGAACTGGTGGGTTTTTGTTAAATGTGAGACAAAATCTCTCTCTCTCTCTATATATATATATATATATATATATATATATATATATATATATATATATATATATATACACACACACACACACTAAGTTTTTTGAATGTATACACTTTACTATGATGCAAAATATAAAAATTATTGAAAGCGGATAAAAATAAGTTTATGAACTTAAAAAATCTCATTTACACTAGGGGGTGCTGGAAAGCTTACCCCAAAAACTGTATCAATGCTGTGTTAATGTAAGATCAGCTCATAATCTGCATGCTGAATGTTTAGTAAATGAACCTTCTAGAGTGTCTATGTATGGTGTCTAATGCATCTT
This sequence comes from Spinibarbus caldwelli, assembly GCA_039654775.1. Taxonomy (NCBI): domain Eukaryota; kingdom Metazoa; phylum Chordata; class Actinopteri; order Cypriniformes; family Cyprinidae; genus Spinibarbus; species Spinibarbus caldwelli. The sequence goes on along the minus strand of CM077229.1, from coordinate 6,049,443 downwards.
CACACATAGAGCTTCCATTGTCTACACTGCATTTGTGATAAAAATCACTTCAACTTCAATCACATTACAGGCTGTAATTAGTTAATAGACGTATATCCTGCGTTCACAACAGACAGGGGAGATGTAAGCCAAGGACGTGGCCCTCTAACACAACCAGCGGTGGGCAGGATAACCTTTCTCTTCCCCACTGCAGAGATGAGCCCTCAGACACACAATGGCTTCTTTCACCTTTGCCTGGGACAAGAGAGAAGTTACACTCTTAGGTCTTTTTTGAAGCCAAATCCAGTGTGTGTAATGAAAAGAGCTTTGCAATGGCTGATAAACAGAGACAGACCTCCGCTGAACTGTTGAATGCGCAGTCAGAAGGGCATAGAAGATCCGATTTGGTCCTCGGATTCATCCTTGGAGGGCTTAAATAACTATTTCTGTGCGTATGGGTTAGTATTTTCCATTTAAGATTTACACTGAAGGGCGATACAGTCTGACGTCCAATAAATGTTTTTGATTGAATGAACGCGAGTAATAAACGGCTCTTTTGTTAGAGCCTTTTTGATCAAATTAAACATTTTTATTCACACAATTGCGTGTTTTTTGGTCAGCGGTCAGTAAAAGTTCATTTTTGGATTTCTCCGAAAATACTCCAAGTGCCATAAAAGTAACTCAACAGTTGTGCTTTTGTGAGCGTAGACAACATAATAATGACTACTAGAGGTCACCTCCTTCACCCCGAATGAATGATTCCCTCCTATATTTAGCTTTACGATATCTTACGATAGACTAAAATTAGAGGAGCGACCGGGTTCACGACAGTTAGTTTTTGAGAACAGATACAAGACAATGTTGTCTAGTGAGTCTGATCTAGAGATGGGCCCCTGGGTCATTGGGAAACCACACAGAACAAGCGGTATTTGTCTCGGACCCCCTGAAGCAGAAGTGGCAGAAGGGGGAAGTCTGGGATTGGCCGCTTCACGCAAACAGAACTGGGCGGTCCCAGCGGATTAGCGATATAGGCGAAAGACCTCGGCCCTGTGGTGAGCAAACCTGTCAGATCCGTAATCTCTCCGCTTGAGGTGATTACTACGACCTGCAATAAAAAGGAAAGGCCTGGCCTTAGTGCTAATTAGGTCACGGAGATCCTCCTGCTTGCTTATAAAGACCGGACAGGGACAAGAGGGGACAGTCACTCAGTTTCCTCTCCACAGCTTGGGATCCTACTTTAGTGGACGTACAGGGATTGAGAATGCCACATTTAACTGACTGTAGTTTCTACAAGATGAGAGACGGAGCTCGAGTTTCCAATGTAAGGACTGTGCTATGTTCTGCTTTGACTTGCGCAAGACGAGAGCCGTTTTGGTGCTTGGTTAAAGGGTAGTTCACATGCTGTCATTATTTACTCATCCTCATGTCATTCCAAACCTGTAGGATGTTCGTTCTTGTGCAAGGCACAAAAGAAGACATTTTGAAGATTTATGGTTCATATAATGGAACTCAATGGGGTCCAAAAACAACATTGGCGCCCACTGACTTTCATTGCATAGATTAAAAAAAAAAAAAAAAAAAAATTGTATCTTCTTGTGTGTTCCCCAGTCGTATAGGACAACATGAGGGTGAGTAAATGATGATTTTTGGGTCAACTGTCCTACATATTGCGTATTTTTTTGGCTGATGTTGGATATTACTGGGATAATTCATTCAAAAATGAAAATTCTGTCAGTTGTTCCAAACCTGTATGAGTTTCTTTTAACTGTTGAACACAAAAAAAGATATTTTTAAGAATGCTGGTAACCAAAAAGTTGACGGTTGCCATTGACTTCCACAGTATTTTTTTTTTTGTTCCATACAATGGAAGTCAATGGATACCGTCAACTTTAAAAATATATATATTTTTTGTGTTCAACAGTTAAAAGAAACTCATTCATGTTTGGAGCTGAATGTTTGAAGTTGTCTATAAATTATGTTACCTTGTTCCAAACTTGAAAGTGAGTAAATGACAGAATTTTCATTTTTGGGTAAACTGTCCCTTTATGTCATGGGTTAAGGATGTTTTAAGCAGGTAATGTACTTAAAATGAGATGTTGGGCTTGGTATATGCTTAAATAAGTGCACATTTTTTGTAAAGCACTGCCTTTTTCTTGCTGGTTTTGGTTGCACATATGCATAATGTTGGGGAAAAAAGTGATATGAAAGACGCTTGCTTATAAAGGCATAATTTATAGACAAATAAGACCTAAATAACACCTCCTTGTCTTTTTGAAGGTTCAAAATCACCTGGAGAACTCCAAGTACCACCTCCACCAGACTCAGGCCCAGCAGGTCAAGCAATATCTAACTTTGGGCAGCAAGCTTGCTAGCCAGGCCCACCCAGTCGCCCATCCTCACCCGGGCCAGGCACTGGGGACGGTGCCTGTCATGCGCAATGGACACATGCCGCCCGTGAGCGACAGCAGCACGCCAGGAAGCCCAGTCACCCTGCTCACGCTGGCCAACAATCACGACAGTGAGGTGAGTATTTCCTGTGATCTCATCTACCTGTGTGTCTGTGTTTACTCATCAATAACTTCAAACATTCAGCTCTGATCACGTTGACAATGTAAGGATGGGCTAGCTGCTCTGATAAGAGGTGCTTCTTCATAACAGTCATCTTTCTGAGATGATAAATCATCTCTTATCGGATTAGTGGCCCGGGTTTATTCACATTTTTTGTCAGTCATTGTGTCAATAAGTGAAGAGTAAGTGAAAATGAAAACAAGCAAACATCTCAGATTGACAAATTCAACCACTGTTGACGGAGTACAAAGAGCGCGCTATAATCACTGTTTGCTTTTAGTTTCCAATGGATGAAGTTATTGATGATCTTATTGGCCTTGAAACTGGGTTCAAAGATGGGGGTTTGGATTGTATGGAGCCAGGAATCATAATGCAAAATAATGTAAGTATAAGCCAAGTTCATCTCTTCACTGTGTTGAACTGTTACGTCGCGTGTTATTGTATGGAAGCAGAATAATGACAATAGTTTTTGAAACAAAGCATGCTGAATTCCACAAATCGAAAAAAAGATGCATTGCAATTAACAGTGCTTGCATTTTAATGCCTTGTATTTCCAGGGCTTGCATTTTTAGGCCCTGAAATGTAACATAGTTCTTTATTTAAGCTGTGAATATTTCAATTCAAAATATTTCACACACATTTTCATAATTAAAAATTCAATAATTCATATTCACCTTCCAGAATTCACTTCCAAAATATTCAATCTGTTTAAAACTACGATGTATAATATTCGACAAGCAGATTTCGGTCATTTTATTTCACTTTCCAAATTCGCTGCCACAAATTCAGTGGTTAAAATTCGGCAGAAAATTCAGCGGTGCACATCCGGGAACCGCAGGAATAGCGGTAGAGGACCGATGCATGATCTCCAGCTGATGTCAGCCGCTCACCAGCAGGTGGCGCAAGCGGCTGTTGATGAAGGCCATATGTGGATCAAGTCATTCGTTTACAAAAACTGATTTGCAGAAATGGAGCAAGCGCGAAGTAGAAGTTTTGATTATCGGGGCCAGTATAAACATGGAAATGCTGATTGTGTGTATGTTTAATTCAACATCTTCGTTGTTTCCCGTAGCCTACATGTAAGCTTTCTCTACCACAAAGGAGATTATAATGCTCTTTTACCCAACGCTGAAGTACAGAACTAACATTACATCCGAGGAAGACATATATTGCTTTCGGTTGCTTAGTTTCTGTAACTTTGTATCATGGCTTGTGTGACGCTGTGCTGTAATACTGGGGTTCCCCTCATATGTCACATTCCAGGATTCCCCAACGACGCGTCACATGCCTCAGTGAACTGATACAGTGATATAAGACCTCAGATCTCACAATACACTTTACTGATGATTATGCGAACTATATACAGGCAAGCAAATGAGGTCAGAAGAACGCAACGCGCTGCATTTGCATTGCTTTCCCTTACCACTGATCTATAGAGTCGACAGTCCTACAAAGATATCAATACTACAATTAGTTTTAACAGTAAGCAACCACTTTATATCGACATAAAAAAGGAGTTCAAAACTGCCTAGGTGTATTCTTGCTGCAAATGTAAACTGGAGAAAGCATTGGCACCCAAGGGGCCATCTGACAATTCCACCGACTAGGTTAAAACGTCCAAAGTATTTAAATTAAAATGACTTTTAACATTTAAAATAACACACTGTCAAACTGTAAAGCTTGTATTGCTAATAGTGATTTACGACAGATGAGATTTTGCCAATACCTCCCTTTATATATATGTACAGTACACAATTATTTACATATAAAAGATCCCTGGAAAGTTTTTTTTTTTTTTTTCTTATGTTCCAATGGTTGTAGTATGTTGCAAGATACAAAACTGATTTACTACAGGTTAAATTTGGCCAATATCTCCCTTATGGTATGTACAGTACACAAATATCTTTTTTTAAAAACTACAGAAATTCAACAAAAGGGTTTTTCATGTTCCACAGGTTGTAGTACGTTGTGAAATTTTGCCAATATCTCCCTTACTGTATGTACAATTCACAATTATTTAAAAAAACAAAAAAACAAAATCTGTAAGACCCTAAAAGGAATTGCTCATGTTTCAAAGGTTGTAGTATAACATAATGATGTACTTTATGTACATTAAGGGAGGTATTAGCAAAATTTCACCTATAGTAAGTCAGTCTAGTCACTAGGGATGTACTACAATCTTTGGAGCATATAAAAAAAAAAAAAAAAAACTTTGTGAATTACAGTAATTTCTTAATTATATACTGTATGTACAGTGAGGAAGATGTTGGCAAAATTTCAACTGTAGTAAGTCTGGTCACTAGTAACATACAACATATGGAACACGAAAAATCCCATTTTGGTGAATTACTGTAATTTTTTTTTTATTAAGAATATTTGTGTAGTTTATATACTTAGGGAAATTATTGTCTAAGGCGAGTTATTGGCAATATATATTTAGTCAGTTTGAGTAAATTATTCATTTACTGTAAACATTAATTTGAATAAATTATTGGAATTTAATAATTTAATTTAAATAATTTAATAAATTATTACTTTTTTGTACTGTGAGGTAAGTTTGCAGACGGCAGCCAAGGCGAATATGCAGCGAATATAAAACCTAAAACTATCGCGCTTGGTTTTCTATGGGAGAAAAAAATGGTTTGGTTAAACTTGTTGGTTGTGGGCTCATATTCTGGGTTCATCTGCTTAAATGTACATGATTATACAGTAATATATTTTATTAATTAGATACTGAATTTAATCATTTATTATCACTGAGGCAACAAACCACGTTAAGTGTTTTCTTTATGGGAAATGTTTAACGTGCAGTTTTGCGCTTTCCGTAACTTGCGTTCATATCCTCATCTGTTTGCATCATCAGTGAGATCTGAGTTTGGTCTTTTAATAGGCTTGTTTGAGATGAGCAAAATCTGCAGAACCGATCACCAGTGATCACCGCGAGATGCATGCCGGTTAGAAAAGTGTCCGAGTTTTTTTTTTTTAACTTTCTTTTTATTAAACATATAACATTCACAAGGTACACAGTCAAAGCAATAAAATACATACACAACCAGAAAACAAAACAGTAAATACCTCAATAATAGTAATAACAAAAAAGAAATATAAAGAGAAAAACAAATAAATAATAGTTAGCCTACCATAAACATCTTTTAAAATAAATAAATAAATAAATAAATAAAAAGTGTCTGAGTTACGTCCGCCGTGCTCTGATGTCATGCTGACATGTGCCAAAAAACTCTCGCGACGTGTGTGTCGGATTGAACAGTCGCGCGCAGTTGCACTCCACAGACTGCGCTGATCAAAAGCATGATGGGAAACGACTGACTGACAACACAGCTTCATGCTCATTGGTTCAGACAACTGTGATGCTATGTTCTCTGCTAAAATGTTTTGTTTTTTTTTAAAATCTGATTTCATGTGATTGTGTATTTAAATTATCCATGAATATTCCCAAACACTGACAGTGCGATCTCTGTGTGAGATGTGATTGTTGTCATATTTCTATAAAAATCTAAAATACATGTTTGTATTAAAGTAGATATAGATGATAAATACGCCTTTCGTATGGCATTAAATAGCAAGCACTTTGATTGTCTTGTTCATCATATTTATATTCATATAAAAGCAACAGAACTGAAATTATATCACATTTATCAGTAGCACAGCACATGAGTGAGAATAACGCGATATCCGCCTTTGATCTCGTAGGTATCTGCTCCACTTTGAGATCAGCGTGAAACCTTGCGCGTTTGTTCATATTCTACATCTGCTTAACTGTCGATATAGTTCTCATAATCATCAGTAAAGTGTATTGTGAGATCTGAGGTCTTATATCACTGTATTAGTTCATTGAGGCGGTCGTTGGGGAATCCTGGAGTGTGACGTATGAGGAGAACCCCAGTATTACAGCACAGCGTCACACAAGCCATGATACAAAGATACAGAAACTAAGCAACCGAAAGCAATATATGTCTTCCTCAGATGTAATGTTAGTTCTGTACTTCAGCATTGGGTAAAAGTGCATTACAATCTCCTTTGTGGTAGAGAAAGCTGCTTACATGTAGGCTACGGGAAATAGCGAAGATGTTGAATTAAACATACACACAATCAGCGTTTCCTCATGTTTATACTGGCCCCAATAATCAAAACTTCTACTTAGCGCTTGCTCCATTTCTGAAAATCAGTTTTTGTAAATGAATGACTTGATCCACATATGGCCTTCATCAACAGCCGCTTGATCCACCTACTGCTATTCCTGCGGGTCCCGGATGTGCAACGCTGAATTTTCTGCCGAATTTTAACCACTGAATTTTCTGCCGAATTTTAACCACTGAATTTGTGGCAGCGAATTTGGAAAGTGAAATAAAATGACCAAAATCTGCCTGTCAAATATTATACACCGTATTTTTAAACATTGAATATTTTGGAAGAGAATTCTGGAAGGTGAATATGAATTACTGAATTTTTAATTATGAAAATGTGTGTGAAATATTTTGAATTGAAATATTCACAGCTTAAATAAACAACTATGTTAAATTTCAGGACCTAAAAATGCAAGCCCTGGAAATACAAGGCATTAAAATGCAAGCACTGTTAATTGCAATGCATCTTTTTTTCGATTTATGGAATTCAGCATGCTTTATGTTTCAAAAACTATTGTCATTATTCTGCTTCCATATTATTAATAATGACTCGTGTATAGGGGTGTAAAAAGTATGGTGGAAATTATAATTAATTTCTATTAGAGTTAATGTCAAAATTTTACTGGAATAAAAGTCAAAACAATGGATAGATGGATAGACATAGATAGACAAAGATAGATAGATAGATAGATGGATAGATGGATATTAACTCAAAGTAGAACATTAAGTTCTAGAATATTAAATTCTATAATAATTCTAGAACATTAATATTACAATTTAAAATGTGATATTTTTAAATTTATAAACATCAAATATTTTACTGAACTAAGTCAAAATACCAAGTGAAAATCATACAAAACTATATAGATAGATAGTTATTAACTCAAAGTAGAACATTAAGTTCTATAATATCAAATTCTATAATAATTCTAGAATATTGTTTTTTTAAATATAAAAAAATTTAAAATGTGATTTTTTAATTTAATATAATTTTTTATTGAACTAAGTCAAAAATCTATTTATCTATCTATCTGTCTATCTACATATATATATATATATATATATATATATATATATATATATATATATAGTTATGAGTTATTACTCATATGAGTTATTAATAGTAGAACATTACATAGAATGTAGTTCTACATTAAATTCTATCATAATTCTAGAATATGAATATTAATTCTAGAATATTAAGTTCTATATTATTACAAATAATGAATATTTTATCACTAAAATAATTTGTCACAACAACCACTGAAATATGTACTCCTTTGTATGAAATCATAAGGAGTTACAAGTATAATTTTTAGAATATTTGTAGAATATCAGTAACTATTAAACAATTAACAATGTCAATAATCATTATATGCTATATTATATCATTATGTAATTTTAAAATATTTTAAAAAACATTTAGCTATAAATATAAATTATAACTATAAAAACTATAATATAACTATAAAAAAAGCTTTTTAATGCATCATATAAACCTTCAGTAAAGCGTTAACGTAATAAAATGAAAATGACAAAATCAAGTACATTTAAGTACATAAAATATACACATAATTAGATGAATCATATCTGAATCCAAAATATAAGCTACATTCATTTCTAATGATTTAAACACATTAATAACACAAACACATGCCAGTCTTTGGTATGCTTGTGAAAAGGGGTTTGTCTTTGCATGAGGTCACACCGAGTCCAGCTGAGAGTCAAAGGGGAACAGACTTAAACCTCAGGCTTTAAACAGTGGAACAATACAGATTATTCTAGTAATGATGTCGACATGCAGAGATGTATGTCTTAGAAGAACCCGACTATGTTAATGAGTGATCACTCCTCCAAACGAGAAAATAACAATGATAAAACCACATTCTGTTGAAGAATTGCAATTGAGCTATAGCCAATGAAAGCCTTAGGTAAGCATGTGGGGACACAAGTGGCCCAAGTATGTGTGAGACCAGCATGAAATTGTTACCGTCATACTGACGTCTGTGGAGGGACAAAAGCATCGCTCGAGTCTTGATTACAGCAACACCTGAACTCACTAGAGAGGTATGTGACACTATTGAAAAAAATAAAGAGCATGACAGGAACAAATAAGGCAGATAGAGAGAGAGAGAAAGAGCAAGAGAGAGTTTTGTATCTGAGTAAGCAGTCAAGCATCGGATTGAGCTAATATCTTCTCTCCCAGTGGACTTGTTCAGAAATGATACCATGCTTAAACGGATCAATTCATTCTAATTAGTCATACAGCACGACGCATCAAGCCGCTTCCCCGTGTCAACATATCTGCTAACATGATGGGAATGGATTGAAGTGATTACGACACCAACAGTCAAGGGGCCGTGGCAATCTTTCATGTTGATAAGCGAGTTCTTTCCCCCACTGAGATAATGGAGAGCGCGTACGAGTGGAGGAAACATTATAACGCCTGCCGCCTCTGTCTTCCTGTAATGCTCTGACCTCCTCTTTAATCCTGTACACTTCGCTTTTTCATCCATAACGCTGACAGAAATTGGCTTTCCACAGCTCTGGCTTTTGTGGGATTGGTAGTCAGGGGACAAAAAAAATGAAACTCAATTCAGGCTTATTATAGTTAAGTAAAACTACTACTACTACTACGACTACTACTACTAATAATAATAATAATAATAATAAACTTTAACCTAATATATGTGTGTGTCTATATATATATATATATATATATATATATATGTATATAATATATATGTATATATGTATTATTTAAAATACATATATTATATATTTAAAAAAATTAAACTTAAATTCAAGGCAGTATTTCTCATTTTCATTTTAACTTGTACTAAAATAACTGAAATGTATAAAAACTATATAGATATAAAAAAAGAAAAAAAAAAAACTACAAAACCACAACAAAATTACTAAAACTTTAACTAAAATTAAAATGAAGATAGAAAATTTAAGAATAAAAACTAATTCAAAATAGTAATAAAAATTATAATATCTTAATTATACGAAAATAACACTTATTTACTGTTTAGCAAAAAAAAAAAAAAAAAAAAAAAAAAAAAAAATTACTTGCTCCACAGCGCCCTCTTTTGTCTCTTGAAGTGCTGCATCCTTTTGCTGATTTTCTCTGCTCATTTAAAACTTACACTGAATATGCACAAAAATGGTGTGGAAATAATTTTTTTTTACTCAGAAATTGCTAGTAAATGTCAACTAAAAAGAAAAAGCATTGATTTATATGTGAAATTATGAAGTAGAAAAACTGAAATTGTGTTTTCTATTATAATGTACTCCAATAATCTGTTTTATTTACAACTTTGAATAATATTTATTTACAGTGTATGCATATAAGCTTTGCATATATCCAGAATTTAAACGCCCATCATTCATAACATCCTACACATCATTGTGTTATGTTTTACATTTAATTATGCTTTCATTTGGAAAAATTAAGCACTCCCAGCTGTAATCAACACATTTTATTCTTCAAAATCAGTGTATAATATGTTGAAGTCTAAGCCTGTTGAACAGATAATGTCTGGTGGTGTTTTAGGTTTTTACTTTTAATATACAGAAAGTCAGTGTCAAAAATCAAGCATCAAACATATGGTGCAAATCAAACTGGATAAAAGATCACATACACGCAGAAGAACTACACATGGTGAACACTTAATGTGTAAATGTAAATCTAGACTTACTTAGTGTGTCTTTCCTCTGAAGGTGTCCCTGAACAACAGTATGCTGGAGCTGTACGGCGGTGACCAAGGTATGACTGCCCCTCATGGTGGACTGACACCCTCATTGCCCACAAAGCTCTCAGTTAAAATGGAAGTCACAGGTACGGAGCACAGAAGGGCACAGATGCCTTGTCCAAGCAGGACCTGTGCTGTTAGCAAAGCCATTTCAGAAAGAAACATTTGCAAGAGCAGTTTAGTTTCACATTAAAGAGAAATAATCTAAGGGTATCTAAACCACAAAGATGTCACTGCAATTTTGAGACAATTTTCTGTTTTGATAGCAATGACAAGGTCATAAGCTTAAATCCACAAAAATAAAATAAAATGTAAATAAAATAAAATAAACAAATAAATATTAATGAATTAATTCTTGGGATTTAAACATCACTTTGTCTCTTCTTTGTTAGTGCCATATTTGACTTATTTTCATTATTTCTATATATATATATATATATATATATATATATATATATATGTATATGTATATGTATATATATATATATATATATATATATATATATATATATATGTATATATATATATATATATATATATATATATATATATATATATATATATATATATATATGTATGTATGTATGTATGTATGTATATATATATATATATATATATATATATATATATATATATATATATATATAAATAAAGTGCAGACACTCTGTCTTATAGTACACCTTATAATCAATTTAAAATTAAATGTTGGAAAAAGAAACCATAATAATTCCCAAATATTTGGAGAATATCAGTAATTAAAAAATAATTACCTATAATATCAATAATTATATCAAAGTCTATATTGTGTATAATGATCAGTAATTAAAAAATAATTACCTATAATATCAATAATTATATCAAAGTCTATATTATGTATAATTAGGTAATTTAAAAAAAAATTCTAAAACATTTGTAAAAGTATTATAAAACTATATTGTATTGTATTATTGCATAACTGTATTATAAAAACTAGTACTTATGTTATTTTACCAGATGAATTAGCTGTCTCAAAATTGTAGCGTGTATTTACATTTACGTTTGTGCATTTGGCATACTTTGGCTTTTTTTTTATTTCAAATTAATATTATTTCATATTATTATTTTTCAATTATATGTTATAATATTATACAATGAAAAGTGTTTTCATAATAAATATAAAAAATATAGCAAGACTACAACTACTAAATTTGTTTCTTGGTTACATTTTATTCATAGTATAATTTGATGAAATATAATTAAAGTCCATATGAAAGTAAGAAAAAAAAAAAGAAGCTAAATCCACTACATAAAAAGTATGCCAAATGCATTCATATAAATGTAATTTACACAAATGTAATGTCTTTTAAAGGTTTATGTAGGCAAGACTATTAAAAACAAAACAACACAATATAGTTTTTCATTGTGGAAATTCAGGGGGAAAAAAAAAAAAATTTAAAAAAATAAATAAAAAATCAAGGACATACTGTAAATAGATCTAGCAAAGCAAACCCAGACAGGCTCATTCCACATGTGTTATTCCAAAAGGCCCGGGCTTTGAAAGCCAAACACAAGCCTGTATGTTTCATGTTATTATCCAGCTGTCTTATTTTAAGAGTCAGCGCACTCCGTGTTTAGCTCCCCATTGTGTTGCTCTCATTCTTCATTATCAATGCTTCAATGAGCGGAATATGGTAGCATGTATTCTTAGCATGATAGACACGGCACAATGCCTCCTTTGTGGGCGCCTTTTTTTTCTTATGAATGTCATGCATCAAGTAAAGCTAATTGATTCAGGAAATAGAAAGGATGCCTGGAGAACTCTTCACTCCGGCAGGAAAATAAGTGCATTACTGTCTTTTTCACAGAAGCGTGCTGCACGGCGCTCTTGTTTGGTTACGCGCGGCTCAAATGACCTTATTGAATCAGCAGAAATGAATTGAGAAATCCAATCACTGCTCCCAATTATATAATTTGGAAGAATGTGAATGTGAATATGAATGCAGAAGCATTTGGCCTCACTCCTCTCACCCGCTTCGGGAAGTCAGCAGATTGGTTAATGGTAAGGTCAGGAAGGATTAAAAGAAGATACACAGCTTTTCGATATTAAGACAGAGATCTGGTGTTGACGAGTCTGGGGTGAATGAAAACAGCTTATTCACACACAAAAAGAGGGCTTGTATTGATGTGTGGCTGCATGTGATGGGTTTAACAGAGGTTAGCGTTGTTTTGTGAGTGTTAGGCAAGGGTCAGGAATCTTGAGGAAGTTACTGAAACTAATGACATTATTAATCTTACGGCTTTCTTTAAAGACACATTTTACATCAGGATGGTGTTCACCTTACCTTTGGATATACGTTTATTAGTTTCTGCAATAACAGTCCCATCTTTTCTTCCCTTACAGAACATGACACCAGATTCCTGGCCAAAGAAAGACAGAAGAAAGACAACCATAATCTAAGTAAGGGGTCTTTACACTTATATTAAAAAAAAAAAAAAAAAAAAAAAAAAAAAAAAAAGTTAACACTTGTGTTCTGTAAGTGCTTCTGAAAGTACGTAAAATTAGTTAAAGGGATAGTTCCAAAAGTGAAACTTCTGTCATTATTTACTCACCCTCATGTTGCTCCAAATCTGTACAAGTTTCTATCTTCTGTTGAACACAAAATAAGATATTTTGAAGACTGTTGGTAACCAAACAGTTGACTGTAGCCACTGACTTCCATAGTATTTTTTTTTCCATAGTATGGAAGTCAATGGCTGCCGTCAACTGTTTGGTTACCAACATTCTTCAAAACAAAATTAATCAAAGTTGCTTTTCAGTCACATTTCTGAAAAATGCTTGGTTGCTTTGTGATGCAATAAATATTCAAGAAAATGTCAAATTGATTCTGACTAGGTCAGAGAAAATATTCTTTAATATTCTAAGAATAATTTTATTATTATTTATTTTTAAAAACAGTCAAGTCATTCTCAACAAAATATGAGGGTTATATATTTAATTTAATTATTTATATTTAATAATACACCAATTATACTTTAATAAAGCATGCATTTTTATTAATAATTTATATTTAATATTAATATTAGGTTTGTGGTGTATGACATACTTTGTTCTCACAATTGCCAGTTGAAAGACGAAGGCGATACAATATCAACTACAGGATCAAGGAGCTCGGAACGCTGATACCGAAGTCAAACGACCCGTAAGTCAAAATGTTCCTTGATTCACGCAATAACAGTCAAGCTGAACTCTAAAAGTCAGAGAAAAGAAAAAGAAAAAGAAAAAAATAATCACGTCAGAGATAGACTCATGAAGACAGGGCAAAATGACACTGAAGTAGAGAGAAAATGACAGTACGGTGCTCATTTCTCAAGGAAATACCTACAGAGCGAACAGACCCCCATCTGAATGATGAAAATGAGGTTCAAGGCAAAGTATAGAGCATTTGAACTAAAGTTTAAGCACAACTGAACCCAGAGATGAAGTACAGTGCAGACGGCGAGTCCATTGCCCCGGCTTAATTGAACTTTTTATCGAATTTAAATGGAAGGCTAGTGCTGTCACCTTGCCATTAACACAAGATAAAGGAGATTATTAGCTGCGATCAGGCCAACATCTTATTCCAAAGAAAGAGACAATTTCACGACACTTTCCTCCTTTTAAAAAGTAATGGTATCGGGAATGACTGCACTTTACTTCGGCTTCCGAAGTCCAATTTTTTTTCCTACCTCTTCCGACACCTATTTTTGCTCGGGGATTAATTTTACCGTACAAGGGGCCGTAGAATGGTCTTTCTGCAGACGTACTTAACTATTCCATTAAAATTCCCATTCAAAGGCAAGGTAATGTCCGAGAATGAATAATTGGCCATGTAAATCACAGTTTCTAAGTCCTGGGAAAAAAGGAGACCCTTGTGAGGCTTTTCTCTGTGTATGAAAGTTCTGCTGATGCAAAGGCGGTGTTGAGAAAGGTTATCTTTTACGTTTCTCCGGCAGTGATATGCGCTGGAACAAAGGGACGATCCTCAAGGCCTCGGTGGAATACATTAAGTGGCTGCAGAAAGAGCAGCAGCACGCCCGTGATCTCGAGAGCCGACAGAAGAAACTGGAACAGGCCAACAGAAGACTCCTGCTACGAATCCAGGTAAAGAGACAAAAAGAACAAGAGAACAAGAGGAATATGGCCATGAGAGAGAGCGAGAATGAGATGTAGACATGAGAGACGGCAGAAAAAGATGGTTGTAGAAGTGAACGACGAGGAAGTAACACAAAACATAAGAATGAAACACTGAAAAAAGACTAGCTTTCATTTCAGAAAAGTAGAACAACTACATTGAAGCTTTTTAAGACTCTAATATCTTTATAAACTAGCAGTTGAATTCTACAAATGGAGCATTTATCTGAAACAAGAACATCTAAATTGGGCTGACAAATTGAATTAACCTTAATATTATAATAAACACACCTAAAAAAGAAAAAAATTATATAACTGAGTCAAAAGCAGTGACAGAAATAGCAGCATTTAACTTAATATTTCCCTGCATAAAAGAAAGACAAAAGGGCAAAAATGAATTTGCGAATCGTTTATTTACTTTTACTTTACTTTTAGTCATTTAGCAGACGCTTTTATCCAAAGCGACTTACAAATGAGGACAACAGAAACAATCAATTGTAGTATTAAAACAACTAAAACTGATCCAAAAATAAAAGCTAAAACTTTATAAATAGTATATATACACACACACAATAAAAAAATTAATTAAATAAAAATGAGAAATGCATGACAAAATTTCTAAACTTAACATTTAAATGAAAACAAAAAGCTACAAACAATTCAAAATATTAAGAGAACAAAAGGTATAAGTGTGTAATAATGATTCTAACATAAAACTAATCCAATCACCAAAAACAATGTGTATGTACACACACACACACAGACATATGCACACACACACGCATATCCATAAATTCAATATTATTTCATTTCCATGTAGTTTGTTGAAGTACTAAAATAACTCAAATAAAACTAAAACTTAATAAATAACTTATACAGACATAATAGAAAAAAACTAATAAAATGACAAACATTACTACAACTGTAATTAAAATTAAAATAGATAACATATACAAATCAAACTACATTAGTTTAACAGTAATCCTAAAAAAATAACTGTGCCAAACATACAAGAAAGAAATGGTTATAAAAACTGAAAGAGAAGTGAAACAAGTAATAGGAAAGAGAATAAATGAAAAGCGATATTTATCCCTTGCCGGTGTCCCTGTCCGGTGGAGTCGCTCGGTAGAGTCGATGGTCTTTACACACTTCGGTCTTCACACGAGAGCTGCCGCGGTATAATAACCTTTTTTATACCCGTCTAACAAATCACTAATTGAATTCAGCTGGACACACTTTCCTGTTAATCACAATAAATGGCCACGCAAGTGCAGACACTAACAAGGTACGTACGAGACCAAACGCGATTTCAGCACGTCTCCACTCAGTAAACAAAACAAGCGTTTCCTAGCAACGGCAACTGCGCTAAACACTAATGAGACAAGTAAACACACTTACAAGCTACTTTTAACTTCTGCTGATAGACTGCTTCTCTCAAAGAGTATTTCTTACACCATCTTCTGCTGGCGCTTGAACACACTTTCCTGTTAACGCGATTTCAGCACGTCCATTATTACGCCCATTACCATATTTAATTGGTGAATCATTTAATTTTCACCAACTAAAATTAGTTTCATTTTAATTAGAGTAAAATGGAGTAAAATGAGTAAATATGAAGAGGAAATGTTGGCCAATTTAAGAATATTTTTGCCAAAAAAGCCCTTGTAGTGGTTTTATACATTTATAAAATATGTAAAATACTTGGTTTTATTTTCCTTTAAGATGTAAATGTTATTTTCACCAACTAAAACTAGAGCCATTTTAGTCCAGGTAAAACTGGCTAAAATTAATAAAAAAATGTTTATTTGACCAATGAACCATTTAATCACAAATATTGTAAATCATGTTAAAAAAAGAGATTCTTTTTTAGGCTTCCCACCACTAAATAAGAGCATTTAGGAGGCCATGTTTAAAATGCGGTGAAAATACAGCAAAATGTTATGTTCTGATACTCTTTGGAAATGTAGCTTGTCACTGGAAAAAAGCGGTTTTAAAACATCGAAATGATTGTCACTCTATTAACAAACATAGTTTAGTTAGTAGAATCAATACAATAGTAGCTCAAACCAGGCCTAAAATATACTTTATAATAGTAACTAGTGGATTTAACTGGTCACTTGATCACCATCTAAACCAGGATATATTGAAAACAAAGGTACAAAAACCAGCTCCCCATGTGTCTGACAGCTGAGTGGCCTGCCCTGCTCCTATTGATGTTTGTAACCGCCTATCCGGCCCTGCTTTGAAACATGGCGAGCTGAGGTAATTACCTGATTAATAAATAGCAGCTACAGCTTCGTCAGGAGCAGAATGGGCCTGGAATTAGATTATGAGGGCTAATAACTTTGAAGAGCCAGGCTCCTCGTCTGAATTTATGCATTACATTTCCACAGTATTGACATATTCGCGGACCGGGCGTGAGTCTTCTTCACACATGTGAAGACATCGCAATTAGCCCTCAAAGTAATTACCCCGAGGCTCCCTATCCAAAAGCTAATGCTAATAATGCCTCAATTGAGTGTCTGAAGATACCCATGTTAAGAGGCAATGCAATAGCTCATTTAAACTGTCTCCGCTACAGATAATGTGTGGGAGTAATGAAAAGAGAAAAATATGAAGCCATAGCTGTTAGTGTAGACACTTGCAAGAGTACTAGGTGAGTAATCAGTGTTCATCTCGTCAACAATGTAAGTGACAAAAATGTTTCATTATTCTTTTTTTGATTTCATCAATGATAGCAAAGACAAGTCAAAACATGCACATCTTCATTATATTTAAGATTTTTATTAAAAGGAAACAAATAAAGAATATGAATAAAGACAAAAATAGCAGATAATAAAAAAGTATTTTTAAAATGTAAAAATAAATTAGTATTAAAAAATAAGACCGAACAATGATGCCTGATATTATTGAAAAATTCGAAATATTAATATAATATTAATATTTTTGCTAGCAGGTATATTAACCCACCCAAATGCATTCTATACATATGACACTAATCAGATATTTATAAATGTATAAATTATATAAAATATTTGGGTTAATGTTGTTGTTAAAACTTTATTTAAATGTTAGTTTTGTCCAAAAAAAAAATTAATCAGAGTAAAATTGACTAAAATGAATATGACGATGAAATGTTGGCCTATTAAATATTTAATATTTATTTACTTTAATATTTAATATTTGCACTAAAAACCCTTCGTGATGATTTCAGTTGAAGGCCACAAGGTAAGATATTATAAATGTGTAAAATGTTTTTTTTTTTTTTTTTTTTTTTTTTCACCAACCAAAATTAGATGCCATTTTCATCTAAAGTAAAACTGACCAAAATCAATAAATATGACAATGAAATGTTAAGTATTTAAGAATATTTCAATAGCCAAAAACCTTCAATAGTGGCAACTTAAGGCCAAAGTTCTGGGTAAGTTAATAATTATGCATCACACATAGTTTAGCTGCCCTGTTTTAATGGGAAGCCCTGCTGGCTGGACGTTACCTCAGAATATAGCATTGTGATGAATGACTTTTTGAAGTTGAATGCATCCCTTCATGTGTTTATGGCACATAAACTCCCTTTTGGGGCTGGTGAAGGGGCCTAAAGCAAAAAAAGAAGAAGGGAAAAGACCAAATTAGAGTGTTCTCTATTATTTTTATGGCCAGTTCATCTTTAACCCACCTGCCTGTGTGCTATCATCGACAGGAATTGGAAATCCAGGCTCGTGCTCACGGTTTGCCCAGTATGGCTGCTTCTATGGGAGCTGTTGAGCTTTCATCTCATCTCCTAAAGCAACAACAGCAGCACCAGCAGGTCACAACAGCCCCTACAAGCACCCAGGCCCCACCGCAGCCGGGCCAGCCACCCATCTACCCTCAGGAGGACATGAGCAACCCAGAATACACCCAGCGGACACCCTTACCAGTGGCCACGGTTGCGGGAAACGCTGGAGAACAGACCGATGGCTCCAACACCTTCTCCGATCCCCTCTCCCACTTCACTGACTTCTTCTGCAGCACCTTGAAAGAAGAGCACCGACTAGATGAGATCCTGATGGATGACCCTCTCTCACCCTTTGGGACCGACCCGCTCCTCTCTGCCGGATCGCCTGCGGCGTCCAAAGGGAGCAGTCGCAGGAGCAGCTTCAGCTCAGAGGAAGCAGACGAGCTCTGACCGTCCAGACGCTGACCTGCAACACTGTGTAACTGACCTCCCATTTCCACTGGATTACAGAGATGACAGAATCTTACTCCAGTGTTGAGTCAGACACATCAAAAAAGGGAGAATGACTGATTGATCTACTGACATTAACCTAAAAGACTGTCTATACAGCAATAACACTGGTTACGCATGATCACTGGATCACCAAATGTATATTTCTGAAACTTAATGGCATTGTTGAGATGGACCAGTTTAGAGAGAGAGATCTTTTTGTGCCTTATCCAAAGCAGGCTAACTTTATTACCACTGAGACCTGAAGCAATGCAGTCGTTATTATGCTAGGCAAAAAAACTCCTAACGCATCTTTCCATGTTTCATGCATACTGTATTTTTCCAGAAATATACTGTTCATGTATTTATGTTTTAATCCCTGTATTCTTAAAAAAACATTTCTTAATTTCTTAACATGTTACTTTTTATATATAACTTTAGGGGTGTGGGAAAACACAATAAACCCCTTTTTCATAAACTGAATATATTGTCTTATTTCATTCATATCCAAAGTTTCAGTCGAGTTCCTAACCATATAAAGCCTACTGTATCATATTTGATAAACAAATCTCTAAGGCCTTGAAATAACCATCTTCGCAAAAAAAACAAAAAACAAAAAACAAACAAAAAAAAAATATTGCACAGAATCTACTACATGCCTTCTGTCATCTGATGATAGTTTATACTTGTTAGCAAGTAAAATATAATTTGAAAAACAGGTAATGAGATGGGTCTTTTTGCCAATTTTTTTCTCAACTTTTATATTGTTAGTAATATTTCAAGATGAACATTTACTGCACTGAAGCAACTCAGGTTTCCTTAAATATTTATACATCATTTTTAGAAAAATCTTGTTAAAGTTTCAGTATCAAGTATGGTACATCAGGCTGTTGAACAAAGTTTATTTGTCTCTCAATCATCATTATATTGCATTGCATTATATGTTTTGCCCCCACAATAAAAACTACAGAGCTTCGATATTTAAGCATTTAAATATCTTAATAATAAGACAAGTTATTGAGAGATACAGAGTGACAACTGATATTTATATGAACTTTATGCAAGTAGTCTGCTATATTGATCTCAGTGATTTAGATTACAAGCTATCGGCATTTCATCTTACTTTTTGGCCATATATAAATATTAGCAACTGCACCAAATTGCATATTTTACTCAGTTTGGGCCTCTGAATAAAATTTAAACTGTATTCCTCCTTGAGTATGATCTCCACATCATACTATATGAGCCATTATTATATACTCGATTCTTAAAACATTATGCTGAATATAAATCTTGAAATGAAAAATAATTTCATCGTTTACTCACCCTCATGTAGTTCCAAACCCTTATGACTTTCTTTCTTCTGAAACACACACACACACACACACACACACAAGAGATTTTCTGAAGAATGTTGGTAACTAAACTGTTTTGGTGACCAAAAAACAAACACACAGACATTTATTTCTTAACGCCTAATTACGTTAAGAATCTGGCCCCAGATTGTGGACCCCTGGCGAGTGATGATGATACTGATGAGAGCCAGGCCTGTCTGAAGTACCGCCCACTGGGAAACTCACAGTCTGAGTGACGTGTTGATTGACCACTGATGAGGATGACCTCCAACCACAGGCCACTAATGACTCTCAGACAAGCCCTAATTATACGTTAATGGTCTTCTGAACAACTCCTAACACAAAACCCATCCGCAGCAGAAGTTTACCACAGAACAAAATCACACGAGACCCCGAATCCCAAACGAGTTGAGTTCGACTGCATATACAAACACTAACGATCATAAATAGTTAGCAACAACATGTAACACAGCAGCTCTGAGTCTCTTATGAGTCAAGTTGATTTAAAGTTTTATTTTGCACTTGCCCAGAATAGGCAGCCTTCTAAAGAAACATTTCATTAGCAGATATTACTTAACCAAAATCAAAAATGAAATAACACATTAATAATACAACAAACACTAGCATGCTGAAAAAACACGTCAATGCATTTCAGCAGATAGCCCGTGTTCATCAAAGCCAGGGTAAATTAATGTTTGAGAATTATATTAGCTTATATGTTTCTCTGTAATGAAATCGAAAAAGCTTCGACTTGCATCTCCACCGCAGACGGAAAATAAAATTGAACTGCCACATCATTATCAAGCTCTGATACTCCAACTACAAAGTGCTGAGTGATGTTTACGCTTAATTGGCCAGAGCAATTACCCAAAGTAAATATGGATTTTCATTAAATTACAAACATGGACGAGGACTCATGGAAATCATTTTCATGAGCGCTATTTCCTATTTTCTTTTCCTCAGCCACTTCCAAACTATTTTTCCTCTGCAAATATAGTCCTTTGATTTATTTCAATATGGATAAAAGAATTGAAAAAGGAACAAATATTATGCTCAATGCAAAAAAAGTAATCATACTATATCCTACAAAGGTCCACGAGATTAGAGATCTACAAATGTTGTAGTCAGATGAAAAGTATACTCAAAAAATTGGTGTAGGATTTACTTTGAAACAATTTCCACTCAGAAATAATTGCACAAATAATAACAAAGAAACAACAAGTAACATTGAATTACACATCATGTGGTATCGTCTTGTAAAATGCACTGCAATAATATGTTTGATTTACAACTTCAGGTGTAGAATTTTACATTTTCTGAAGACAATCTGTGTAAAACTTGCATATGCAAAACTTGCCACCATAATGCAAGGGTTATGGTGTTTTTGTGTATCGCTACATGGTTTCTTACTGGTCCAGATCAAAAGATTCTCTGTGATATTCAGGTCTCTAGTTACAACTCTAGTTCATCCTTCAATGAAAATGCAACTCTATGAGATTTTTTACTGGTTGAATGGACTGAATTATTTAATAATTAGGGTTTGGGGTTTGTTCAAATCCCACTACTAATAATTAGAGATACTGTATATATGAAATACATGCAAACATAACTCAACACTACAAAAAAAAATAAATAATAATAATCATACATATTTAAAATGCACATATTTATTACACACACAGCAATGTATTATGCAGCAGAACCTAAAAAAGACTAAATCCTCTATTTTCAATCATCTTCAGCCATACAGGTTAATATATTTTAATTTCTTAGAAACTCTCTGATATGGGACATCAATCCCAGAAAATGTAGTGTTGTTGTTACTGTACCTGTTCTGAGCTGAATTTGTCGTTGCTGTCCTGCGTGTCACCAGCAGATGGTGGTAACAGACTGGGATCCTCATGTGTGCCAGACGTCTGACCTCACACAGGATGAGAATATATTTCAAAACCTCTGGATTGTGCCTCAGTCAGCTTTTGGGGTCTATACATTTTGGAAACAAAAGAAAATTGGAGATATTAGGGGGGAAATATACAGCTTTGCGTCTTAGATTTGTAAAAGCGTCAGATATGTGTGTAAAACTCTGTAAGCCAATCTGTAATAGAGATCATTCCTATCATCTGGACAAAAAAAACATCTGATGCTCACCTGATGGAGAGGTCAGTGGCATTGTTGGGCTCTGCTGATGAATTCATCTTGGAAATAACACAAACACATTGCATATACACTAAAGAAAGAAAGAAAGAAAGAAAAAGAAAGAAAGAAAGAAAGAAAGAAAGAAAGAAACAAAGAAAGAAACAAAGAAAGAAATTTAAAAAGGTGTGTGTAAAAAAAATTATCATTAAAACAATTAACATGATTAAATAATAAAAAAAAGAAAAGAAATAAAATAAACTAAATAAATAATGGTATAAACCATAACAACAATTGTTATTTGAAATAAACCGAATGTTAACTGAAATAAAATAAAATAAATATAAAAAAATATTTTATATCAGCTAGTTGCCATAGCATTTATTATTTTCATTCAGTTTAACTGGATGTACTAAAATAACTAAAACGGAAATAAAAATTAATAAAAACTATATAGTTATATTTACAAAAAAAAAAGAACAAAAATGATAGAACACACAACAAAATTATTCAAACTTTAAAATAAAAAAAGAAAAACAGAAAATATTCAAATAAAAACAATTCAAAATTATAAAAAAACTATAGTTGTTTCTCAGTCATACTAAAATAACACTGATTGTAACAAGTAAAAATATTAACTTATTAACTTATACTCACAAAATCTGTTGTGATGCCACTTGAAATAACTTAATATTTAAATGAACAATTTATACAAACACTGACTGGTCCTAGAAAAGGTAAATGCCCATATTACATTATTACATGTGAAGATAATTCATTAGAATAGAATATTCCAATATTGTTCTAATCAGATAATTAATAAGAACAAAGTGTGTTTAATTGTGACCAATCAGGCTTGTTAGCAGGACTGCAAGGCTCGTACTGATACAAGGTGATCATAACATCCCCAGGTGAACCCCGCTGACCAGACTCTGCCACATCACTACACAGCCATCCCATAATCCTCTGGGGCCGAGCCTCCATTTTGTGTTTATAGGACCACACCCAGCAGTATTTCACAAACTCCCACATCACTGGCCGGAGAGTGCCGAATTAACGACGAAGCACAAAGAGATGAAAAGCCTCCAGCTGGGGCAGCGCTATAAAACCCCTGAATGTGATTTCCAGAGATCGAATGAATTGAACCAGATGCCAAAACATAACTTCAAACAAATTGACTTCCAATTATTTAGACGCACACTTCCAGATGTGCCGCAGATGCAGACGGGGAGAGCAAAGGTATCTCAGGGCCGCGCTGCGCTTTATTCCACAATAAAGATGGGGTACGGTGGAGTGTGTTTTAAATCACTGGGATCAGGGTAGGATGTTGAGACGGCCGGTGCGGATGTGGAGACGAGAGTGTGTCATTAGGACAAAGTGAACTGACAGAGTTCCAGACAGCCATTAATGGACAAGATCATTTACAGAGAGAGAGAGAGAGAGTTTTGGAGGTGCTGGAGAACAGTCATCTAGCAAAGACATTTCTTTAATGCTAATTTGACTCCTGCCAAACCTTCATTCTGGAAATGAAATCACAGGGAATCAGAGGGAAACTCACTGCTCTGCTTTTCTAATGCATATTAATTCACAGGTTTACTTACATTTACTAGCACGTGTGACGTAAATGCACTGAGACTCTTACGCATGTTCCTTTCGCAAATATACCACAATGAATCTTTTTTTTTTTTTAAACCATCATAAATAGCAGCGATCGAAAATATAGGGTTGACAGTGGGTGATGTAGATACAGTTATACGATACGATATACTTTATTGTCCCCTTAGGGGAAATTTTTCTTGGGCTTAGTGTATGCTGCATATACACATATAAATAACCAAAAACACATCTATCACACAAAACATACTAGACATACAAAACAAAACAAACGGGGTCAAGGCACGCAGACAGTATATCAAAGTCACAGTGCACAACGGAACAACTACTACTGCACAACTTCGTACCCTGTAAAACCATGATAGACAACAATACCAGCAGTAAATGAATGTAAGACCCAGCAGAGAGTTAAATGATGACTGCTAACCAGGACCAAGTCACTGGCCATTGTCCTTTCCATTCAAAATTCTAATAGAAGCAGGCACAAAAGAATTTTTGAACCGATTAAGACGACATTTAGGAACTCTGTACCTTCTTCCTGAAGGCAAAAGCACGTACTCTGGGTGTAAGATGTGAAAAGGATCAGCCAGTATCTTATGAGCCCCTCTGTGCACAGACTGCTCAAATAATGTTTGGAGAGATGGACAGTCTTTGAGGTCTACAATTTTCGTGGCCATCCGGATAATGTGAGAAAGTCTCACATCTGGAAAGCAGGACCACTACAAACCAAAATACAAATATTACATATTATATGTACTTGCATATATAATAATGTGAAAAAGGGAATGAGAGAGAGAGAGAGAGACTGTCATTATTTCTGTCATTATAATTATCAAGATATATACTAATTATTTAAAAATTATATTTTATATTCACACACACACACTCTATATATAAAAGGTTGTATGCAAAATCATCATAACATCAAGAAATAAACATGATTAAACTTTAAAAATAGTTTTACATTTTCTGTTATAATCCTTGTTATAATCATGTTAATATCATACTAATCATCATGTTAATATCATACTAATCATCATGTTAATATCATACTAATCATCATTTAAAAATTGTGTGTGAAAACATCAGAACATTAACAAACATAATTATGTTCATTATATAAATAATGGTATAAAATTAGACAAAACTGTATGTGTGTGTACAGACACACACATACATACACATACATATTTAAATATACACACACAAACATAAAATATTAAATACTAAAAATAAATCAATTAAAATTGAATAAATAATGGTATAAAATTAGTTAAAACTGTGGCATTGTGATCAAAAAAGTGATTAACTTAATGTTAATTTGTAGAAATGTATAGTAACTTCTAAAAATCGAATGTGAGGACAGAAACAACAGAAACTGTTTACAATCTTTTGAAATTGTTGCCAGGAGATTTTGGAAATTGCACACAAAAAAGGTCAAATATCAGCTAAGTGGCCAATTAATTGGCTGTTATATTAGTAAACAGCTAAAAAATATGATTATTAACGTACATTAAGTTTAATGGACAGTCAAGAAAGCTTCAAAATAACCCACATCTTATACCGACTGATATCTGACCCAGCGCTGTCAGATATGCCGCGGCCCTGTGGGAGCTCTGTATATTTTGTTTATGCTTAATATCTATAATTGACCGGTGCAAAGTGCAAAGCGTTCGTTCCATTATAAGCAGTAACAGAGTGTTTGGGGAGGCCGAGCTGGGAATTCTGAAAGGGTCCACAGGGGCTCTTTAATTCGAGACCCTGTGCTGGACTATGCTAATCTGTCGGCGGTCCGTCAGTCTCTCCTCATAACCTCTGATAATCTGAGTGACCTTGGCGGGGCGATGGACGGCACCTGTGATTGATTTGTAATTCAAAATGAGAGCGACAGGTCTGTAACCGAAGCCCTCTCCCTTCCTAAACACTGCAGGGAAATCAAGAAAATAACATAAGCGGGAGTGAGATATTAATCCTAGATACACTGCCGCCATCACTCTGAGGTGTTGGAGAGAGTGTGTGTGTATGAATGAAGTGTGTGAGAGTGTGTGTTCATACAGCGGTGTTGGGTTTCAGAGGCTCGTTATCACACTGGGATAATTGGTGCTGTGTGGGTCGGCCCGTTTGACCAGGAGTTTGTGCATTATTCATCTCCAGGCTTGCAGCAGGCCGACGCCACGCCCTTTAGAGAGAGACGCATTTATTATTTATGGATAATTGTTTATTAAATGCAGAGGCTTGACCTTATTATGCCTATTACAGCCTGTGCAGTATACACTCGCCGTTTGACCTGCTCGAAAGATGTGGTGCGGGGCCTACAGCTGCGGGACAGGAGGGAGGTGTGGGGCGACATGCTGATGAAGAGGATGATAGGCAATGAGGAAGAAAGAGGACTAACAGGTGCAGGGTCAAAAGGGAGTCAGGGTTACATATTTATGATGGAGTCAATGCTGCTTTCGAGGGTCATGTGGCCAACTTGGGATGGCAGGCAGGTATGGATATCAGTTTTCAGCCTAAACACACACTAAATGTGTGTTTTTATTTCCACCCCCAAAAGTATCTATTCATATCTTAACGTTTGGACATTTGCAATGGAAAAACTGCTATTATATTACAAACTGTCCTTTTATTAATAGCATAGACATAAAATATAATAAATATAATGATGATATGTTAAAAATTTTATTCTTGGAAAAAATAGTGAAAATATTAATACTACAATAACAGAATACATTAAAAATATTATTATTAAATACAACATTAATAAATTTATGTTAAAATAAATATTTTTTCATTTAAACACTGTTATTCTCGCAAAATAGTGAATACATTAATACTACAATAATAAAATATAAAAGAAATATGAATGTTGAATGCTATAATAATAACTAATACAAAAACTGATATTATTTATTATATATAAACAGCATATTCTTATTTCAAATTCTAAATAATACTTAATACAAATAATAAATAATATTAATACAAGAATAATGAAGTATATAACTATAATTTATAAGTGACTATAATTTATAAGTATATATATAAGTGACTTGTTGTATTTTCAATATATTTCTTTCATTTGTCTTTCTGCATAGGCATGTTCATGGGTAAAGTTTTCATTTTTTCTTGGACAGTAAGTTATTATAACTGTAAAAATTCTAATTTAATTATATGTTTTAATTGTTCTTTGCATGGGTCACTTTAATTCCTTTCAGCTATAATCGTTTCATCCTAATTAAAGAAAAAGTCGCTTAAATTGGTGGTTCAAACAAGTCACGGTTTGAGTATGTATGGAGACCGGATCTGTTTAGTGTGCGTGACATTTTTACGCACTATTCAGGGAACACGGGCCACTAGAGGTCAGTGTTGCAGCAGAATTCACTCATCTGAGAGCCACCCTACAACCCATAACATCAAAACAACTCAAGCAGACACACACAACCTTGATTGTTTTAATTTAACATCGATTAAAGCAGCACCATAAGCGATCACTAAAAGCTTAAAATAATTCTTACAAACAAGAACACGGGTATTTGACTCTCAGGAAAATTACTGACATCCCAGGACGAATTTGATGGAACTACTCGAGAGCATATGAAAAAAATCATTTCATTCTTATCAGTATAAATAGAATAAAAAGGCAGTTATGCAGAGAACACATTTTCCATTTGCCTTTTAGTCTGCAAACATACTTTTACAATTTATATAAATCTGCGACAGTGTACATTCAGTAAAATATCTGCCAAGGACTTCAATAACACCCAGGAGTGTGACAGAAATTAAACAGCCTTATTAGAATTTACACGTGTTGAAGAAAACATGAGAGACTGTGTGGGAGAAACCACATATGGATCCAGAGAGAAATCTGAGCACGAGTGTTTAATTGTGCTCGAGCAGTGCTTTACTTTTTGTCTTTCCACAGATTTACTCCACCTGACTTGTGATGGGCTATTAGCAGATTAACATATTGCATGATAAAATCAATTCAAGCTCGTATTTGGTAAAGAGGATGAAAATGTTGTAGAAGGTGTTACAATCAGAAGGTGGGATATTATTTCTTTCCTTCTGTTGTGCTGGAAGGTGATTATTGTGAAGTGTGAGGTGAAGGGATGGATGGAGAATTTGTGTGGAAGAAATGACACTTCTGAGGAGCGTTTCCAATCAAACACCCTCACATTTTAGCCTGACAAAAGAATATGAACTGGATTCAGAAGGATAACAATCTAAATAAATCCTCATGTGAAATGCCATTAGAGTAAAAAAAAAAGAAAGAAAAGTAAAAAAAAAAAAAAAAAAAAAAAAAAAAAAAATAATAATAATAATAATAATAATAATAATAATAATAACAACAACAATAACAATTAAAAATTCTCTCTATATAAAAGAATCTAAATGAAAAACTAAAATGTGGGCATTCTCCAACTCTATATACATATACACAATATTAATAATAATAGTAATAATAATAATAATAATAATAATAATAATAATAATAGATCTACAGGCCATTAAAATCTCTTTATATGAATAATCATAATGAAAATATAAATACAAAAAAATAAAGGTAGATATTATCCAACTCTATTTACATATACAACATTTAAAACATCATTATTGAAAATCTGAATAAAACTAAATGTAGACATTTTTAACTCTGTTAATAATAATAATAATATAAAAAGATCTACATGCCGTTAAAAATCTCTTTATATAAAAATCCGTAATGAAAATGTAAATATAAAAATTATAGAAAAGTTAAAGGTAGATAATGCTATATACATAATAATAATAAATACCAATTTTATATTTTAGACTATTTTTGTTTTAATAATAATAATAATAATAATAATAATAATAATACGTAAAATACTATTGGATTGGTTGAATGACACCTAAATGATGTCATTTTCTATTTCTCATATTCTAAATATACATTCAGTGTAAAAGTGCTTTATTAAATCTCTCAAATCTTTATCATTTATGAATGTCTTCAAAAGGAGCACTTGATAGCTGTGTGAAGCAGCTCTGTGTATCCGTTACAGTAAGCAGCTTCAGTAAATAACAGCAGCGGCTCAGACGCATCTATTATGATATGTTGTGGATTAGCCCGGCTCAATCAGAGACAAACGCAACAGCCGTCCAGCAAAGGCGGCGTGCAGGATCCCTCTGAAATAAAGAACAAATGAGAGATAATTATGGCCGAAGGAACAGAGGTGGGGGTTGGTTACACTCACATGCAAATGCTGCTTTGTTGCTTGCCGAGCATCCTAATACCCTGAGAGTCAAATACCTTCCTTTTTTTCCACATTATGGAATTTGTCATGTTCAGTTGGAGCTGTCATATTCAAAACTGTGTGCGCTAATGTGTGTAATCTGCTTTGCAACACATCAATTATGATGGATATTCCTCTAGTGGAGGTTTTTCTCTTTTTTTCTTCCTTGCATTGCTCTCGGTAATCACTCCACACTTATTAGGAAGCCTGTTTGGTAAATAATGATCTCCACTGAAGGATGCTAAACGCAAGTGTGGGATTGACGGAGTGTGAGTGAGTGGGGAAGTAAACGTTGCAGGAGGGAACGGGTGTTTATATATATTAGTGCCTCTATTTATTTGCACATAAAAATTTCTGTGTGCATATCTCAAAATTTTAATGCCCAAACCTGAGCAGTTTTTCTTTTTTTTAACAATAACTATTTTTACCAGGGAACTGTGCTGTATAGCTGTACATGTACACTTACCCAGAATGCCTTGCTCAACGTCCACCCACATACAATAGAGCAGCACTGCTTTTGTATTGGTGCTATTTTTTCAGCAATAATCTCACAATTCAGCACTCCTTCACAATTTAGAGTTGCAAGATTGTCCAGGTATTAAAAAATTACAAATGATACGTATAAGTGAAATGCATATGCCAAAGAAACTAGCCGAAAAAGGTCAGGAAAAAAAAAAAAAGTATATATTACACTTATATCAGGGTTATTATCTAAGACTAAAAAAACATTAAAGACTTAAAACCGTTAGTATATACATATACAAAAACTACTAAACAGACACTAAACTTAATGAAAAAGAAAATGGAAAATATAAAGATAAAAACTAATTTCCAAATTAAACATTAATAAAAACAATAATAGAATCTCGATGCTAAAATAAAACTGATTTATCTATCTATCTATCTATCTATCTATCTATCTAATCAATTTTAAATAATATTTAATAATAACATATTTTTAATAGAAAAAAATTAATAAAACAAAAAGATTTTCAAAATGCTTAAACAAAAATAATTATATACATATATATATATATATATATATAAATAAAACAACACTATACCACACACAAAAAAATTCACCTAATATATCAATGTCTCCTACCTGAATACCACTCCAAAAATGACAGACTGCTCACCGAAGAGAAAGAAAAGAGGAAAAAAAGACTGTGTGTGAGTGAGTGTATGAGACTGAGTGAGAAAGAGAGTCGTAATCCCTCCATCAGCCCTCAATGCAGAGGTGATAAAAGTGAGCTCTTAAAAGCAGCGCAGCCCCTTTCACCACACAACAAAGGCCTGTTTGTTCACCGATACACCTGACACTGCGACTCCTCACAAATAAACACACTTCTGCAAGGCCTCACCTCTCGCTCTGACCCTTTTCCGCCTGTTTCCCCTGCAAAGCTCCATGAAGGGATGAAGAGAGGCTGCAGTTGCCGCTCAGAGCTCAGGGGCCGCTGGGAGCCCCGGCCAATCGCATGTGAGACACCACACACCTCAGCACAAACGTGATGTGATGAAGGAAATCTGCCCACCCTGAGCTTCCTGTACAGCTGAAGAGGCCTGAAAAAATAGGTAGACGTCAAAAACATATAAAAATGCATTGCATTTCATTATTCAAATCAAGAATTAATTAAATGTCATTATTTTTCCGCTTTCTCAAACTCTCCTCTATAAAGTAATAATACATTCAGTCAATTAAAATACAATTAGCATTAAAGCAAGTTACAGTGTTCGTAATTTTTTTTTTTATATGTGCCATGGTTTAAGTACTCAAAATAAGTAGTCTTTTTTATAAACATCAACATCAAGATTTAAGTTAATAAATTACATAGGGTGCTGTGACTGGTCACCATTTATTTTAAGTTTCCCTAATCTTTCAAAAATTCAATAATTGGTTCATTTTAAATGGTCCTGCTGTGTGACGAATTAATTTTTAAAAAGTACAAATATTCCATGTAGTTTCTTAATTAATATGAGGTCATACAGTTGCATGAATTATAATTATAAAATAATTAGCATAACGCTGTTTAAAATGGTTTTGGAAGGTCTAGAATGCCCAAATGCACTCAGAAAAAAAAGGTACAAAAATGTCACTTTTGTACACAAGGTATAAAAGCTAAAAGGTACATCTTTGTACTTTATTTACTACTAAATGGAACATATTACCCTAAAGGTACATATTAGTACCTAAAGTGTACTTATACATGACAATTCAACTTACCAATAATCTACCCAAATATCATGGTTTTACTATCACTGTACCATGCTACCACATTTTTTTTTTTTTTAAAGAAAACCACATGTGACAGAACAGAAAAACAGTCTGACAGTAGACTCTTTAAATGGCTGCTCTGTATAAATGAGGCTCTCCATCTCCTTCCCTCACTTGGCGCTGTAACTTGGATCAGTCCTGGCAGTGTAAAGCAACTGCATGATGGATATCTGAACTCCAGACCAGAGAAACTCTAGAGTTCTGAATTGATCACAGTCAGATAGGATAGTTATTAAAAAACAGCCTTTACAGAAATGACTGTGATGTATAAAGAGGTCCACACAGATTGGCACGTCTTCATTTCTTTCAGATCTGTTACTTCAGGAGAAGCATTTAAAATTGATTTAATGTGCAGCACATACTGCGGCTCCAATAACTATTCGAAAACGTAAGGCACACCTAAAAGGCCTGAAAATCATTGCGTTACTTTACAAAGTATGAAACCCAGTGTAATTTAATTTATTTAACCCTTATGCTGTGTTCTGGTCATTTTGACTCGTAGATGATTCTCTTTTATTCCTGAAATGCTATTTAACATTATGGCATTATGACTAAAACCTATTGACTTTACATACACACAAGATTTAACAACTTACCCAAAAGAATTGATCATTTTTGTACTTAAAAATTGATTAAAAAAAAAATTTATCATTTTTGGGGATTTTTTCCCCACCTTATTATACCTAAGGTGTTCCCAGTCAAAAACGAACAGCCTACAAAAATAAATTGCTTATAAATTTCTTATTATGCTATATTATCACCAAATATTGGATTCAATCTTCGTTTCAACTTGTATTCTTTCAATTAGCACAGGTTTTGTATTTCTTTTTTGATCTGATTAATCATAGGTCTCATTGGTCTGAGCTTATGCACCTCAGTTTTTGAGTGAATATTGCCAAAAATATCCACAAATTGTGCTTTTTTCACTCCAAAACTAAGATTAAGCTCAGATCAATGAGACCTATGACCAATCATTTTGGATATTTGGTAATAATATAGCATAACAAGAAATTTGTAAGCAATTTTTTAAAGGCTGGCCATGTTTGACAGGAACACCAAAAAAAATGTAAATAAAATAAATAAATATAAATAAAAATATATAAAAATAAACAAATAAAATTTAAATAGAAATAAAATAAAAAATATACCGCTTAAGAAAAATGTATTTGGACAATTTGTAATTGTCAAACTACTTTTTAAGGCCCTTTTCTCTGAATGAAACATCACTGATATCTTCAACTCAAACTGTAAGACAATCTTCTATGGCTTCTTTCCAGTATAATTGTACTGTTTTGAAGATTCCCATATTCCTATGGTTTTCTCAGCCAAAAAAAACAGGATATGAAGAAATCACAGAAGTTCCCTGGAGAACAGCCCTTTCACCTGCTAATCAATTGAACTTGGATATCCACGCACCTGTGGAGGAAAACAGGGGGCCGCAGTGACTCTCCAGCTCAGCAGGGGTGAACTCAAGGTGGGCCGTTCCACACAGCTGTGAAGGGGACGTGACACACCTGTGGATCAGTGATAGGGAACTGTAAATGCCATCACATCTCAAGATAAGCTTTCACTGAACTCACCAGGATCGAGCACATGGAGCATGCAGAAAACGGCTAATACAAGCAAACAGCTGATGATCCGCGCGTAAACAATTCTTAACGGCAAAAGAAACATGCGGTTCGCCGCAGACAGCACGCCATAACTGAGATACCTAAAACAGCTTCAGAAGATGTAAACCCAGCACTTTTTGGACTTTTTTGGATCTAATGCCCAACAGTGTTTTGAAACCGGACCTCTCAGACCAAACGGTTTAATCAGAAAAGTGTTTTACTTCAAATCAAGCAATATGTTCCTTCTCCTACAACAATCTGCTAAACTAAATATAGCGTGTGGCCTGTGGTGTCCGAGCCTCATAATTCAGTCTGGATCGCTCTCGCAGACAAACACAGAAATGTTATTTTCACACGTTCCTTATCACCCATCCGCGCAGCAGGATTTAGCGCTAAACTAACACCCGCAGGTCAGGTGGCTTCGCTCAGTAAACTGCTCGTATGTTAAGAAAGATGTTACGGTCCTGTCAGAGCGGCTCCCATCTTGTTTTACCAGGTGGTGCCGCCACAGTCACTCGTGTTTTGATATAAACCAACTGCAGAGGACCAATACCAGTTTAGTCTGAGGAAATCAGCCAGAGCAAACAAATACATCTCGGGCCCCACTGCCGCATCTGACAACCATTAACCATGTATCAATGGATGAGAGAGAGAGAGAGAGAGAGAGAGGGAGCGAAGCTTTAAATTGGCCAGATCTGGTTTCGCAGCTGGTAAATAAACAGAGATCCATGCATCATCCTTTATTAGTGATGGAGGGGCCCTGGAATGTGAACGGAAAGATGCACACCTGCACTAAGGGGCCACTTTTAAGTCACTCAACTACAGTGCACTTTAACGGATTGTCTGAAACACTAGAAACAAACCGGTGCATTTTATTATTTTACACTAAACTGAATGCATTGTGTAATAGACGCCACTGACTCTCATGTAGATGATCTTATTATATCATTATACACTAAAATTTAGATTTTTTTTAAAAATGTTTTTGAAAGAAGTCACCAAGGCTGCATTTATTTGATCAAAAATACAGTCAAAACTGTAATATTTTTGAAATATTATTACAATTTAAAGTAACTTTTCTATTTTTTTTTAATACTTTTTATTTCTGTGATGCAAAGCTGAATTTTCAGCATCATTACTCCAGTCTTCAGTGTCACATGATCCTTCAGAAATCAGTCTAAAATGTTGATTTGGTGCTCAAAAAACATTTCTATTAATGTCAATGTTGAAATCACTTTCGCTGCTTATTTTTCTTCTTCAGGAATTTTTTTATGAATGGCAAGCTCAAAAGAACAGCACTTATTTGAAAAAGAAATCTTTTGTAACATTTTAATTACTGTCACTTTTGATCAATTAAATGCATCCTTGCAGATTTTTTTTTTAATTCTTTCAATAAGAAAAAAAGGTGTTATTGGAAAAAAGCAACAACTAATTTTTGTTATGTCTGTGTATAACTTTAACTATAACTGCTAAATTTAATGTAATTCATTTTTATTATTTTTTAAATTTAATTTAATAGCACATTATTTTTTACATTGTATTAATACTTTTTAAATGCATCATTAAACAATTTTTTTCCTTCTTTTTTTGTCACTGCTTTTGTTTTGTATTCTGATGCTTTGCCAATTTGGTGTAAAAATCCTGCAAATAAAGTCTGAAACCAAAAAGAAATCATTTAATTTTCTGGTGGGGCCCTTACAGTGTTTCAAATGGATGCCAAAGCATTGCTATGCAGTTGCAGTAATGCTCTGAATGGTTACTAGGGTGTTGCTAGGTGGTTGCAAGGTGCTCTAAATGGCTACTCATTGGTCCAGTTAGTGAAAAAAAAACCTACCTCCAAGTCTCTATGCTCCTTTAATGTCAGTCTATAGGACTTTTAGTTTTAGTTTTATTGTTTAACAGAGTATTACATGTTTGTTCATCTATTAAAAGCAACTGGATACCGCTTCTCAACAAACTGAGGAATCACAGAAGCCTGTAGCACAAATGGTGAATTATAATGCACTAAAGTTTGATCAACAGTAACAGAAATCATCAGACTGCCAAACTTTCACTATCAGAACAACATAACAATTGTGAGTCAATAACACATCCACTTTTTGAATACAAGAGACCAGATGAGTGTGTCAGGAGTCAGGACGCGTTTAACAAAAACATGCCCTGGATTTTATTTCCTCTCAGTTCAGCACAGTTTTTTGCTTGTGAGAAATTTGCTGCGTTAAGTGATTCCAGAGTGCCAGGGCGACTGAAGCACGCTTCAGTCACAAGGACGTCTCCTGGGAACGTTAAATTGTTACAAAGCAAGGAAAGGCTTTTGTGTTGATGGCTGAAAAGTGAAAGGCGCTCATATTGGTAACAAGGCCCTCCAGAGCGAGCGTTCGTCTACATCGACACAAAGCCAGAAAGAGCAGAAAAGAGCGAGACAGACACGAAGGCGAGAAAAGGTGGCTCTGCGCTTGTTTCAATTGGCACACCTGCTTTGAGAAACTTGGCTCAAACAGGGAGGTCTAAAAGTTAATTACACCCTCGGTATGGCCCAGAGAAATGTTGCTAACTGACGTAACCTGATAATTTCAATTTTGCTGACAGTTATAAACTCATCAAGTCGCAGCCTAGGGCTCACACAACGTGCACAAAGAACGCCTGTGTCTTCGAATTCAGTCCCACGACTAATTCACTGCCCCTCTCGGCTGTCTAAATTAGCGTCTTAAATTATAGGACGAAATATTTCTTGGTTAATAAAGAGCGCTCACAATACACATAGCTGTGCGCGCCTGCTTTAGTGTTTGTGTTGCGAAACGTGCTGAAAACAACATTAAACTTAACACGCAATCGCACTTAGCACCAATTTTGTTTCCATGGCACGCAGAAACATGAGGCACAAACACACACGAGGGAAAGCATGAATGTCTATCGTTTGGATGCCAGTTAAACTGACACAATATAATTGGTTTAACTTTTCTCACTGTAACTTGTCAACCGCTGGCAGCGGTTGTGTAGTGTGTGATCTTATTTATTTAAATTTGCATGTATATATAAAACTGTCAAAAAGAAACACTCCATGTCTAGGGATGTTGAAAAAAGTGGTTTATTTGTGCCAGTAGTCACGCAGTAATCATGCAATGTGTTAAAAAAATATACAATGTTAAAAAAAATCATGCAAAAATAGGGCACAATGTACTGTATTAATAATAATTTTCCGTATTGATTTTTTTACAGGTGTCTTACCTGTTTTTTGAACTTTGCATTTCATTGTGTTATGTTTTAGGGTTAACAGAAATGTTAACAGAAATGAACGGACAATGTCCTGACAGAAATGTACTATTTTTCACCCCAAAATCAAAAGAAAGAAATAAGAAAAATACTTTGCTAAAAGAAAATGTCTATTTTTGAGACTCATTAAGATATTTGGCTTTGTGGTATTATTTTATTAAAAAGTAGGCACATATTAAAAATAAATACATAAACAAACAAATAAACAGCATATATTTAATAATGCCTTAATTGTGTAGTGAGAAAAAACATTTAAAATTATTTATTTAAAATATATAGAATTATATAATAATAATAATAATCATCATCATGATAAAATGCAGTAAAATCATTACAAATCCTTTAGTAACACTAGAAATTGTATTAGTTATGAGAATCTAATCTAATAAGAATCTAATAAGAATGGGGCAAAAAAAGACTGGACGAAATTATCATAAAATTGAACTTTGCAAAAAAAAATAATAAAATAAAATAATAAAATAAAATATGATCTTTATTTGTTGTCATTTTAATGAGGTTTACCCAATGATACCATGATGAACACACTTCACCACCTTGGTCAAAGAAAACAGGGAAAACAGCCTTTTCCTTTCTCTCCCCCTCTATGTCAGGGCTTTTTTTTTTTTTTTTTTTTTTGTCCGACTAAGGAGAGTTCATGGGCCTCTCCACAGAACATAGGCCTTCAATCACACTACACAACAACACCCACAGCATCCTGCTTTCCACAGCCACTAATTAATATTAATCACCGTCAGAAAAGAAAAAAACATCAACAACTTGCTTTAGTGCTACATTTGTAAACATATGAGCACAAACACATAAATAAATAAATAAATAAATGAATGAAGGTTGTGATTGACCAATCAGAATCAAGTATTCTAGAGCACCATGTGATAATTATACACATAATCACACATAGCTCCGGCCCTGGTACAGACATTAAAGTCTAATTTAATAAGGGATTCTGAGAGTCCTCCATAACTCTGTGAGTGTTACATATGGGATTTTATCTCAACTACAACTTCTCAGATTTCATTGCATCATTTCTGAGCTGCAGGACACAGCAGCATGGAACAACAACCAAAAATCAGAAACAAGATACTGTCACAGCCAACCGAGCGCACTTCCAAAACCATCCGAGCAAACTCACCACAACCTGCGGCATCTAAAGATAAAGCCCTAAATAAAGGGGCCGCAGCTTAAGAGAGTCAAACGCAGAAAACTCCACGACCATGTCAGTCAAACCCCCCCTCATTACACCAAACCCATCATGCTCCAGTGCTGACCCTAACACTGAATCTGTACACACATGCCATTAGTCACAGACAGACAGCCAGTGTGTGTGTGTGTGTGTGGATTTCTTTTTGAGAGGACAGCTGAAGGTCGCTCAGACGCTGAGGCAATCACCCTAATGAAAACAAACGAGGGAGAGTCTGCTCGCTTTCTCCATAATCAAACACACAAGCCGAAGACAGAAAGAGAGCGAGAGATAAAGAGAGATCTAAAGGGTCAGTACCTCAGCATTGTCTTTTAATTTACTGTTTCCAGTTTAGGTCCACTCGAGGGGAGATTTAAAGGCACGTGGAAACAAAAGGAGCTGAGAGAATAACTCCAGCACAAACACAGAGGCTGGAGACTTTACAAGCACGGTTGAATTACGACCTCATTTTTAAATAAGAGAGAGTGATGCACAAACGCACATGAACAAGTGGAGCTTTGGGTTAGTAAAGACGTTTGGGTAATAAAAACCGGGGATTGTGTTGGCAAACACCATAAAATACTAATGTGAGTTTTAGTCTGTTAGCTTTGACGCTAATATACACACAAAAATTCTTCTAAAATCTGTTAAACACTTCTAAAAGTGTTAACTTTAGCAAATACACACACTTAAAATTTACAGTCTTTATAAAATATTGATGACTCATCCTGCACTACAAAGAGTTTTGTCCAATCAAAAGCTTTTTAGAATAAGACTGCAGAATAACTTATAATATTCTATTATCATATTTAATTTCTGAGTCTACACTGAATTTTTGTTTTATATATATGCATGCACATATATATGATCATTATAAACAATGATATAGTAATACGTAAAAAAAAAAAAATCCAGAAATACTGTTCTTTTGAACTTTCTAATAATCAAAAAAAAAAAGAAAAAAGAATTTAGCAACACAACTGTTTTCAACACTGATAATAATAAAAATATTTCCTCAACATAAATCAGCATATTAGAATGATTTACATAATATTCAGTCTTTATTCTTTATACTTAAAGATTTCACATTTAATTATAAATGTTATTTTCTGTTTCTTTGCAATTCATTCTGGAATTTACTAAATTTCTGAGCCTATACACCAAATTTTGTTATAAGCAGCACAATTGTTTTCAACATTGATAAGAAATATTTATTGATCACAAATCAGCAGATTAGAATGATTTCTGAAGGATCATATGACACTGAAGACTGGAATAATGATGCTGAAAATTCAGCTTTTTCATCACAGGAAAAAAAAATACATTTAAAAATGCATTAATTAGAAATCAGATATTTTAAATTGTAATAATATTTCACAATATTATTGTTTTTTTTACAGTTTTTCTTTTTTAAATCAAATAAATGCAGCCCTGTTGAGAATAAGAGACTTCTTTCAAAAGCATTAAAAATTCTTCCCAACCTATATATTAGCTGTGAGTTGTTGATGCAAGAAAATAAATGTAAACAAATGTAAATGTAAATAAAAAGACCAGTCTGACCAGTGAAAAGCAGCTTGATGGTTAACTAAGGCCAGCAAACCACTTCAGGCTAGTCTAAGCTGTTATTTTCAGCAGGTGTAAAGGCACGAGACAGGAGCAGACAAGAAGTGTCTCTTCATTAGCATGGTGGCTAATTAATGAGCAGTTGTAAATCAGTCTGAAACATGAAGGCAGCAGCTGGGGCTGCAATATCCCCCGACTGAGAGAGAGAGAGAACTGACTCATGAGTGTGAGATCATTGAGACATTAGCACTGATCAATAAGCAGAAGCCTACTATTGCATATAAACCATCCCAATGGAGGCAGTGCCTCAGGCAGGGTAGAGAGGCAGGAAACATTGGCTTTACACGGAACCCACTCGCTCTCACACTCGTTCAATCACACACGCCAACAATTCCTCTTGACTGAGCAGCAGGTGTGCGATAGGTTCTGACGCATCTCAAGACATCTCAATAAAGGCATTATTGTGTTGTCAGACTATATGAAACTGTCATCCTGCATTATTGATGGAAGGTAAGTTGGTTTAAATGCCTGTGGAGCGAACCAAGGCGAACGTAAAGGCACTCTCAACAGCAGCTGCTGGGAAAATGTGGGATAAAAGCGTTTTAAATGCATCTGGTAAGCAAACAAGACCTGAGAGGGGAGGATGCTGCTTTTTATGCCTCTTCATAAACCCTATAAAATAGCTTAAAAGGCACTTTTTTTTCCCCTGTGTTGACGTATTTCCTGTTTAAATATGATGCTGGGACAGGACAAGTACTTTTGTTTAAAAAAAATAAAATAAAAAGTAAAAAAAACAAAAAACAGAATGTACAGAATGACAAAATAAATGAAGACATGCAGAACACTGAACAACTGGATTAAATAAATAAATAAATAAATATATTACTTTTGTACAGAATGCTATATTAGCATAGAGAAACCAACATATAGACAACATGAAATCAAAAAGGGCCCTATATACTTTCTTAATACACATTACCAGTCTTACTACAAATTATTAATAAAATAAAATAAAATAAAAATTCAATACAGACACGGTTATTTTAGTTAACTAAAAAAAAAAAAAAAAAAAAAAAAAAAAAAAAAAAAAAACTTTTTGAAATACTAAATAAATAAACGTGAAAAACAAACTTATTTCATGCCACCTAGTTGCCATGTCAACATTTCTCATTTAGTTTAACATCATGTAAAAATAACTAAAACTGAAAAAAATTCAACTGAAATAAAATTATATGTATAGATATATTTCCCAAAAACTATTAGAAATGACAAAAACATACAACAGAATCACTAAAACATTAAAATTAATATGAAAAATAAAAAATATAAAAATAAAAGCGAATTAAAAACAATAATAAAAAACTATAATTGTACCTTAATGATACTAAAACAGTACTGAATAGAGATTAATTTCAACTACAATATTTTATTCTAATGGCAATAATTAGTTAATAGTGAGAAAAAACATCAGTGCATCTTATTGTTAAAAAATATTTCTTATTTAATATTAACTAGAAAAAAGATTACAAAGTAATTAAATTCAAAGTAAATGTCTTCAATATATTTAGTCTTTTAGCTTTAATACAATAACAATTTAAAATGTCCAATTATTTAATAATGGAGACAACAATGTTCTTGGTTCAGAGCTCATAAAAATTGTAAATTTTTTCCCTTCATAGTTATTTTCTCATGTTTTTCACATACATCATTTTCAAACATTTTCTTTGCAATCATTCCTCTTGGTCCCTACCATTAAAAAAAGCTCTCAAAATGAACTAGGCATGGACTGACAGATACACAAGTCCAGTTTCCAAGAAAGATGCTACAGCCTAAATGCGAAAAAAACACTA
Source organism: Spinibarbus caldwelli (assembly GCA_039654775.1). NCBI lineage: Eukaryota > Metazoa > Chordata > Actinopteri > Cypriniformes > Cyprinidae > Spinibarbus > Spinibarbus caldwelli. Next base: position 6,008,492 of record CM077229.1, on the reverse strand, counting down.
TTAAAGAATAACGGCTGTGCTATTTTGTCCCCTCGGCCTGCTCACAGGCCTTGTGAGTCAGCAAAAGCCGCTTTGTTGGGAAGAAACGCTCCACTCTAAGCTGAGAGATAAAGAAAGATATTTCATCTTGACTGTGTCAGACAGTAACAAGCAGCCGCACCAGGATGCAGTAAACAGCTGGCAGGGCTCCAGCGCAGTGCAGCGGGGGGTCTGACACTTATCTCCCTCCATCACTGCCTCGAACGGCCCCTCTAATGGACCCTTCAAACGGCCACCACGGCATCCATATTTTATTTGTATGTGTGTGTGTGCATGTATCCTCGCTGTAGCCTGTGGTTTTGCCAGTTGTTGACACCGACTGCTTTAGTAGTGTGATATCTTGAGTGCAGTCAGAAGAAGAAGGCTGGCTGCTAAAAAATAAGCGTCCCACAGATGCTATACAGCTAGCGCTGGGAGCCGTAAGCTATGGCCTTAAACACTACAAAACCACACATAAACTTTCCTAAAAAGTGGAAGTTGATTAGAGACTTACTGAATGCTACATTAGCATAGAAATCAAAATTGGCCCTGTATACTTAATTAATGCTCACAATCTTATAGTGAATGATTCATCACTGCATGTTATTTAAAACATTACATGAAATTTTTGTCTTTGTGAGTTTTTAATCAAATTGTGACAGACCACTTTTTTAATCTAATTAATTTCAAGTAGGAAGAAAAAAAAAAAAATCAAGATTGCCTTACATTTTGTTCATCTTTTCATTTAATATCCCTGCTGAAAAAACTGCTTAAACCAGCTGACAATGATTTGAAGGTCTTAACTGGTTTAGGTCAGTGTTATTTTAGTATTATTGAGATTATACTATTTTTTATTATTTTGAATTGGTCTTTATTTTAGTATTTTCAAATTTAATTTTAATTTAAGTTTTTTTTTTATTTTGTTGTCCGTTTTTGTCATTTTTATTAATTATTGATTTTTTGTTAATTTATTTCAGTTTTAGTTATTTTAGTACATCAAGTTAAATTAAATGAAAATGAGAAACGTTGCTTCGGCAACTAGCTGAAATAAAATGTTTAAAAAAAATTATATTTGATTTATTTATTTTTTGGTTAAAGTTTTTTTTAAGTTAAGTTAAAGTTTTAGCTCATAACTTAGTTTTAGCTATTAATAATAATATTTTACATTGGCCTTAAACTGGTCCTCAAGCCTAATCAGCTGAAAAGTGCCTATATCCCTTTAGAACCAGCTAGCAGATCATTTAGCACCATCTAAGACCAGCTTAGGCTAGTTTAAGTTTTTTTTTTTTTCAGCAGGGATATTCACATGACAGGAGAAAAATAGATTTTGAACAATGTTTCATGCTGACTTCCGGCATGTTTTAATGTTCATTGTTTGTTAAAACAGTGGTAGCATGGACTAGCAACACTAAGGCCATAGGTTCAATTCCCAGGAAATGCGTGAACTAATGAAATGCATACTTTAAATAAAATTTTAAAAAGTTGTTTTGGATAAAAGTGAAGAGCGAGAGCTTGTTGCCAGTTTGAACTCCTTTGCTGAAAGGCTAAACCCAAAAAATTCACATTTTGACCCACCAAAAATGAATAAGCAAACCCCAGAACTCTCCATTCAAAGTACAAAGGTGTTAGTTGCTTGAAAAAACAAATGTCCTGAATGCCTTATTTTAACCCGATCTCCGTTTTAGCATTCCGCTCCACGAGCGTAATCAATTTTTCATGTTGATGTGGGAATATTTGTGTAGATGCAGCAAATATTTCCTATGCTATGGGAAACAAAAGGGCACATGCGGATGCGAGCAAAACACCATTGTGAGACATCTTTGAAGGTTCTCCTTCAAAGCGACGCCTGCCTCAGCGGCCACGCCGAGGGGATTTGTGCTATTAATTGAAGTTAATTTTCTGGGAAATCAGTTTGCCGGGCACGTTGGGAAGATTGATAGCCCCGGCACGTCCCAGCACTCGGGAAAATGACACTCGTCTTTTATAGCCACACATACTTTTATCATTCCAAATCAAATTATAAACAGGAGGCCAGGCGCGCTGGAACCTAGCGGAGGAGGGAGATCTCCATAAGATTAATTAGACCGGCCAGGCTAAGACAAGGTGAGGAAGATGGGGAGAAAAAAATAAAAACAGCAAAATGGGGGTCGGCCTGACTAGAGCGAGCTTTATTGTTTGGTAGGAAGTGGAACGGGAAGTCAGTTGGACAATAGGTAATTAGCAGAGGCTAGTCAAAGGCAAGGAGGCAGCCGGCCACTCTCGCTTTCTCCCGGCCCGTAATGCAGAGGGCCGCGCTATGAACCCTGCATTTAATTAGAGCACTTTGATACCCACAGGGGAGCGCTGCCCCCGGGCATCCTAAACACTGACTGACGCCAGGCAGTTCCACCCGCTCCCTGCACTCCAATTACAGACGCACCAAGCTGGGAGGAGTGCCTTCCCCTCTCCACGCAACCCTCCCTTGCGCCAAACAAACCCACGCCAAATTGGCATTTGGATTAAACGACGTGCCGAGATGCCCCGAAGGGCGGCGGGCTGTCTCACCTTGGCTAATCTAGGTGTCATTATAATAAGGATTCATTTTCGGTGCAGAGCAGAACCTAGGACGGCCTCGCCGCGACGGGTTTCCCAAACGGCACTCCGGTAGCTCGGAAAAACAGACCGGGAGGGCAGCGGTGCGCGTGCAATATTAATGCCAATGTGACTGAAGAAATGATAACAATACTGGGAGCTTTGCTGCATTACAGTGGTGTATTTTTAATGCATGGGGAAGAGTTTAGGATGCCCGACTTACATATGCAAACATGTGGTGCATGAATTATGCAACCGCAGTGCTTTCATCTCGGCATCTGCATGTTTAGTAAACAAACTGTTTCTCTTCTGGCAACAAGATGTAACTGTAAATAATAGATATTTAATTCGCCGCCGCCGCTTGCCAACGGATAGCAAGCACTTGTTGTACTTGCTAATTTGTTGTATTATTCAAACGATCTCCCCGGTCGCTTCTTTTCTCAGCAGGGTGATAAACAGATATGCATAAAAGCGAAAAAAAAACCCAAAAAAAACAATGCAGGCATGACACCCGAGCCTAAATATTTATTTAGCACAACAAGCCGGAAAAAACAAACAAACATTGTGTTCTGACATTTATCTCAAAGTAAAAGAGAATTCAGTGCCACGGGCCCAAATGAGAAGAACACAAAGTAAATATCCGAATACACAAAGACGTGACAAGCCCATTGTGGACTCCAAACATGCGCTGTCAGAACGGATCATTCCATGATGCCTTAGAAGAGTAAAAAAGCTCTTATGAAGCTGTCAGGAAAACAGGCCCAGATGGTTAGGCTGGCGGAGGACACTCCTCTGACAGCGCAGTGATTGAGCGCCTTGTTTATCTAGGCATCGGTTTGGAGTTGCGTGTAGTTCAATACGCACTGTTTGATCAAAGATTATCTTTATCGATAGAGGCTGTCAAACAAACATGTGCAGGTAATAGCGGGATAGTTGCTGACAGCTTTGAGCTTTATGCCGGTTGCTCAAAAATGCAATAAATCCAATTTGGCTAAAAGGCGCGAAAAACAATGCAAAGCTTTACAAATGACTGACGACAAATCCACCAAAATGACCCACCTCCCCCTCAAAGTCAAGCCAATATCTATTGGGTTTCCAAAGGCCCAAAACATTAAACCAATAAGCTCTCGTTATAACCAAAGACTGTCACTGAAATCAAATGTTAAAATCACTTTTGAGATTTTGAGAGAGAGGCTCCCTGAATTCTTTCTGTGTCATGTTATGTCAGAGGAGTCTATAATGATCACAGCAGATCTGTTGTTGGAAAAAGTTTCATACATCCATTATCACATTACTGACGGCACATTCATAGATCGGCCCCCCCGGAGACCGTCGAATGTGCGATTATTGTTATGATTTGCTTGGGTCACAGTCGGCTAGGTATAATCAAGGCCTGGGGTTTCAGAAAATCAACATTCTCGCTGCCATGCTATGCTACATCAAGTCAATTTGATGACAGGCTGAAACACGGCATGGTGTGTTAACTAGGCCTGTGATGGTCCGGAGTTGGGGGGGAATATGGCAATCACAGAGGTGCTGAATAAGAAACATACATTTCTCCAGGTTATACATACATAAATGCAACGAAAGTCAAATAGTTTCCCTGCATATGTACTTGCGTGTTTGATTTCATTTACACTTGTCAAGGCTGTCTGGTTTATTTGATAGCGCCAGCTTCATATGGGAAAAGTTAATATATATTTTCCACAAAACTATGTAAGTTCAAGAAAGTTTCATACAAAATTAAAAATGCTATTAATTAAATAATTTTTTTTTAATTTTTAAATAAAAAAAAGTTATTTCTATTAAAAATATAATTATAATTTATATGCAAGTAATTCTAATAATATATAATATATAAATTATAAGTAAATATACAATGTATAAAAATATACCACATAAAAAATAAGAATTCAAAATCTGTTTCATCTTGGAATTAGAAAAATTTAAATGTTTCTTACTTTTTCAATAATTATTTGTTGTTATTCTAAGATTTAGGTAAACTAATGAAATAAGCCAGTTTCCCTGTCGATATTTTCACTCATACTGTGTCGTAAGACACTTGTATGGGAAAAACTTTTTTCCTCTTCAACTGAAGCCTTTTCAATCACGCAGTGAAACTGCACGTCCATTGGTTCGTGCAGTGCTATAAAATCGAACCAATGGCCCGCCAAAATGGGCAGGGTCTCTGGCTATATAAGCGGCCGCTTCGCCACCGCATCTCAGATTTCTTCTCTTCAGCGACGAAGCTTCTTCCTCGCTGACGCCGAGATTCACTGTTGAAACGCCTCAGCAGCCGGATTGGACCTTTTGCAGCGCTCAGTTCACAGATCCCGGTCTATCCCCTGCCATCCGGCGACTATCTAAAAGAGCCTCACAAAAGAGAAAATTTTGACGGCGTTGTTTCAAATGCCATGCCATCATTGTAAGACGTGCAGGACTCCCCTGCACGCTGATGACGGTCACGTTGAGTGCGTGTCATGCTTGGGGAAATCCCACGCTGATGCTGCGCTCAGCGGGACTGACTACTCTCACTGCGAGAGTTTCAGTCTCGTCTCTGCACTCGCGGATAGCTTTCTTTTCAGAAAGCGACTCCGCCCCTCGCGACGTCCCGTCTTTTTCCTCCCAGGGACCTGTGAGGAAAAGACAGCGGGGCAGAGGACTCGAGCGGCCGGAGACGAGTGAGCTCACGTCGGCTGGACAAGCGGCTTCGGCGCTGCACTCTATGGCTGTGCTCCAGGTCTTCTAGGCCAAGATGCTCGCCAGTGAGGAGGTCGGTCTTGATGCAGCTTCACTCAGGGATGAGAAGCGCGATGGACCTGGCCCTGCGCGCCACCAAAGCCACTGCCCAGGCTATCGGGCGGTCGATGTCCAGCCTGGTAGTGTTGGAACGCCACCTTTGGCTCACGTTGACGGAGATGAAAGAGGCTCCCTTCCTCAACGCTCCGGTCTCGTCGAACAGCCTGTTTGGGCCAGCTGTGGAGGGTTTTGCGGAGCGTTTTATGGAGGCTCAGAAGTCGTCTCAAGCGATGCGACACTTCCTCCCGAAACGCGGCAGGTCTTCTGCTGCTTCTAGTCGCCCCAAGCCTGCGCCGACTCAGCAGCCTGCCAAGCCAACGCTGGCCACTCCCGAGCCCCGACCTAAGGATCGGCAGGATAGAGGGCGTTCCCGCTCGGCAAGACGCTACCCTTTCCCGAAGCACCAATGACCCCGGCCCAAGGTTGCCTTGGATCTGGCGCCTCTGAAGTCCTCCTGATCAGCCAGGCAGAAAGAGTAGGGGCCCGAGTCTCGCTACTGCCGGACCACCCCGTAAGCAGTCTCTAATGTGCCTCGTCACCCCACCCAGTGCTGGGTGCAGAGGGAAGTGTGTTATTGGTTCCCCACGGGCCCACTCTAGTGCTCGGGCATCCAACCGTGGTGATAGCGGACAAAATAAAACGCATACATTTTCGAAAAGAGAGCAAATATCCTCTTCTGCCTACCATAAGCGTCCTGCCCTTATGCAGCCAGTCTTTAGAGCCTATTCAACCTCTTGCCACACGGGCCGAGGCCTGGCAGGCCATCCCCGGTGTGTCAGAGCGGGTAATGGCTACGATAAGACGAGGTTATTCACTCCAATTCGCTCGAAGACCACCACGCTTCTGCGGTGTGGTCACCACCACAGTGCGCAGCGAGGACACCTGAGGTGATGAATCTGCTGGTAAAGGGAGCCATAGAAGTCGTTCCTCCAGCCCAGAGCGAGTCAGGCTTCTACAGCCGCTACTTCCTCGTTCCCAGAAAAGACGGTGCCTGCGACCTATTCTAGATCTCAGACTCCTGAATCACGCCCTGGTAAAAGGTCATTCAGGATGATCACATTGAAGCAGATCCTCTCACAAATATGCCCAGGGGACTGATTCATGTCTCTGGTTCTGAAAGACGCATACTTTCACATCCAGGTAGCCCCCCATCACAGACGATTATTGAGATTCGCATTCGAGGGGGTGGCATATCAATACAAGGTCCTCTCGTTTGAGCTGTCCCTGGCTCTCCGCACTTTTACGCGATGCATGGATGCGGCTCTCTCCCCTCGGTGACAGATGGGAATCCGCGTCCTCAACTACCTCGACAGCTGGCTCATTCTGGCCCAGACAGAGGCAGTCTCAACATCGTACAAGACCCTCCTCCACAGCTACTTAGATTGCCTGGGGCTCAGGGTCAACTTTGCCAAGAGCATACTGTCAACCAGCCAGCGAGTGTCGTTCCTGGGGACAGTTATCGACTCAGTGCAGATGACAGCAGCTGTCTCAGTGGACAATTCAGCGCCGCACGGCCTCCTTCAAGGAAGGGACCACCCACCCGCTCAAGGCTTTCCAGAAAATGTGATCTTAGACACGGCGTACAGAAGGAAGGTTGTCATGACAGACGCTTCCAACAAGGGTTGGGGAGCGCTGTGCGAAGGCAAACCGACCTTCGGTCTTTGGTCCGAAGAATAGTCGGGTCTGCACATCAACTGCCTAGAGATGCTAGCAGTGTGCCGTGCCTGTCAATTCTTCCTGCCGGACATAAGGGGACACCATGTGCTAATACGCTCAGACAGCATGTCCGTGGTGTCATACATAAATCACCAGGGTGGCCTCGTCTCAAAGCGCCTCTGCACTCTGGCGAACGACCTTCTTGTTGGGGCTCAGACCAATCTGCGCTCACTGAAGGCGACGCATGTGCCGGGCAAAATGAACCAAGGAGCGAACACATTGTTGAGGAACAACGTATCGCTCTATGCGTTCCCTCCAATTGCTCTGCTACCGCAGGTACTCAGACGAGTCAGGGAACAACGGCACAGGCTTCTTCTAATAGCCCCCCTATGGAGGAACCATATGTGGGTGTCAGAGTTATTCCAGCTGCTCAAAGCAGCCCCGTGGCGCCAGGAGAATTAACCCCTGCGTCCTCGTACAGTTCCACCTTGGGATTTACCAACCGTACTAGGGCCTTGAAAGGCCCCCCGTTTGAACCATTGCAATCCACGAGCCTCAGATCACTCTCGCTTAAAACTGCCCTGCTGTTAGCGCTGGCGTCGGTTAAGCGAGTAGGGGACCTACAGGCCCTTTCCATCAACCCTGCTTGCCTGGAATTCGGGCCTAACGACTCCAAGGTCATCCTGAAACCAAGGCTATCCTGAAACCAAGGCTGGGTTATGTACCTAAGGTGCTCTCCACTCCTTTCAGAGCCCAGGTCATAGCGCTTTCCGCGCTTTCCCCTTTGACGGATGACCAGGAATTGTCCCTGCTCTACCCCGTCAGGGCCCTGAGGGTATACATCGAGCATTCTGCCTCATACAGGAGATCAGAACAGCTTTTTGTCAGCTTCGGTAACCGCGCTAAGGGTCGCCCTGTTACGAAGCAAAGAATTTCCAGGTGGTTAGTGGAGCCTATCACCCTGGCATACTCCTCCTTGGGCTTGCAGTGCCCCATTGGAGTCAGAGCCCATTCCAGAGGCATTGTCTCGTCCTGGGCATGGTCCAGCGGGATGTCCATTTCGGAAATTTGTGAGGCGGCCGGCTGGTCCTCGTCGTCCACATTTGTAAAGTTTTACAACCTGGACGTCCCTGCCTTGCAGGCCAGAGTCCTTTCTGCTTAGTTCGCCGCCTCCGGCTAGTTAAGCAGTCTTATGGGTTCACTTGACCAACATTGTTCAAGACCCTCCTTCACTTGGGCGGTCCATATTATATCTACACTAGGTATACTTACGGTACAACACCCAGGCCACGGATGACCCTGAGGGCTCAGCCTGTGCTTGGTGTATTCTATTGACTCCCCTGGGTCTTCTCCCATGTGAGTCTTGGTTTTGAGTCGTTCCCCATCATAGCACGGCGTGATTGTACTGGTTCCCATACAAGCGTCTTACGACGCAGTACGAGTGAAAATATCGACAGGGAACGTACTCGGTTACTTTCGTAACCTCGGTTCCCTTAGATATGGGAACGAGTACTGCGTTCCTGGCCGTGCTATGAGCTGCACGCCTCAGTCACTTCATTCGAAGAAATCTGAGATGCGGCGGCGAAGCTGCGTGATTGAAAAGGCTTCAGTTGAAGAGGAAAAAAGAGTTTTTCCCATACAAGCATCTTACGACGCAGTACTTGTTCCCATATCTAAGGGAACTGAGGTTACGAAAATAACCGAGTACGTTTTTCACTTATACTCAGGGTTATAGTTAGCTAAAACTAATATGAAAATGAAACATAAAAATAAAAATTCAAAATATAAATAAAAAACTTATTTTATATTTTCTCAATGATACTAAAATTATACTTACTGTCATAGTGACAATATAATTATAAGAAAATGCAAATATAAATAATAAACATTATAAAAATGCAAAATAAGAATTTCCACCAGTAATAGATGAAAATATAGGCAAAATTATGTATGCAAAAAAAGATCTTAAAAAATAATACATATGGAAAAACGTGATTAAAATTGGATTAAATACCAACAATAAAAACATAGGAAAACATACGGAAAAAAGACAAAAAGTGCGTATTGACTGACATTTATAGTACGTGGCTGCACATCTTGAAAATCGTTGATTTATCTTTTATTGTCCCTGTGAGTATTGAGTCGATTGACCCAAGTGTCCAATCAGCAGTAAATGTGCATTATTGCGGGACCGAGGCACCTCTTCATCATTCCAGCCTCGACCAAACATCTGACATCCCTTCAGCAGCTGCAAATCATTACCATTTGTTATAGATTCTGTATATCAACAAGGAAAACATTAAATAAAGAGTTCCATATGTTAAAAATGCCATTTCTGCGCTGGACGCTAAATGGTTTTGGGTAATTTAACACGATCTGTACAAAGAAAGAATCTCACCCCCCTCTAGTCCTATTGGAGCGGGAGGATAAAAAAAAAAAACCTGGGATGGATAGAAAACACACCGTACACGCACACACAGACAAGTACAATAACATTTACATTGGGAATCACAACCATATTGCAATGTGTTAGATACAGTGCTTGGCACCCTGCAGGCATTCAAAGAGGACCTGTTGCATCCTGGCAGAGGCCCAGCATTGCCTATTAACAGAAAATGCCAACATACGCAATAAAAAAAACAAACAAGCCCCGTCCAGGTGGTGCGACTCTGTGCTACATTAAGGCTTCAGTCTGTGACAGTTTGCCGCTAAACTGTTGTAAACACCTCTCACCCGAGCACGAGGAGCTAACAGCAATCTGTGGCTAAATTAATGAGGGGCTTCCCCTCGCGCACATGGCACTGCGCCAGCGACAGACGGCGGAATGGAAAGGAAAATCTCCCATCATGCAAAGTGAAGCTGAGGAAACCCTAACCGGAGAGGACGGAGACATCGCAGGAGAGCATATCTAAACGTGACTGCGGTTCAAAGTGACAGATCGCATTGAGAAGCTCACACGCACTCGAGGCTTTTAGCTGAGCTCATTTACAAAATGTTGAGTGGCCCCCGTACCGCCCACTTTCCTCACTTCAAAGAAACTTTATTAGAGAAAAGATTAGGCCGCACTTAACCCCTAATGAGCCATATGAGAAAGCCTTCCCGACGCCGCGTTTTATTTGATAGTTTCAATATGAGTCGCCAGGAGGGGAGGTCTCGCTAAATGCAAAAGCCACCTTGGTTGTTCCTGGACCGTAACCCTTCTCTTTCTCTTTTCTGTGTCTAACTACGTACAGCTGTAGTCAACACCACTTCTTCTTCGTCGCCGTCTTTTCTTTGCCTACAACCCCCCTTTTTCCTCATCCGTTTCTTTTCCCCCTTCTTTTTTATTGCAAAATAGGGCAAGGTAACTTGCAAGGGGCCTCCTTGGGGAACTGTGTGATATTTAACTATGGCTACAGTGGCATTTACTAATTTTATATGTGCAGAATTTATGTCACATTCTTATTCAGGGATTTGCAGAGCGGGGAGCAAAGGTGGCCGCTCTCTGTCCGCTGTGTATACAGTGGTATTAAGTGAACTATTCGCAACACGTCCTGTGACATGTACGTTGCTATTTTGTCCATAACCGCCACGCTCTCCCCCTTGCGTCACAATTAAATTCTAACCTTAGCATTTGGAGACACCAACCCACACAGGGGGCAATTTGTTGTCGGAGTGCCACCGCTTCAGATATGGATTGTTCGGGCACGTAAATGTATAATGGTTTTTTAACTCTCATATTGTGTTCTGGTCATTTTAACCAGGAGAGGATTTTCTTTTTCCCAAAATTGTCAAGTTAATGTTAATGCATTGGACTAAAACTTACTGTCTTTGCTCACACAGGGTATAGCAACTTTTAATACATTTTTCCCCTTTTTGAGGATTTTTGCCCCACCTTGTTACATCTGTGGTATTCATGGTCAAAAACGACTAGCCTACAAAAATTGTTTATAAATTTCTCAGAATGCAGTATTATCACCAAAAATTTCTTGATTGTAGTTATCACTGTTTTTGAGTGAACTTAGGCAAAATCAGCCACAAATAATGGTTTATTCACTCAAAAACTGATGCTCAGTTCCAAAAAGAAAAACAAAAACGTGCTTTTTAAAAGACTAAACCCAACATTTGGTGATAATATAGCATAATGAGAGATGTACATGCAATTTTGTAAAATGCCAGCCATTTTTGACCAGAAACACCAAATTACGTAAAGATTTTCACCACAACACAAGGGTCAAACTGAAGACCAGTGAGAAAACATTAGTGCATTTCCTGAAACTGTGCTATTGAAGAAGCAAGGACTGGATGAAAGGCAGTAAACATTATTCTCGCCAACTCAGAACTTGAGTTACGAAAAATGGGAAGAGTCCCGATAAAAAAGCTCGTGGAGGGAAAAAAGGGTTCAACGGATTGACCTAAGGGGCTTAGAATCAAATTGCTCTGGTATTGTACTCCTCCTTTTTGCAGTTCTGCCCATAAGCTCCTTATTGATACACATGTGCTGAGACCACCCATACCTGGGGCTCATCCCTCTGTCAGACTGCTGGTCATCCGAGAGGCGGGGGAAAAGACATACTTCTCTATTCGAAAGCTAATGCCAAATCCCCCGGGTGAGATTCCGTCTCCTGACTCAATAAAATAATTAGCTTTTTGCTTGGGAAGGCTGTTAATCAAGCCCTGTTACATATGCACGAAATGTATTTTCCTTTATCCCACGGCGAGGCTACTGCCGCCACTTTTTATCTCTCAAAGTCACCGGTGCGCACTTCCACCATCGCCTTATTAAAGCGAAAGAGATAGATCAAAAAAAGAGCTTTTTTTAATTTAGTGTTTAGTCTACATGAGGGGAGATTATTAATCTCGGACTGAAAAGTAGCACTCGTATCAGCAGAACGGCCTCAAATCTGATGTGCGGGCGGCACTGTGAGCGTTTCCATTCAAATAAGTAGCAGCCATTTTTATATTCCAACATGTATAATTGCCAGCAGTCACTATGACCATCTGTTATGCTCTGATCCCTTTCTTAAACATTGTCATAACAACTACAAGCATTTAAACAAACAAAAGTCGTCAAGAAACGAGAGGCAGCACGTTACGAGAATTAACAAAAGAGTCGTACCGCAGGGAGATGAGCCGATGCACGCGCTAACAAAAGTAGATGTGGAGCGACCGTCTGACAACAAGGCGGCGTCCCTTCATCTGATGACTGTTTGCAACTTGCAGAGGCTCTAAAATATGGAGCGTTAATGCAGGTCCTGACACATCTGCATGTTTCTGTCTTACCCCCTCTAGAACAAATAGAAACTGAGTCAAGAGGTTAAACTAAGCATGTAATTAATGACTTCACAGTGATACATTCCTCCCTGCTCTCCTTCTTCCTCTAATTAATGTGACATTCTCTGTTTTTGGCCAGTGTGCTGTCTTGCATTCTCTTGGGTGAATCAGTGATGTAATTAACAGCATTTGAGGGACTTTAGGTTTGTTTCTATATGTGATGTGGAACCATAACTGTTGAAGCTAAAATTAATACTGAGTCACAAAAGACAGGTGAGTAGTCAAAACATTACAGGAAACTGAAATCATGCCATTGCAACCCTGCATAGCTTCAGTGGAAAACAAAAGGAGATGTTTGTCAATGTTGATGCTGCCATTTTCTATATAAAGACATTCAAGCAACAAAAAAGGCATTAAAGAGGTCATATGATGCGATTTCAAGTTTTCCTTTCTCTTTGGAGTGTTACAAGCTGTTTGTGCATAGATAAGATCCCTGAAGTTGCAGACTAAAGTCTCAAAACCAAAGAGATATTCTTTATAAAAGTTAAGACTCGACCACAACCTCCTAAAACGGCTCATTCAAACACGCCCCCACGTCTACGTCGCGGTGTGGGGAGATTTGCAAAACACCGCCAAACGTATACGCAGTGAAAGAAGGCGGGAATTTTATTCTCGCTGTAGTATTGTTGCTGCCGCCGGCGCCATGTCGTGGAGACGCTGTGTTTCATCGTGAAAGTGAAACTACTTTGTTTGGGCTTCCAAAAGAGGACACAACTAGAAATCAGTCGTTAAGTTGTATTTACAACACTGTTCAAGAACAGTTCAACCCAAATATTCGAGTGTGTGCATTGCATTTTACGGAGGACTGTTTCCTGAACCTGGGAGTAGCCTGCCAGCTGTGCTCAAAGACTGTTTCTATAAAGTGGGGCAATTCCAACTTTGCAAGGAGAGTCTGGCGCTTCTGACTCACAGCCTGTAAGTATGTTTTCATATTTAAAGAATTTGCCACTGAAGATTCAAACGTGAGTTTTGAGCTGTGTAGAGTAGTGCTTGTTGTTTGTCGTTTCTCCGATCACAAATGCAGACATGGTAATGTTTATGCGGCGCGATGCAACGCGACGCATAAAAAGACAGTATAAGTCATTATAATCAGTAATTATGCCCCCACTGGATGCAACAAATGCCTCGTTTGTAACGGGTTTTATTGTTTTTGTGTCACCGTGCCAGGACAGGGCCTCACAATACGGTAAGGGGCGTAACATTTCCGTCTCACGCTTGAGGTATTCGGCCAATCACAACGCACTGGATAGCTGGCCAATCAGAGCACGCCTCGCTTCTCAGAACGATGAGCTTTGTAAAAATCGGCATGTTTCAGAAAGGCGGGGCATAGAGGAGCAACAATAATGTACAGTATGTGGAAAATAATGTGTTTTTTGAACCTTAAACCACATAAACACATTGCATTACACCCAATACACAAAATAATGTTCTTTTTAGCAATGTCATATGACCCCTTTAAAACACAATACAGTTTGTCCATCCATCTTGCATGCAATTTTCTTCTGAAACCTTTTTAAAAATTTTGCTCGTTTTTCTCTGAAAATCTCATTCACACTTCTGCATATTCAACAAACATTGCACAATGAATCATCATGTGGCTATACAAAGAATATTTTTAGTAAATAATGACTTAAATTTAAGTCTGTTCCTCGCATAAAGATATCATATGTCTTTACACTTTTAAAATAAGAAAAAACAAGAATTAAAATTAGAAATGTTTTTATTTATAGTTGTTTTAACATTTAAATTCACCCAATCAACAACAGTTTATTTTATATTTATTTATTTATTTATCTGTTCATTCATTCATTCATTTATAATTATTACAGTCTTGTGAGTCCATGGGAATTTTAATATATTTCATTAATATACATTTTTCTACTCTACCAAATACTTATGCCCTGTTATGAAGTAACAGTCTTTCAAATATTGTTGATTACAATGGTGGCCTTGGAGTCAAAAAATTTGGAACCCACTGCTTTAGAAGACCTGGAATATAGTGCACAAATCGTGTGGACTATTTTTATGGTGCTTTCTGGTCACAATATGCATTCATGAAAAAGAGCAGCATGAACATGCTACTAATCTTCTACTTTTCCACAGATTAAATAATGTTATATGTGTTTTGAACAGCATAAGTTTGATTAAAAGATAAAAAAATCTTTTTCCAGTAAACTAATCATATGCAAATGAGGACTTTGGGTACTTCATCAAAGCTAAACCTGCATGAAACCGCCTGATATCCACAATGCTACAAAAGTTGCTATTTGGCAGCAAAATCCAGAACTTTCGAAGTATCGAACAATTTTAAAAAATAAATAAATAATAATTTAAAAAAAAAAAAAAAAAAAAAAAAAAAAAAAAAAAAAAAAAAAAAAAACTTACCAAGGGGTACAACCTAACCTTATCTCAACCTTTTTCTGACAAATATAAGGACAAATCAATGGAAAATTGATGATATTTTGTTACAGTATGCCTAGTAGAGGTGAATAATACTTTGCGGAATAATACTTTACAAAAAGTACAAAAAATGTCTGATAAAAAAAAAAAAACTCAATACCAACACAGTTGCGAAAACGGCTCATAAATGTAGGTATCTGATGAAGGATCCAGCCTCCAGTTCTTCAGGGCAACATTAAAAAAAGCCCCATCTCGGATCTCCTTTCATCCTGCCTGACCCATTGCGGGCCGCATTCCTAATACATAAGCCCATCTCTGGACATTGTAGGGGAATCCAGCATCAACCAACAAAGAAATCAATAAAACATGCAGGGCCAGGTGTTCAAAGCCATGGTAAACGCAGCTGACGCACAGGAGAGGCCTACAGACGTGCGTGTTTTGGCAGATGTGCAGAGAGGTAATGAGACGCACACACAACACAGGCCACAGTAGGAGGAGCGAGACTTCGGTTTGCCGACCCTACCGCTCACGGAGAACAGAGAGAGGGGCGGATAGTGGGATGGAAGGTCCAGAAGAGAACTGGAGAAATAATCACCAAATCTACATGTTAACTTCCTGAAAAACTGGGCCGGACAGCCACTGAATCCAGACTGTGAAGAAAAAGACTCATTTTAGGTTTCGTTTCAAATGTAAATCCAACCCAAATCGAGAACTGAAGTGACTGACCACTGACTACAAAAAGAGTGAAAAAAACAAAAGCGCACACTTCCCAAAATCAAATTTGACGCCAGATGCACCCTCGAGTACCAGTGGATGCATTTTTCATAGCCCTGTGTGTGAAGATCTGCTTTTTTTGGTTATTCTTGAAGTCTCTCTCACAGGTTAAAAACAGCTTTAATTGGGTCCAGAGGATACAACACACCGCTCTCTTCAAAAGCGTAATTGAAATTAAATCGAGACATCCGTTGCTCAACACAATCACCTCGCTGAAAATGATTGAAGTTGCATTATTGTCAACAGAGGAGCTCGGAAATCTGTGCAATGCTTCATAAGTGTGGAAATAAAATCAAAGCAATCGAATCAAAGTTTTACCATAACAACAGGAGGCGGCAGAAGCGGCAATATTGCCATCCTCCTGTCAGTCGATGGGTTAATTGGGATGCGCGGTGATTCGTCTGTTGAGCAAACACGTGCTTTGAAGGTGACTAGGAGAAGTGCGTGGCTCCCTGATCGCCCCCTGCTCGTCATTTATCATAATTACTCAGAGCAGAAATTAGAACCGGCCCCTGTTCAAATTTTCCATCATGTCTGTTTTCCTTGGACACGTGCACCTCATCATCACCGAACGAATCAGCTGTCAATCATCTCAAAGATCGCTGTCCTCAATCTATAAACCCCCTGAGGTATGTGTGAGAGAATGAGAGATAGAGATGCTTATGGTCAGGATTAAAATAAATAAATAAATAAATCCATAAACAGAAACTAGTGTTCTCATAAATGTTTGATGACATCTGTATTGATTGCAGGTGTCTGAAGCTAAACAAGTGTCTCCCAGACCCTTAGTAGTGCGCAGAGACACATAATTAAATGTGAACTGTCTGGAGTAGACAGTCTATTGCAGAGGGAAGAATGGTGAAAAAATAAGGCATTTTAAAGTCAATGTAATCTGACGTGTTTTTAAGTGAAACAAGATATTCATTGACAAAAAAGGAGGGTGGGAGTGGATTGTATCCATTAAGAAATGATTGGATAATATAAAAGGTTTGACAAGTGAT
Organism: Spinibarbus caldwelli; assembly: GCA_039654775.1. Taxonomy (NCBI): domain Eukaryota; kingdom Metazoa; phylum Chordata; class Actinopteri; order Cypriniformes; family Cyprinidae; genus Spinibarbus; species Spinibarbus caldwelli. Next base: position 5,991,960 of record CM077229.1, on the reverse strand, counting down.
TAAAGTTGACTTAAAAAGTTCATGATTTTGAAGTCACATATTTTATCAGTTCTACTTCACCCAGAGGAAAATGTTATTTTTTAGAGAACTTTCACAGAATTCCGTTACATTCATAGAATTCTGTTTTACATTTCGAATACAATTTCAAAGAATTTTAAAGTTTCATTCAAATGTCTTCTAAAATTCCCTAATGAGAAAACTGTTGATGTGCTGGAAAAGCATAAAACTATAATGTTAATGTGTATATCACAGATCACTTGGCCTTGGACAAATCTGAAGAGACACATTCATATTGAAATCACTGACCTTTGGTTGCAGACTTTGGAAATATGAGCACAGCCTGTTGAGATCTCTTCTGAAACTCCAAAAGAGACAGCCACGAGGGAGAAACATTTTCATCTGGAGATTCAAGCAAAAGTTTCCATTTGCTTTCCTATCTGTCTAAAGAAAAACAATAGATTTTTTTTTACAAGATTTAATTTAAAAAAAAAAAAATCTAATTTGAGGATGAATAAATGATTCATTAATTCTCTCAGCCACGTTTTGAACGAATTCCAGAATGAATCAGTGTTTTTGAACAAAATGGTTGAATGAATGATTCAATGACTTACTAATTTAGACATCCACTTGTTTCATGCTTGAATGAATTGGTTCAGTGAATCATTTAATGACTTAATGACTCAAGTGGGATGTCATCATCTATTGAAGTTTCGATGTAACATCCCCACAACTAACGTACACACTGACAGTCCAGGACTGGAACTAACATCTGTATAAAAATATAATATAATAAAATTTAAAAAAAAAAACACTTTTTTTTCTGCAACTGACATTTCATAATTAAGCATTCTAGAGAACTGTATAATAAGATATCAACTGATTTTGTACACCAAGATTAGGCTACATTGTTTGGCAAGTAGTGTTTTCCCTCAAGAAAAGTTATTTGAGGGTTATGTAGGTATGTCAAAAGCAGAAAATAATCTGGCCATCTAATGTCCAAGAAACAGATATGCAGGTAACAGATAAGAACAGTATGTAGGTATTTCAAGAGCTCAGAGGCCCCAGTGTGACAAGTGGCTGCTTTTTACATTCAACAGCTACATATCAACATGCTTTAAGTACCTTTGTAAAGATATGGCCTTACCCAAAGGGACTCATGCTTTCATTATTTTTATTTATTTATTTATTTATTTTTTGGAGCTTGAGATGCTCATAATCCATGTTTAATATCATATCCGGAGGAGTCCACATATGTAACACATGAAATTCCAATTTGTTGCTCAATGAAAAATTGAACAGTTACGAAATGCCCATCAAGGGTCTTGTTTACATTACCCTGACCTTTGACCCGCATATAGTGGCGCTGGCTTTGTGTGTGTTTGTTCTTAGCCATTCTAATGTTTTATACTACAGCTTCCTCTGTCTGGGTCTGTTTGTGGTGCTGTGTTCAAACATTACTGCAGGACATCGCTAGAAGCTATTACACACGCCTCTGCAGCCTGAGACCGCGCTTTATTTACCAGAAAATGTAAGAGGGTCACATCACGACACACACACAGACAGACAAATACACTTCCTGTAGAGGTCAGTATAGTAACGCCACAGATTAGAAATGCTCTTTCGCAACACTGTACGTACACACACACACACACACACACACACACAGCTCACCTGAGGAGAACTATCCATCCATCCATCCATTCAGCTTTCAAGACTTTGTCAAGCCATTTAAAGTCTTACTAACTTTGCTTTTCTAGTCAAAAATGACAGTTGTGTTCTGCTTTAATTTTTGGTTCAATTTTTAAAAATTTTGGTTTTGTTTTCAAATTTAGTAAATTTAAATTTAAAAGTACTGTTTGACACTGAAACCACATTTAAATATGCATGAATATCACTGCATTTAATAAAATATCAAACAAGTGTGATTATTCAGGATCTAAATAATAAAACAAACATTTAACTGTATATTTAAAATTAACAAAACATATTTGGACACTTTTGGGCTGTCAAACTGTTTTAACTTGAGGGAAATTATACTTTAATTAAAATTATGTTGGGACTAGATTATTACAAAAATTGTCAACATTTTTTTTTAAACTCCAAAATCACCACAGTATTACAATCAGACACCATCACGCTACTACGGTACCGCCACAGTACTCTTTTGTAAGGGTGCACTTGAAAGATAAACACTATACAATTTCACCAACACCTACATCTGTAAATAGCACAGCAATACCACATCTCTGGTGCAACCATACAGGCATAATGTAAAAAGCTGATATAAAATGCTGTTGCTAAAGGGAAATTGTGTGATTTCTTTTGTTAATTAATTCCATACCTGTCATTGCTCTCAACTCCACAATCTTGACACATTCTGCGTACATGTGTATGCCACATATTTCAGGGGTGGGGAACGTGGCAAGTATGTGCGCGTCATACAACAGTAAGTGTATCTCTCTCTTTCTCGCTCTCTCTCTCTCGGATTTTAATTGCAAGGTGCAAAGTGAAATGGCTTCACTCCCCGACAGTGTAAAGGAAGCAGGGTGTCAAGTGCGAGTTGTGGCGCGTGTGTGTGTGTGTGTGTGTTAGGGGGTGGAGTGACAGACAGAGGAGCGGGTGAGCAGGTCCCCAAGGTGCACTCCAAGGAGCAATAGATAAAGATTCCCTTGGGAAATTTTTCTCATTAGTTCTCAGACACACTTCGGTAATTCTGTAGTGTCAGGTTACCATTTGTCATGAGATCTTTAAAAAAAAAAAAAAAAAAATAGGAAAAAGAAAATGTCACTCTCCATGCTTTGGTTCTTTTATTTGGATATGTCACCTTCGTAAAAAAAATTATAAGCCCTGCTTGGTTTCAAACAAAGGTTCGATGAGCAGTTTACCCTGATGCCGAACGCAGCGTGCAACGTTTATTGGGCTACCGCTGTGATAATCCTGTCTTTAATGAATAAATATGAGCTGTTCTCCATGTGGTAAATTGTTAATTGTCTTGTTTATTGTTCTGGGCTGGTGTTAGCCTATTGGTTAGCTCTACGCTGCTAACACCGATTGCGAGTTGAGTCTGAAGTCGAAATCAGAGAGTTACAGAGATCATAATCTTGCTGTATATCACCACTGTGCCCCTGAGCAGGGCACTTAACCTCAGGTCGACCCGCTGGGACTGTCCATGCAATTAGTGCACTGTAAGTCACTTTAAATATAAAGAATCTGCTAAATGGCGACCGGCTAACTACATCTGCTCGAAGTGCAATTTTCCTCTTCGTAAGTGTGTGGGGCTTTGTTTAAGGTCACTGTATGACTTTGGTCTGAATTATTTTTACATTTTCACTTTAAAACCTGGATGCTTGAAGACGCAGTAAAATACACATTATATGCTAACTCTGACTGTATATTAACAGAATTCTATATTAATATGCTAAATTTAATGTTGCTTGGCAACCATAAACATCATATAGTTTGACTAATTAGCTACATTACTAACACAAATAGTTTTTTGTGGTTCTCATTAATAAATGTAACTTCTAAGAAGAGTTTGTAAGAAGGAACTAAAAATAAAATCAAAAAGTACAAAATAAAAATAAAATAAAATCTTCCAAGAAAACTTCAAGCAAACATTATTTGAATATAAGTATACCAAGTTTGTTCATGTCAAAGCACTTACTCTTTCTAAAAAGTTGCATTTGTGCTACATACATACATACATATATATACACATATACATATACACACACACACACACATACATATATATATATATATATATATATATATATATATATATATATATATATATATATATATATATATATATATATATATATATATATATATATATATACACACACACACACATATATACACACACATATATATATACACACATACATACACACATATAACTGAACCACATTCTATGATGAAAACAGGATGTTCTGAACATAGGACGTTCAGTGTTTGAGTGGGATTCTGAGTGCTGGACGTTTTTATTGCTCCGTTTGTCCCATTAATCCTCCCGCCACAAAAGCGCCTCAGTTTCCATGTCACTTTGCACACAAGGCCTTACCAAGATAAATGAATTCCTGGGGAGGTACTAGTTTGAAAGGGGAAACATCTATTCTTTCCACAGAGCTTGACACAACAGAGATACAACAGAAGAAAAAAAAACTGCACCGCGCTCTCCTTTGGAAGACCGACCGGACACTTCATGACTAGGGAAACAGTGGAGGAACAAAAGCCGAGTCTGTCTCTTTATGAATTCTGCATCACAATCAATATCGGCCCTCTACCTGGACCAGGAAAATAATGAGTCATAAAAAAATCATGATATTCATTTCCAGAATGATAATAACAGACAGAAAACACAAGCCCCTGTTATCCCGCATGAGAATCGCTGCCCTTTGAGTTACAGTGGGCAGCTGTGAGCTTATTAGTACCCCATCTGACACAGGTGTCCTTCATTGTGCCCGAGTGTGTGCGACGCATCTTCGGCTACATTGGCACCCATATGGGAGGAATAAAACCCTCCGTCTTCAGCGTGCTTCCTTAGAGGTCACGGATGAGGTCAAATCCGCTCCCAGGTGATCATTTAAGGCCTCTCAGCACAACACAGAATGCAGATTTCACCCCTTGTTGCATAAAGAGGGTTACACAGAGAGCGCCAGAAGGTCTCCAGGCCTCATTGCATATTTAAAAACACAGAAGACTGGCACAGGGCCGTTTGACCAGCAGTTCAGAAGCACACAAGCAATAGCTCATTCTTCATCCGACCTTGAATGAGGAAGAAGGCCCTTCTGATTTAATGCAGACCCCTTTACCACATCACCTTACTGTTTTTATTGATATTGCAAGACTTGGTGCTCTTACTACACTAAGTATCCAGAGATGCATGCAGACAACGTGCTTCGAGACAGACCGGGAAAACGATCCAACCCAAATGAACACCAGAGTTACTTAAAACTAAAGAATGGCCTCTGTGTTGCGTGGCAATTCAAGGACACACGGCGTTGGAATAACACCGGCGGTTAAAGCTAGTCATTGATGATTTTTATTGCCTTGAGTTTAGCATACCCATGTCAATATTTGGACTAGGGTGAGTCTCGGGCCTCCCATTGCAAGTGGATGTGACCTTCCATTTTTCTGCGTCTGTGTGATTTAACACCATCTGAAAAACAGATAAATGTGTCTCTGGCTTTCCTGAACGAATAACAGGTCTGCGGTTGCAGACAGACTCACAAAGGCAAGAAATATGCACCCCCATTGTCGCCGCCTAAAAGAAACATCGCCTCTGAAGAGAAACAATGATTTAAGGGCACAAAAGCACATTATCAGTGAAATGACACAGCAACTAAACTAAAACTGGACACCCTGGTTGTGAAAAATTGGCTTCCCTTCAGTCCATAACTGTGAATTTTAATTGAATTGTCCGCACACAACAAGAAATTAAATTGGAATTGTGATGACAAAAAGTAGAATTTACTGAACAGAAATTCAACACAGATAATGCATTTCTGAGAAATGAAGTGTTCAGAACAGCTAAATGAAGCGTTAAAAATTAGGTAAAGTCATTACCATCACAAGCATTTAGGTAGTAGTCTGAATGGAAAAACGGTCTTCTTACAATGTACTTAAAAAAAAATTAAAAACAATAGCTAAACATAAGTTCACAAAAAACATATATACTGTTTAAATTGCTACTGCATTGTGTTATTATTTTAGAACAAATGTAAAATGCTAATTTGATGAGATTCATACTTGGCTTTATTACATAGAATATTGATTACATTGTTAATGTAAAAATATAAAATAGAATTGTTTTTTTGGTAACACTTTATTTTAGGGTCTCTTAACTAGTTGCTTATTAGCATGCATATTACTAGAATATTAGCCAATTATTAGTACTAATTAAGCACATATTAATGCCTTATTCTACATGACCTTATCCTACATCCCTAATCCTACCCAATACCTAAACTTATCAACTACCTTACCAACTATTAATAAGCAGCAAATTAGGAATTTATTGAGGGAAAAGTCATAGTTAATAGTGAATAATAGTGAATACTTACACCATCATTTTTTCTGATAGTGTAACTATATTGTTCAATTAAGAAAATGAATTTACATTTGATTTAAAAAAAATAAAAAAATAAAAAAAACTTGAGGACTTTGCCTCCTCATTTCAGAACACCACTGCACACCATTGACAGAAACGTCCTTTAAGGTGGACAGAAATCATTCAGGGATCTGTTCTAGAAGACTATATTATCTTCGGTGTGAGTGTTACTCTAAATAGAGTAGCGACATTCCAACTTTACTTGAGTCTTGCATGCTTACTGCAGTGAGGGACTGTGCTAATGATAATGGCTAACTTTTCAAGAGTTGAAACAAAAGAGCCACACAGTTGGTGCATCTTATTTCACGCTAGACAGACTTCTCAGGTACCAGGACAGAAGGGCACGGAGAAGGTCTCTGATCAGGCCTTCATTAAGGATGTTGGTCCCTGGACATCTCAAGAGCTGACTGGAATAAGCACGATGGAATAAAAAGTGTGCACACATCTGGGGCAAATAAATGCACAAACGTACTCGTCGAAACATACATCTGGGAAAAACAAACAGGACAGGACAGGAGACAAGGGGGGAGGAATATGTTTTGTAGGGATGAGAGGGGCAAGGCAGGAAAAGGTTAATGCCGACGTGTGAGTGCACATGACAGCGCTCACATCCCAGTGAGCACAAAAACGAATCGTCCAGGGACTTTCATCTTCATATTCACTGGCCCCGTTGCTCCCCTCTCCATTCAAACTTCAAATTTATTGCTGGGCTTCGAAGAGGCAGGAATGACCTTGAGAGGACCTCACAGTCATCTATTCCAGTCAAACGCTACCTAATTAGCGACACCGTGGTTTAGGGATTGCCAAATCATTGGATGCAATAATCAAAATGAGGCTTGTCAGGGCCGGATACAAGCCACTAAGCAAAACGCTCATCTCAGGCGGATACCGAGGGGAAAATAATTACAGCCACTGCGGGAACATGCTTACAATGAGGCACACTGGGAAAAAGGAAAGAAAGAGGAAGTGGAGAGAGAAGGCCAGAGAAGTGCACACCATCAAGGAAATCACCTTGTCTGAATCTAGGAAAGCCAAAGAGAGGCAAAATGGAGGACTATGGCCTCCCATCACTCCAACTGTCTTCCAGTGACCTCTGGGAAAGCTTGTCTATTGTTCCTATTGACAGTCAACATCAACCCGAGCTTACACCAGCTATTTAAATCATTTACCTTCATTCAAACCCCTCTCAACAACCAGCATGCCATCTCCTTTATTACTCGTTTTCCAAAAGGAAGGGAAAAAAAGAATTATAATATGCCAATTTAGCTAAATAATTATTGCGTTTTACAGCTACGCCTACACAGCCACCGGCAGGCAAAGAAAAAGCTAATAATTCAATTTTTCGCTTTCTGTAATTGTCACCAAAGCACCTAAAGGTCATATCACTCACCCAGAAGAAAAAGGATAGCAAGTCACGGGTTCGAACGGGGACATGCTTTGTCACCGTGGCCATTTTGGACATCAGACCGTGCGCTATTGTCTCAAAATGGAACGGCTTGTTGTCTGGTGTAAACGAGATTGAAGCTCCATTTGGCAGGCAGGTTTTTTGTGTGTTTTTTTTTTTTTTGGTTGGAGCGGCACTGGGATTTGCGGTAATTGTCTAATATGGCGCCTGGTATTAAAGTCATCGCGTGCCAAAAGCGAACACGTTGCCACTTGACCCTGAGCCACTTTGGAGTAATCTAGTATTCAACCCAGCGTGTAATGACTGCTAGGGATGTCAATCCAGTAGCTTTCTCTCATTCCCCGGCTCTCAAAATGCCTGTGGACAGTGCGGTTATAACCAGAGGGGCTGGAAAACGAGAAAAAGGATGAGTGGCAGATCGTGTCCAGTGATGCCATCGTCCTCTAGCCTTCAATTTCCTTTAACCCCTCTTAGCTTTCAGCTTCGCCCTCTGATTGGAAACAGGCTCTCACCTTTCATGAGGGAATGAGCGGTCCAGGCTTTGTTGCCAAACTGCTTGTGGTTGTTTAATGCTAATGAGGAAAGGATAGATACTTTAGGGAGGAAAGTTCATACAATACTGTTTGAGACTGACACAATTAGCTTAACCCCACGGCCGCCTCTGACCGCTCCAATCAATAGGCTTTACCCAGGCGGTGAACCATCCATGATGACTATGAGGAGTGTGTGTTGGAGCGGCTTGCATGCTGAATAGGTCAAATTCTGCTCAAAAGCTTGCTAGCTTAGCCTTATCAAAATGCTATTATGCTAGTGTTTGCTGTAATGATGACATCCTTGCTTTGCCATCTATAAAGGAAATTGTTAGCGAAATTTTCATGATTATTAATGTATCACATTTCAATTGAAATATGCTGAAAGTTCCATGTTCCATGAAATATCAGTTTGAAACTTGAAATGCACGGTTGATGCAACCGTATCCAGGGCTTTCACTGCCCCACCATACAATGGTTTCATCAACTTATTACAGGGACAAACCCCTGGAGCAACTGGAGGTTAAGTGCCTTGCTCAAGAGCACAATGGTGAGGGGTCACAAGAAGCCCACACAGAATCTCCACCTGCAGAATCAGAGAAATCTCTGGATACTTCCGGCTGCACAAAAATTTTCTGTGTCTGTTAACTAAATATTTTGCCTAATTTGGGATAATGTGCTAAAATCAGCAGGAAATGTGGAAAGATCTGGAGATTCTGTTTGGGCCTCCTTGAGAAGAACAGGTTAACCAGGTTAGCAGACCTGGATTTCAACCACTTCAGCTTATCACTGGGACAGTGCCCTTGAAAGTATGCTTAAAAGTATCTTGAGATAATAATATGCACCTTTTAGGGGTAGATAAGGTACAGATGTGTATCTTTAAGGGCACTGCCCGAGGGGTTGAACCCCTAAAGGTACAACTTTCAAACATTTTTTCTGACCGTGTAGTATCTCTAAGCTGGACTTTATATGGAAAACTTCACAGGAAGCAAACCAGAGCTGGGCAATTCCGGACTGTTAATGTCCTGTCTTTTTCACCAGACAATAAACCTCCAGTTACCATAACTCTAAAGTCGTTTTTGTGTCAGGAAGATAGGAAGGATGGACAGTAAGAGAAGCCAATCAAACGAGGGACTGGGCAGTCAACACGTGCCATCCCCTCTTTTCCCTTGATCCCTTCACTCGGCCGGTAAAGCGGCACCTGTCACACTGTTTGAGCAGATGTGGGAAAAAAACACAGGCACTTCACAACACTGTCATTCACATTCATAATAGGCATTGCAGTATAAAGAGGGCCATTAGGGGCCCAACCTGGGAGCCATTAAATCATTTTAAATCGCTGTAACATCGCATTAGTGTCAGTGGTGAGACCACATAATAGTCTATATTATAGAGCACAGCAGTGTGGCCCATTTGGGGTAAATCACAGGCTCCGGTGCAACTTCTTGGCCTGTGAGTGCAGGAATACTTGTGCAGAGGACGGAACTCATGCGGACGACACTTGAAACTGACAACAGCTAGTTTGTTCACTCTAGGGTAGAGCGACACTTAAGCAGCATCTTTGGTTTATCAGTTATCTGCTAGAATCTTTTGATCTCAATATTGAGATCTACAGATTTGCATATTGGTAAATGGAGAACTAACAACTCAAGTCTAAAAATATTGTATTTACAACATGGCAAGACATTAAAACAATGGCTATTTAGAGCCTCTGGTAATGAGCTGTACGTGATAAAGGCAGTGTAGTTGGAATAATCTACAGTAAATGGTGCGTGCCGTTAATGTCTAAGGTGCAGACAGCGAGTGGGCAGTTAATTAAGGAAGATGAATACATTCGGATCTCTCGCAACACAACACAATTACAACCAGCGGCTTCCTTAAAACAGCTTCTGCTGCAGCCACTAAAGTGGTAAAACAAATAAAAACTGTGAAAGGACAGGCTTCAGTAGTAGAAGAGTGTGTGTGTGTGTGTGTGTGTGTGTGTGTGTACACATCTCATGTGAAATATGCAACTAGGGCCCCCGCACATCTTTCTTCTTTTCCTCCAGATGATAAATAGCCCCAGTGATGGACCCTTATGCTGCCCTACGAATTTTTAAAGGAACAAAGCAATGATGAATGGAATAATGCCACATCGGAAGCAAACACCTCTCAGCCTGATAAAAAAGATTCACCAATGACAATTGGGGGACACCGGTGACCCGGGGAGCGGTCTTTGGGGTATGCCCCCCAGAGGAAGCCAGTGATGGAAGGAATCGCCATTAGGGGGAAGATTAAGTGGCCTTTCCTTTTTCCCCTCACTTAATTATACATGCAAGACTCACCAAACCGTGCCGCCATAAAAAAAAAAGGGGGGGGCTGGATCTTTGTTTCAGCGACTCATGCCACTTTGATTGCTTATTGGCTGTCTCTCTTGACAACTTGGCGGCCACAGAAACAAATCCCATTGGCCGCAGTGCACTTGTCAGGAGCAAGAGAGAGACGAGAGCATTTCGAGAATTCGAAGGGGAACTCTGGGATGGGTGGAGAAAGAGAAAAAAAATGTTCCTGTCAAGCCTTGGTGCCTCAGGAGAAGAGGAAGTCTTATGTGGCACATCCAAAACTCAGCAGACAAACAAGGAAGTGGACCTCTTCTACTTCTTATTAAAGGCGCCGTGGTCCTACGCCATCATTCAGCTCCGTCAATCTCGCGCTCTGAGGGGTCTCGGCTGCAAAGGGCACGTTCGAAACTCTGCGGCTCGCTTTTTAAGGATCTTCCCGCCCGCTTCTTGTTTTTTCCTCATGGCTAGCGGGGTGCACTGAAAAGGAAGGCGTAAAGAAAAAAACTGTCAAGACCAAATTTCAAGACCGACAGTTCGCATCAAAAGCGGGCCACGAGATTACGACTTTCATGGCTCTTTGGGTAAATTCCCAATCCGTGCCGTACGCACGCAACGTGTCAACCGAGGAACGCCACCCCTCTTCCTCCCCCTCACCCTATCAAAATCTCTGACGTATAAAACAGAAGCACCCTGCAGATAGCGAACGTGAATAACGAACAACACTTTCATCAGGGTTGCGTGGAGGACAGAATGAATAATTAAACACCACGCCTCGTTGATTCGGCCTACTCATCTTGTTTTATGGGAATAACCAGAAAGACTTCAAACGTGCAATGCCAGGAGTACTTGACAAACTGAGAAATCAACAAGACCGTATCCTGATATCAAATGTGCATAAACTAACATGAAGCTAAAACATTTATCTGTTCATTACCCAACAGACAAACCGCAAACACCTAAAAACACGTGTGAATGAATGCATACAAACGTAATATAAGCATGAAACACAAAAGAGGAATGAAATATGAACGATGAATTTGTCGTATGGATTTCTGTTACAAAAGAAACACGATGTAGAATGGAAGTCTGCAACATCAACGCCGCCTGTGAAATCCTCCCCAAAAGATGAGGAATATTTGAGAGCGTAACACTGGGCGTACATCTATGTTGTATAAATATATCATCAGCTCTCCTCTCTAAAATCCTAGTCTAGTGCAAAAATAAGATGGTGGATTTCTAGATTTTTGGGGGTTCCACTTAAATCTTTGAACATGAACAATTGAAAAGGGCCTAAAACATTCAAACATGTAGAATCGCTGCAGAACTTGTCGCATGTATTAGAATTGAATAAAGAAACACAATTTTTGGTTCATGTAGGATTGTAACCTCCTTAGATACGGTACTTGTAGAACAATACAGCAGACTGAAGGATTTCAACTAACTTTCAACATTTGAACTTTTTGTGATTTTATCCTTTTCCTCATTCATTGTTTGCTTTTCTCACTTTCTTTCACTAACTGTTTCTCTTTTTCGTGTTTTCAACCATTCTTATTTTTTCCTCTCTCATCCTTTCATTCCTCCTTTTCTAATTTTTTCTTTCTTGCTTGCTTTCTTTTTCTTTCCTTTCATTTTTTTAAAGTTCTCTGTCTTTTGTTTTCTTTATCTCGCTCGTTTTCTCTTTTTTACATTCTTTGTTACTTTTCATTAAAATCTTTTTTTTCCTAGCTTTCTTTTCGTCATTTTGCACTTTTTTTCATTTCTTTTTTAGACTCATTTTCTTTCTTTCTCAGTGTTTATTCCTTTTTCTCTTTTTGACATTTTCTCCCTTTCTTCCTCCCTCTCTTCCTTTCTCATTCTTTCTTTCCTTCCCTTCCTCGTGTTCTTTATTTTTAACCATTTTTCTTTTTCTTGTTCTTCCCCTTATCTCACTTTATGTATTTATCTTTTTCTCACTATTTCCTTAATTTTTCCTTCAACCTCTTCCTTCCTCCCACTAGTATCCAAGTGCAAACACTAAGTGAAATAGAGGATGTCACTTCCTCGACATAAAACTCCATGCAAATCTGCATTAACATTTATGACTGAAAAGCATTCATAATTAAACATAATCTGAGAGTGATGAGCTGAAAGTGACATTAATGGCAGAAATAAGACTGACACACACACACACACACACATACACACGTGTTATAATTACATAAAAGAAAAAAAAAAACATTTCCTTAAACATGAAGTGTGTTAAAATATTTCCTCCTAGTCGACAGACTCGAAACACTGTTGCACTTTCCACTTAAAAGTGACTCAACAAATGGTGCTAGTTTAGGGCCGGACTCTAATTATTATTATTTTTCTATTTTATACATTTTAACAATCATCATCGCACACCTGCAGGCAATAGATAGATGCTTAGGAAAAAAGACCAAAAAAGTAAAACTAAGAAACTAAAGATTGGTAGTGTGTGGGATTTTCTTTTGTTTCTTTCTTACATTTAACAAAGAATTCATAATTGATCTTTATTTAAACTTCACTTAACTTCTAAGATATATATTTAGTCCTGAATCAGCGAACTCTCTCCACACTAGTTTTATTCCGTCACGTCATAAAGATTATCCATGCCGTGAACTAAGCCGACAACCCAAAAAACAAAAGCTTCCTCGTCTGACTTGCCTGATTGCCGCTGATTATAAATTATGCAGTCATTGTAGGCCCACAGAAGAAGACATCTCCTCATCCCCAGTCAAGTGTAATTACTGCAGAGGGCTGCAGGCATCCGTGTGATCTCCGCCTGACAGGAACATTGACTGATGACCTTCCCTGTGAAAGACTCCCTGCTAGGGTCACCGGACCCCCACCTTCCGACATCTCAATAGAGTCCTGACACTTGGCTCTCGAAGACCTGCTATTGACAAATCAGAGTGTTAGTGCCGCATCCATGTCTCACCCATCATTCACCATCACTTCCTGGGTGGGAGAGATGAGCGCTCTTTTCAGAGCCGCTAATTTGACACGGCCCGCTTGGCTCCCCATAATTGCTCTGTCACTGTCAGGCCGCGGACGGTACGATTTGGACATACAATTACGACGTCCGTTTACCGGGCGCCATTACGCCTGGCCCGGTGCCGCCGACATGCCTCATCAGAGCCAAGATGCGGCCCATTAATGAATGATGTTAGCATTTCTCTTAAAGTTAGCCTGCCGCTAATAAACAGCCAGTGTTCCATGAAGGAGCGTCGCAGTTTGGTCTGACACGATATTTATTGTGCACTCCTGATGGAAGAGGGCGGGCGCGATGGGGGAAAACATTAAGGGAGTTTATGGGCTATACAACGCTCATGAACTGAACTATAATGTTGCCGACGGAAAAAGCGAGGTCATTCTTCTTCGATGACACTTGTTCTTTCTTATACAGTGTGTGTGTGTGTGTGTGTTTGTGTGTGCAATGAAGAGGACTCCTGCCGTGACCTAATGGCGGTGCTATCCTCTAAAGAGCTCTTGTTTCCTGCCCTACCCCAGGGTGACACAAGATCATCCTTCCCGGGAGGGGTCAACATCCATCATGGACCGAAGCCCCCTTGCCAACACCTGCCACTTCCTGTTCTGAGGTAATTATACGTCGATCAGAGACGGCCGAGGTGTCACCCTGTGGCAGCGGAGCACACAAACACACTCGTAACTACGTTGCAATCTCAGGGTGTCAACTCTGAGATAGTGTCCGCCCCATGCGAGTCTCACTTTTCACGACGCAGGGAAAACTAAGCACAATGAAGCACACAGCAACCAGGCTCAAAAATGGCTCCTCATTAGAGAACTGACAATCTAGAGTCCGACATTAAATGGACGGACTTTACCGAAGGCCCGCAGGGGGGAGAATCCTGTATTTAAATGCATTTAAAGTGTTTGGGGACCGTTGCTTTGAAAAATTCAACAAAACATGGGAATAGCTGGAGCCGGATTGGTTTGAAAGTGAATATTGGTTTACTACTAGTGAATACTATGCAGAATACACTGCATACTGCCTACTTTTTCCAACAAAATGCTATATGCCATGTTGTTGTCACATGACCTCATGATCTTATTAAATAAATATTTTTTTTATTCAGTTTAATGTGAAAAGGGCAGTCAATTTCACTCTTGGCAGTCAATTTCAGTTAAAACTGAGCTATAGCAAGGTTTGTTTTGTAGTTGAGGAGTAGTTTTCATCTTTCTTTTGAAGTATGTCAGTGTGAATAATTGAAGAGTTAAACACATCATACATCGCTTCTATCTTTTAGAGCAAGCACACAACGCCAAGGCCAATGGCAGACTGATTATGGTATATAAATGCTAGACAAAGTTGACCTACAGTTGCATTATCTAGGTCTGTTAGACTGACTTGGCGAAAAACAGACTGGTACATGTTTACACATCACTCTTTGCTTTAGTCTAACTGAAATCAAACTTTTCAAGTTCAAGCAAACACACTGAAAAATTTTGATTTTTCAAAGTTTTAAAGAAAACAAGTATTACTGCACGTTTACAAGAAAACACTACTCCAGTCTTTCTACTTCAAAATTTCTTGTTTAATTCAATGTGTTGTCATTTCTTTGTAATTAATAGTGATACTTACTAGCAATTTCAAAGTAAAAAATAGTTTCTACACTATTTTTTTTTTCAGTGCACTTAATTACTTCCAGTGCATTCCTCACACTGGAAATGAAAGATCATGTCTGTGCATTGCATTGTGGGATACAGTATCCCATGCACACTCTGTTATGTACTGCACATTTGGCATGTCATCCAATCAGAAAATGTGCATACAGTGACAATACACACAATATTTACTGCAGAAAGAGTAAGTTATTTAGTATTCTATTCAGAACTTAGTCAACATTATCTCTTCCAAGTTTAATGTACAGTATGCTATTCAAACTCTATTTTTTAATTTGTTTATTGATTCAAGCAGGCAGAGAAATACAATTACCTGTGATAATACCACAAAGGATGCATTTTCCACTATTGATCAGTGAACCTTGCCCTCACTGTTACATTTTTTAATACATTTCACAATTAAACAGATAACTCTCAATAACTCGCAGACTTAATGAGCTGTAGGTTCCCAACACAAAAACCAAGAAAACGCATCTTGTGTTTCTGCTAAGGTATCCATTTTCATCTGTCCCTGTGTTTGGTTGCACACTGAATAAACTCATTAATTTCGTTAATTGTTTGACCCTATCTTTTTCTCGAATGCGGCGTGACAGTCTCAGAGAGAATGGGAACAAAGGCCCCGTGCAACATTACCGTTAAATAAACAAGTCAATAATACTCCGGCAGCTGATTAGACGGGCTTGTGGTGGTGCGGAGCAGATGAAATTGTTCCAGTGTGTTTCTGACAGCTCGACTGCAGATGGGGGCTATTATGATGAAGCTTCTGCTTGTAACAATTAAAGTCCTGCACAATGTCCAGACAAACCACACATGATTGGCCGTGTGCCATCGCTCATTTAAAGAGAACTTGCTCAAGCAGTTTATTTTAGGATCTGAAAATATATCACATGAATGTGTTTTCTTCTTGGTGGTTATGTTATGGTTTGTGAAGCATTAGACTTTACTCATTCATTAAAAAAAAAAAAACAATCATAAGGAAATGTCATTTTCATTAAGAATTGTTAGTACTTAAGACTCAGTACACTGAAATGAATTGGTGTAGAAACAATTTTTCACTCAGAAATGTCTAGTCAATTTCACAAATAATTACAAAGAAACAGCAAGTATCAAATTAAGTGTGAAATTCTGAAGTAGAAAAATTGAAATGGTATTTTCTTGTAAAATGTACTCTTAATAATATTTGTTTTATTTATAACTTTGAAAAATCTTTTTTACACTATTTCTAAATGGAGGATACAAAAAAATACTGTGTAACATATACTGATATATATACACATGCATACTAATACATGTATAATAAATCATCTATCTATCTATCTGTCTGTCTTATCTGTCTATCTATCTGTATATCTATCTGTCTATCTATCTATCTCTATATAGTAGTATTTCAGTGCGTGTATGTGTATATATATATATATATATATATATATATATATATATATATATATACACACACACACACATATTATATATACATACGCTAAAATATTAATCAATAATCAATATTACATTTCTATACTATTTAGTCTCATTAAATTAAACATTTAAAATTAATTAAAAATCCTACAAGTGAATTTAATTTAGGAATTACAATATTATAACGTATAGTATGAAAAATTTAAAATTGTCACTAATTATTAAATTATTAGTTATTAAATTATTTGTATTTTTACTGATTTTTTTTGTGTGTGTGTGTTTAGAGAACTTTAAATGAGTGTTTTAGATTATGGTAATTCTAATGTAAAAATAGAGGAAATGAGCATTCACACTTAAAAACGCAACATTGACAGATACTGATAAATAAAAATATCTCTAATATTGGCAAATTACCGATATATACTGTGCATCACTACAGTTAACAAAATTGAATGTCTTGATGGACCCAGTTCTGAATAAGATCACTTTTCAAACTTGGTATTAGCAGGTTACGGATCCCTGTTTGATTCAGAGGATTGTACAAATCTCAATATATCTATGGCACATATAATTCAACGAAAGGCCATAATTTACTCTATTTACCCACAATTCCATAATCCACTTCCCTGTTCCAGTCAACATTCTCATGCTACAGTGCATCTGCACCATCTAAAGCATTATCTGTAGCGCTCTGCATGTGGTTGAGAGTGCTCAGGGCAAAGGAGAGAGGGGGCCCATATGAGTCCATTATTCCATTTGCTCTGAAAAACAGATTTGACCTCTCAGTGGTGGAGTGGTACGTCACGGGCTGATGTGTGGCTGACAGTGCAAAGGGGCGCATGTCTGGATAGGCTAATTAGAGGAGCGGTGGCATGAACGCGCTAGCAACCCGGGCTAAATCCCATTATTTGGCTCCCTTCCCGGAGAGAGTGAATTGTATGTCAAGTAGGATGCATGTGGTAACTGCTATGAAATTACAGCTGCCGGAAGGCTGGAGGGCGAGTAATGCACATCCATTGTGTCATCAAGTGCATCCAAATAAGCAGATCTAAAAGGGAGCGCTAGCGCTATAGCGCCTGCGCCGGAGAGGCAGGGGCCTCCCACCTGATGCGGCCGCGCTGTTTGTACTTGTCCCACATTCACCGTGTTTCTTTATCACAATCATTGCTGATATGTGAACAGGCGGCTCTAGGGGTTGCATTCCAGGACTTGTTTCGTGATTAATGTTTTTGAATCAGTTTTCATGCATTGTGAATTTTGTCACTAAAAAGCTTTCATAATAATTTTGCTGTAGTTTTGCAAGTCAGACTTTTGACTATTAGCATGAACTCTGGCACATATTGTGATATATTCTAAGTAAAAAAACGTATATAGATATGTATGTATGTATATATGTATGTATGGCATGCATGCATATATATATATATATATATATATATATATATATATATATATATACACACACATATATATATATATATATATATATATATATATATATATATATGTAGAATGATTTCTGAAGGATCATATATATTCTACTTATATATATATATATAAGTAGAATATATATGATCCTTCAGAAATCATTCTACTTATATATATATATATATATATATGTGTGTGTATATATATATATATATATATATATATAAGTAGAATGATTTCTGAAGGATCATGCGACACTAAAGACTGGAGTAATGATGCTGAAAATTCAGCTTTGTTTCACAGGAATAAATAATATTTTAAAGTATATTAAAATATAAAACTTATTTTAAATTGCAATAACATTTCACAAAATTACAGTTTTTTTTCTATATTTTTGATCAAATAGATACGGCCTTGATGATTATAGGAAGCGTCTTTAAAAAAAACATTAAAATCTTACTGATCCCAAACTTCTGAACAGCAGTATATATATATATATATATATATATATATATATAAAATGTATACATAAATTTTAGAATTTTTATACACGTACTGAATATTTCAAAGACATTTGAAATTAACAGAATAATATTAGCTGTTCTCATGTATGATTTCTTGCAAAATAACTATTTATTTATTTCTAAATAAATAAAATTTCAGTATTCAATATGTGTCATACTATGGAAAGACTTTCTTTTTTTTTTGGCTATTGCTATTTGCACTTTTTTTTTAAAACTTTTTTTTTTTTTTTTAACGAACTATTTAACTGAAAATGTAGCAATTCAATTGATTTTTTTAAATGAATATTTTAAACAAACAAAAAAAAACTTTTTTTGACTTTTTTTGGGTGTTTGAGGCTGAAACTAAAATTCTTGATTAATGTATTACTTATTCATTAATATTGACAGATTTACACAATACAACTACATATTACTTGCATAACATTTCATATTTATTTTTCAGTGTATTCCAGTATTTCATAAAAGAATAGACCCAGACACATCAATAAAGGTCTGGTCTAAGTCTCCAGATATCCACTGACCCCGATTATGTTATAAAATCATAAGCTACAGACATCTATTTACTTTCTTAATTAGCAATTCCATGTGTGGAAATTAAAAACATACAAAGGTCACACAGAGCAAAACAACCCAAGGTAAATACTTGTTTTAGTACAGATGTCTTCGAATTTGTGTCATGCAGCTTCTGTCTCTGGGGCTGGAAGATATCCAGTAAACTCAAGTGAAAAACTCAAGAGCATTTCTGCTATATTACAGATAGAGGAAAGGGAGGACAAAAAAAGAACGACTCTAAAACTGTCAGATGAAGACACAAGCCAGAGTTTCCGCAAATCTATTATGAATGAAATAAATCTTGGCAAAGAGGCAGGAGAGAAATCACACACACAGAGACAAAGGACAGGGCCACAGAGAGTGCCTTTCACCAAGAACTGTTCATTAAAACAACATGGGTCAACAACCCTTTGCTTTCAACACAAAATCGTCATATATCAGCCGCGCTGTCTGTTGGTAAGGTGATCTGAAAGAAAACAGAGAACAAGCGAGTATCCGCAACTGAACAACAGAGGGAAAAGCGCATGAAAAAGAGAGTTTGTTGCTGAACGAAACTCCCAAAATTCCTGACACACACAGAATTCTTTGTTCCAGCTCAGAAAAGAGTTTCCCAGGACGGGCGGCAGCTACCTTGGGTCTAATCACACGTGCGTTATTTAGACTTCAAACACCGAGCTCTGATGAAAAGTATGTCTCCTGCTAATATCTGCCAGCACGCTCGGGTTAAACTGCCTAAGAAGCTTATTTCCATCATAAATAATGCATATTCAGATGTGCTTGACTTTGCTAAAATAAGAATCGCCCCTGTGATTGACATCAGGGTTTGTTTAAGCCTCAGTTTCACCTTTGGAAATAGATCTGTCTGGTTTCATATGTAGATGCGGGTACAACTATGACAGCCCACCGTAGCGGTTATATATCGCACAACTGTATGCTAACGCTATATTTGGAGGAGTGAACATATGTCGTCTTAGCCCATTCATTCAACGTGGCAGATAAAGAGACAGCGGAGAAACCTGTCGCAAATAAACGGCACGTCGAGTGATCGAATCAACAGATCGCAAACGTGAAAAAGAGCCAAATTCACTCACACTGACACAAATGTATAGCTATTTTCTAAATACGAGAGGGAATTGGAATATGAGGTAGGGCGTATTTGATTCGCTTCGCACTTGCCGCTTGGCCTGGGCTTATTACAGACACAATTATGGATTGTAAACTAGTTAATGAATACAAAGTAGGCTAAATCTATCGAGGTATTAATGTTTTAAAACACTGCGAACGCATCTGGAGTAATGCAACTGGAGTTCTTCATCCGTGAGCGAGCCGAGATGAATATCTCTTTCCCTCATCCAGATTTTTTAAGACCACGGAAATATATCCCATTCCATATTAATCCCACTCCGTACGCCGATGCGACTAAGGAGCTCATATCTCCATGCCGCCCTCCCCTTCTTCCTCCTCTTTCCGAAATTAGCACATTGAATGTCTCGGAGTTGGCTGCTAATAGCAACAGCACCTCGGGATGGCGGGGGCCATTCTGATCAGCCAGATGACGGCTTAACGTTTGACCTTGGGACACGATATTAAGCAATTGTGGAGACGGATGTCAGGCCCGTGACACAAACTTGAGCTCATAATGGTGGAAGCACGCACATGTAAATCCACATACAAATATTCATAAGATACCAGCCAGTACGATCCTGCGCGGACTAACGATCTGGCGATAGATTGCGGCTAATTTCTTTAGTCTTAAACATGGCTCATATTTGCTTTGACTCAAAGTACAATAATCTGCCTAATTTATTCACAGGCATTCACAGTTTCAAAAATAGCTCATCTTGGATGTGTGAATATAAACCCTTTAATTGTGGTTTTGACAATGTTTCAGTAAACCCAAGGCCAGTATGAGAGGCCTTCTATAATTTGGGATACATTTCACATCAGGAAAAAAAAAGAAAAGAAATAAAGTGTAAAAACAATGTGCTTTCTCAATAAAACAATTGGTTTCAGTTTCATCATTAAACACAATTTTGGTATTACAAAGAAAAAGACGTTTCCCTGGTAGTGAGTTTGTCAGTCTGTATGGGTTGCGGTCACATAGTTTTATGATAAATTTTTTTTTTTTTTTTTTTTAGTTTTTGTTTGGTTAGTTGACAACATAGCTGACAATTTTTGTGGACATGAGTAAGATTATTTTTAATTAAATTTCTAAGGTATTCCGATTAATATAGATAATCTTGACTTTAACATTTTTATTAAACATCTTTCTTATATTACAAAGACAAACATGTTTTTCCTGCTGGTGAGTTTGACAATTTCACTATTTTGATTCATAATTTCAATGGCAGGTCTTGTATGGCCAACCAACTGTTCCATATGATCAGGTTAACCTCAAATTGTAATATCTGACTTAAAAACATTAAAAACTGCAAAACATAAATGTACCCAACATCGTTGACAGGCAATTAATATACTCCATGACAATGAGTCATTGGAGATCAAATACAGAAAAATTTGAGGATATTTAACAATGTGTTCAAAATATCATTTCCTTCAGTGGTGGACATCACATGATGATGAACCATTTTTTTAGTATCTGTTCAACATAGGTGACATTTTTTGTGCACACAAGTAAAACTAAATTAAATTTAAACTTCTATTTTTCCAAGGTATTCAGATGAACTTTAATATAGATAATCTTGACTTTAACATTTCAATTCATTATTCTGAATATTGCAAAAACTGTAATTTAAGAGACAAAGGCAATTTCAAGCAAACTGAAAAACAGGGCGCACAAAAGAAAATTGTTTGAAAAACATAATTATCATCAATGGACATGAAATGTACCCTAAATTATAGAATGACCCATAAAAAAAACAAAGAGAACGTGCTTTGATGTTACTGTGAAGACCAAAAAATACTCATTTTCACATCCTTCCTTCGGACTGAACCTTCGCTATTTGGCAACTTTGTTGTCTACGGTGTGCTCTTCAAGTCCCTGGTGATAATTATTTGATCTTATTTAGTTCATTATTCATCTTGTGGGAACCTGCTGCGGCTTGTGTATAAATGCCATATGAAAGCATTGTGATCTGAGGATGCAGCTTCACTTTTATCCTCATTCCCCAAACAGATCAATTAGTAAAACTAAACAGTAAATTATTAATCGCATTGCTTTGTGTCCCGGTTTCATCAGCATTAGAAAAACAGTTCGTTAGTGTGGGAAACGGGCAGGTGATTGAGTGGAGACCAAAACCGAACTGATGCAGCGAGAGCTTCGGAGGGGCGGAATTAACCCGGCTGTCCGTCACGTCAGGTGATGTTTCTTTGTTACGATGGCATCCGGGGCGCCGCACCTGCACGAAACAGGGTCAATCTCCGTTTCAAAGTTATCGGTGACATATGCTGCCCAACGGGGCTTCGTATGCGCGGAAATATGCGGGACACGCCCCGCAATCAAATAATATTTTGAACGGAATATTCAAATGAGGCGAATTTTAATGAGCCGCGCTCATTCGCACGCAACCGAGGGGACATTTCAAATGAGTCCCTTATTTGTCAGGAGACGGCCAGGTATATAAACTTCTTTTTTTTTTTTTTTCCAGAATAAAATCTGAATTCACAGGTCCTCTCAGGGGCAGCAGATTGCTCCACTGTTCTGAGTTGGGCAATTTGAATAAATTATTCGAAGGAGGGGGGCGACTGGCGCTAGAAAGAGAAAGAGAGGGGCGAGAAAAAGGGCTCGGTGGTTCATTTTGCACGAAATTATATTTTTGCTGGAAAGGTTAATTTTGAAGGGAGTTTGAATGGCTGGGAATGCTGCAGTCGCTGGATGGTGTTGCTGGAGGTGGCTGCAGTTATTAAAAACGATTGCGTTTCCTGCCGGATCTCTCTAGAGAGAAGAATCAGTGGAGATGTTAAACCTTGCTTGACACCCCAGTTGGATAATTGTGGGTGTGGAAGCTAATCAGCAGAACATGTCTCCTCGATTTAAATCTTGTCAGTTAGTCAAGATTAGACCCTCCCGTATTGGGTACCATTAGCTTTGTTGCATGTCAATGTGCTGGAGAAGCTGTTGGCAAGGTCCGGCTACAAGGGTAAAAGATGAGCTCGGTGGTTAAGACAGATGTATTCAAGCTGTAAGACCGCTATGGAATTTTTTTTTTTTTTTTAACCTCAGAAATACATACATTCTCTGTGTGATATTATGCAGTGTTTGAAATTGCGTTTGTTACCACTGACCCAAGTGTGAGCCTGAGGAGAAAAAAAGGGAAAAAAAGAGAAGGATTTCTTCTGATTCTTCCTCTAGGAAATAATGAAGGAAAAAACTATCCATCATTTATACATTGAATATCGATGTCCAAAAAGAAAGGTTAAAAAAAAAGACATGTTTGATGCACTGAATATCAATGTGCAAAAAAGCATTAAATAAAATAAAAAAATACACAATTTAATGCATTAAATATCATAGAGCAAAAAAAATAAATAAATAAAACAAACAAAAAAATATATTACAAATCAAATACTATATATATATATATATATATATATATATATATATATATATATATATATATATATATAGAATGTGTAAATAATAACAAGAAAACAAAAAAACATGGGGGAAACAAATAGATAGATAGATAGATCGATAGATAGACAGACAGACAGATACTGAATGTGCCAAAAAAAGCAAAAAAGCATGGGGGGGTGACATATCCGTATTTTTACACTAAATATGCTGAATATACTGGAAAAAAAAAATCAGATGGCTTGAAATATGACATTTTTCCAGGAAACATTCATATTTTAGTCATGTCCAGACTTCAGAAAAGCACATATGTATTTCCGTTCAAATATATTAAATTATAGCACAGCTCTCGCTTGAGTGAGATCGTGAAATCCATACATTGACAGCGTAAATGGCCAATAATCTTTGACAGCGTGATCTCATTAATAAAGGGAGGGTATAAATTTTGCTCAGTTTGAAAGGACGACTAATTCAAGAATGTGCAGTGAATTTTATAGCCGCAGTCTGGCTGGCCGAGGGCCAGGCCTTTGCATTCCCCCCACGGTAAATATTTGTAACAGATTTCTTGCTGCAGACAAAAGCTTCTTTCAGCGAGCGGCTGCCGTAGCCTCGCGGCGAACGCTGGGTCAGGCCAAATAAACAACAAAGCTGTGCCAAGTTCACCGGCCCTGCTGATTTCTGCGCTGGGCGGCTGCATACCAGCACTACTCCTCATCACACCGGCCTGAGTGCTGACAGATGTTCCTGCCTCGCCTCACGCTTTTTTTCTCCCTCCCTTCCTTCAGACGACACACCACATCCAACATCTGCAACCGTCAGACGTTTATATATGATTCTGAGAAAGTTTTTCACTTTAAAGTCAACATGAAATCAAAACGGACTTTCTTGATACACAGTCTCATTGTGATCAATTCATCACTGCACATTATTTTAAAGAAAAAAGGTGGTGACTTTGGATGATCTTTCATCAAAATGCATTCATGCGGTTATTCAGGTCATGCAGGATTTAGGACAGTGTTAACTAGTAGCTAAATTGCCATTTAGAAATAGTTGAATAGCTTAACAATTTCTGATGGTATACACTGAAAAAAATTTCTGAAATTCACTCAGAAATCGCAAGAAATTTTCACAATTACAAAAAATTGGCAAGCTGCACAATGAATCAAATGTAAATGTAAAAGCAGAAAGACTGAAATAGTATTTTACGTAAAATGTACTCCAATAATCTTTGAAAAATCATTTTTAGTGTTGCTCAAACAGGCGCTAGCAACACCAAGGTCACAGATTCAATTGTGCTAAAATGTATGCCATGCATGTATGCAATTTTAGATGCTTCAATTGGATAAAGGTATTTTCCAAATGCATAAATGCAAATATATTGAAAAAAATCCTTATTGACTATCCAACTGTATCATATAAGTAAAATTGGTTGCGAATGTCATTTCGTGTTGACTTTAAAGTAACTGTGAATCTGCATGTGCTGTAAAACAATATAGCAAATCTCTTCTACATGCAACAATCACTTGAAGTTTCTTCTGAAGCTCCAGAAAACTGAATTATAACTGTAGTATAATCCTGCCTGCCAACGACTGTCATCCTGACAAACCAAAAAATAGACATCAAACACACTAACATACAGTGAGAGAGAGAGTTCAGCCCTCCGATTAGTCGGATCAAAGCTGCATCTGCTGTGAGGTTGGGTTAGTTCAAGGCCTGCGGGCTCCAAAGCAGTTTATAAACAGTTGTTTCTGGCTGTTGAGCTGGATCACGGACAAATCCATGCTTGGCGAGAGGCAGCAGCAACAGGCGAGAGTATCAGATCGAAACACCGACCCATAACCACACGCGTTAACACCCCTCTGAGTGGAGCTGAGCCTGTGGCGAAAAAAACATTTTCTATAACCAGAAGCTCAATCTGTTCAGCCTAGACGGGATAACACGGCTGTTTGTGTGTTGTGTGTGCGCAGCGAGGGCTAATAATCATCTGCCATGTATTATATTCATCATTTAAATAAAGATGTGCGGTTTGTCTCATTCCACATGTAATGAATCACTGAAATTATCAATTTAAAAATAAATATGGAGATTATTTTGCCCCAGCAATATGTCAGGGAGCTAAAATCATTAAATGTTGTCAGAGGCCATGTTGCAGTTTTATTTAGGAGTTTTAATAGTCATTGAAGCATTAATTATTGATAAGCCCCACGATTGATTGGCTGACTAGATAATGTAATTGAAAAATGAAAATCATCACAGTAAGCGTCTGGAGTACTGAAATTGACGGGGTGTGTGTGTGTGAGAGAGTGTGTATCTTAGGGGATCACCCTATGTAGGATTTCATCATTACTGCCAGACTATAAAAGTAGTGCTGTGATTAAAAAAAGCTGATTGATTTGGCTCTCATTGGAATTAGCCATCCCTGCTTTGTCTAAGGGCCCTGCCTGAGTGTGCGTGTGTGAGTGAGAAAGAGTCGAGATGTCTGTGTGTGTGCGCGCGGGGGAAACAGCTGTCTGTGCGTTCTTGTCGTCAAAAGGTGGCCCCACTCCCTCACATTTTATTTTCGCCGTGTCTCTCCGAACACAGTCTGCTGTACTAAAGATATCGTAGCCACACACACACACACACACACACACACACAATATACCTATTGATTTTACTATCTTCTGCAATGAGTGATCATCCACATCCAATTCCACAACCCAAAGATGAGTTCAATATCCATACGGATGCTGCAACTATATTTCATTAGCAGAAACTGGAAATGGAAAGTATGATCTATATATAAAAGATAACAATTCTTAAGGAAGAGAATTCAAGCCATTATCTACTTTTACAAAAAGCTTTAAAGAACCTTTATAGTCATCAAAAAAGGAATAAAATAATATTTAAAAATGTTTTATCTCTTGCAATATTTTTAAATGATTTTTACTTATTTTTTTTACTTATTTAAATACGCATATTATTATTAATATGCAAAAAAACAAAAACGTGAAAAAAATGGAAATGTTTTGGTTGTTTAATTTGAAAATAATGTGTTATTGACATAAATAATTAAAATACATTTATCATGTATTATAAATATACTAAACATCAGCAGTTGTCAGCTGCTGGCTTGCAACCTAAAATTAGGTTAAATACATTAAAAAAGTAAAAAAGTGAAATAAATTCAAATGAATTTTAATACACAATGTCAAATTTTACACACACACACACTCTCATATAATTGACATATATATGTCAATATTATAATATTGATATATATATATATATATATATATATATATATATATATATATATATATATATATATATATATATAATATAATATATATAATTGAAATATATCATACATTATAAATATCATAATAAATATAAGTGGTTGTCAGCTAATGGGTTGTGACCTAAAATTGGGTTTCAGGTCTGATATACTGTAATATCAATACATTATAAAGTACATTTTTGTATACTTTTTATGGTAGGCAATTTTAGTGTTGTGTTGGGTCGCAACTTAACCTAAAATCTTGAAGCAAAACAATTTGAAATCATTTATTCGAATTATATTTCATTAACCATAATCTACATTTCAGCACATTTAACATATTATAAAAACATCTTTATATGTCCTATATTTAGCACACACAAACCCAAAAAGACGATAATTATATTCCCAATTTACACATGCAGCAGTTTGTCACACTAACCCATTTTAACATTCCACCATCATCATATTCAAAGGACATTAGCGCAACTTTCCTTAACTTCTTGAGCACCCAGGAAGAGAGCGGCTCTTCGGGAGGGCGGGCAGTATGATGTCTTACATACACAAGCAGGAAGACGAGGTAGCATTTCTTTTGTGCTTGGCGCAAAGGGGCTGATGTGTGTTAATCGGAAGCCCTCTTGCCCTGCCTGGGTATTAATTCAGCAAGCTGTTAAAGAGAGCTGTAGATTAACAGATAAAGGTGCTGCGCGCCGAGGTCAGGCTGATATGGACTCCCAGCCTTCCCCGGCGCTTGTCAGATGCCTGCGGGGATTAACACCGAAGCTTCCCGTTCTCTCCCTCCCGTTGTCGGGAGGTCAGAGGTCAACCTTTTAGCCCTATTGGCAGGCCCTCGATGAGAGGCGAGAAAGCAGGCGATCTGCATACAGCCGACGTGCGGGTTGATTTGGAACGGGGCCAGGAAGGGAGAGAGGATGTGCAGAGTCTGCCGTAACTGATTACGGAGCGGACCAAGGCATAAATTCAGAGGATTTTATTTTGTAAATGCAGTTTGCATGTTAAGACAGAATCGCAAACGCACGGGAAAAGAGATCACACTTTTCCAGGAACGTGTCCTAATGGAGGCAAAGAACAAAAAAGGAAGAAAAACGTGGGAAAAATGAAATATGTGGAACATGAAACTGCAAATTTGACTTATAACAAGCAAAATTACACCCGCTGTCATTTAAATTATGGCTGCCCTCTATAAAGGTGTCTTTTAGGTGCATTAATTGAATTCGGCAGTATTTTCCAATAATAATCTGTAAAGTTCATCCGTCCATCGCTCACAGGATCCCCGCTGTGTGCGCGAGGAGGACGTATCTATTTCAGTGGCTTAATTTATTTTCATGATTCGCTGATAATGACTGCCATGCAGGCTGTACATCAGAATTAACCTTCATTTCACTGAGGTATATTACGATGACAGTCTCCAACACATTTCACCTACACAAAGGGCATTCTCTCTCTCTCTCTCTCCATCTCTCTCTCTCTTCTGGCTTTATAATCATCCTCGGCAGACGAAGATTGTTTGATAGCCGATTAATTTTCATAGGAATCAAGTGGCCAGCTCTCCCAAAAGGCACACATGCAATGTGCTTGGTACTTTTTTTTTGGCAATTAGGCATTTTATATAATCCCTTTTTTAAATCGCATTTTAATTTTTTTAGTATTATTATTTTTATTGCAATTATTAAAAATAAAATCCCCACCCGGCGAATTATTTTCGGCGCTGCCGACATAACAAAAGTGGTGTAAATTAATCAGGCACATCAAGCACGGAAGCTTTGTAATTTCTATGCAAACCATTAAGTGTCAGATATGAATTTCACCATTTGCTATGGTCTCAGTCAAAGGATTTCATTAGGGGGCTGACGTCATGTTTGAGGCGCGAGTCGGATCATTCCTGTCCTATTTTCACCCTCATGAGCCCTTTGTTCTTCTAGCCTTTGTAGGATCTTTGCACTAAAAAGGACTATGCAAATTACAATAATAGATTTAGCTAAGCGCCACGGCAATGGCATGATAGCCTATTTAGGAGAAAACCAAAGCAATATTCAATTTATGGTATTAACCCAGACACATGCAAAGGTTGCCAAAAAAGTGATTAAGAAATTACAAAATTGGTCCAAACCGCTTGCAGTCTCTCTCTGTCTCTCCTCCCTCCGTTCCTCCCTCCCTCCCTTCGTTCATTCGTCCGCACACAATGACATGGCAAACATAATGAGGGTGGACTGGTAATTAGAATGTTCTGGAGAGCTGGAATAGTGAGCTTACCCTGGGCTAGCGGCTCCGCACTGATGCTGAGAGGTGAAAACTACTGGCACGCTGGAGTGAGGTCTGGAGGTTACTGCCAGGAGCCGAACCAGACCCGGATGGATCACGTGACTGCTGAAATAGAGAATTATTTCATTATTCAGATTTCTGAGAAGGAGAAATATAATGATGCTGTTTATAAAATTTTAATTGAAATAAAATGACTAAATAATAATACAAAATTATAAAAACTAAATTTAATACATAATTTTGTATAATATTAATATCAATATATTGATCATTATTATTGCTATAATAATTATAAAAAATATTAATGATAATATTAACAGCAATAATAATAATAATAATAATAATAATAATTCTCTGTATAGATGACACATAACATGCTCTTACACAGTCCATGGGCATGTCGTGTATTATAAATAAATTATTATAAAGTATTATAAAGTAAATAAAACAAAGATTACTGAAGTATGTTTTACAAGAAAATACAATTCATTCTTTCTACTTCAAATTTTTGATTTTAATACAAAGTGTTACTTGCCATTTCTTTGTAATTAATTGTGAAATTTACTTAATTTCTGATTGAAAATTGTTTCTTCTTATAGGACCTGTTAACCGTTTCTTTTTTGTCTTTACCATTTTTATTCACCTTTTTGCCTTTACACAACTTTGTGTGACAAATTATTTTAAATACAAATATTTGTAAAATAAAGTGTCAATTAATAAGATGTCATAAATGTCATTTAAAATAGTTTCAGATGGAATATAGCACATCTCACTGCAGGAGGTCAACTTTCCGATCAAAATGAAGGGCTATTTTCATGTAATTTCATTTTATTAATTATATATAGACGCTAGCCAGATTCAAACCTGTATATCCCTGATGAGCGCCACAGCTCAACACGTCTGTGCCATCTGTGCTAACCCCTAAGCCACAGCTTTGACAACGAAAGGCTAATTGAAGTGCTTCTCACTGTATCTGTGGTTTTTTCCACACAGCCCCTGCAGGTAGAGCCGCGAGACAATCCGTCCCTCTAGCGCATCACCACCACGAGCCTACAAATAAATATAATCAATCCCACATTTACATACAAATAGGCTTCTTAGCCCTCTTCATAGTGATCTGACGGCCGTCCACACGGGAGCAAATATATTCACTCTACACGGCAATTTCATATTTATCATCTGATGGCTTATTGATTGTTTCTTTTTTTCCGGCTTCTTCTTCAAAGAAATTTTCCCCTTCATTTTATTAGTGGATATTGAGGGGCATGTTTAGCAGATACGGCACGTGTGTTTCATCATTTCCTGGCGGGCGAGATTATGACTACTGACATTGTCACTTCTCTCGGCACTTATCGTTGCTTACTGGTAGCTATCAGGGCATCGGCGCGCCACTTAAAGGCCGTAAACCGGAGGAGCGTGCGTGCATCTAATATGCCTCATTCGCTTTGTGTCAAACTGACAACCCACCACGCTCAAATGGATGTCAATCCCACCACAGGACAAATATCCACCACAGCAAGCGTGACCGACGCAGTGTGTTAACACAGCGGACCGATACACAGATACACACTGAGCGAGAGCTCCATTATAGGCTGGTGCTCTTAAACGCCCGCTTGACACGTATAATAACTTACATAAAGTATCACTTCCTGCGACGCCGATGGTACGAAGTCACGCCGAGGCAAAGTGTCGTGGTGAAAAATGCAACTTCCTCCCCCGTCGTAATTAAAGTGTCAGAATGCGTCCGGGCTCGCAGACAATAACCCTGCTAGGTTTAATTTGAATAGGCAATCTCTGCTTTGGCTATGCATTAAGAGAAACATCTGAGATATTGCTCTATTAACTGTTTCACTCACCCAGCGCTGGCCTTTTAATTAGAGTTTAATAGCAGTTATTAACTCATTACAGGGCATAGGGGGAGCATTCGTAGCTACTGTGACCTCTAGCAAAGTTGACACTTCAATGGTAGAATATTTCCCGAAAATTCATTCATTTAATTGTGACCTATGCAAATGCGGAGTTCGTCATTACAACCCAGCTGCAATAATTAACTAGAGTGCCTCAAATTAAAATATAAATGGAGGGATTGTGTGTCAGCCATGGCAGGAAAAAAGAAAGGAAAAATGAGATTTCATTTGTTTGAATTGTTTTAAATGAACCCGGCACTGTTGGCAAAAGCCGCATACTTTGTTTTGTAAATGGGAGAGGTATCAGAGTATCTAAGACGATATCTGACGCTCGGCGTGAGTCTCTAGCACACTTCTCCTTCCAAACACACACACACCCGCACAAACAAACTCTCACCCTCGTTTCACACGTACTAATGTGGAGTTTCAACACGTGCCGTATCACATTTCGGCACTCGGGGATCCTGTGAACAAACTTATTACGACTTGTTTTTCACGTTTAATTTGTTTGCTTGAAGACACTAAGTGGTTTATCAACACGTCGGAGTCACCTGACACCACTGCCGTCATGTGACACAACAAAACAACAGACGCATTTGCAGTCAAATGCAAAGTCAGCAGGAATATTCCAGGTTCATGACCACTCCAAGATGAACAAATTGAAGGTTAAAGGTCAAAGAAACAGTCCTGCAGGCATCTAGATATGAATTTTCAGGCACTTTAAAGGGGGATCAGTGATCAAAATATATATATAAAATTTTTATAACCAGTGGGTTAGCTTCCTAACAATGGTATCGTAGAAATGCAAACAACCAAATATATAAATATTATAATATTTTTTAAAAGTGTTAAATACAAAATTCTACTAAACTTAAACAACTATACATAGTTAATATTTACATAGGCTTAATAATTCTGTATTATTATTATTTTTATTATTACTGTTGTTGTTGTTTTCCCATAAAAAAAAAAAGACTGATGATAATCAGTATTAATGTTTGGGCCCCTGTGTATTAAAGCAAAATTATCAATTATTTATAAAAAAAAAAAAAAATTATATATATATATTATATATATATATATATATATATATATATATATATATATATATATATATATATATATAGTTAATATTTATATAGCCTTAATATCTACATATTAGTCACATAATAATAATAATAATAATAATAACAACAACAACAACAATGGGTCCCTGTGGATTAAAGCAACTTTATCAGTTATAATCCAATAAACAAACAAATAAATAAATAAATCTTTATTTATTTATTTGTCCATCCATCAAAAAAAAATTAAGATAATAATCAGTATCAATGTTTGGGTCCCTGTGGATTAAAGCAGTTAAAATAAAAATAAAGTAAGATCATTAGAATTACTAAAGGAATCACTAAATCCATCCATATCTATCCCTGCTTATTAAACAAGAAAAAGACTTGCTATAAGTTTTAGGATACTCATCAGATCGAATGTGTTCACAGCCAAGATTTCAGTTTTCCCGTCCTCGCCGGAAGCACACACACACATCTGCCTGATTTTCATTTACAATGCCCTCTTCAAATCGCCTGAAGGAAAAGTTTGATTCAAACAGGGGGAGAAAAACACCTCACAAATTAACAAAACTGTCACTCAGGAATTACAGCGGGCTGAACGCTGCAAAATGCATTCTTTGAAGTCCTCATTTCAGCAAAATTATATGAAAAAAAACTTTATATCTAATTAAAATGATAACTGTATTCTCATTTTTCAAACTCTCCATATCCTGAGGGCCAATTGGGATGAGTGATTTTTTTTCCTGGCGTTTTATTTATTTTTTTTGCCGTCTCTTCACTGCTGCGGTGTGCTGAACTGCTCCTACAGCAGGATCACATCATTACCATCTCCCCAGCTGAGTCGCCAGCAACCATTATCATGCAGCATTATTAATCTTCTTGTCTTATCAACTTGCAAATCACAAACCATTGAGCCTTATGGCGTGGTTTTGGGTCCACATTTATTCATTTTGTAGGTCTACCTAGCCTCCAAGTCCTTTTAATCACCTGACGATTGTCAGTCTCTCCCTTTTGCCCTGCCCCCGGTGGCCTCAAAAAAAAAAAAAAAAAAAAGCCCCTCTCCCTTTATTTCTCCCTCTTACGTGTTTTTTTCCGAGGGTCCCTGACTAGACAGTGAAGAGGATAAATTTCATTAATAGAAGAGAATTAACATTCCAGTGCCACGAGATGACCTCTTTTCCTGACACGTATGTCTAAGTCATTCTTGTCATTTTTTATTCGCCATTAACATTCTTGGAAGAAACTGCCGACGACATATAGGACTGAGAGAGATGGAAAAAGAGAGAGAAAGAGAGAGAGAGAGAGAAAGAGAAGTTTCTTTGAAACTAGATTCACTGACCCTCAATTCTTCGCTCTGGAATCAGTTTGCTTTTCTTCGTACTGAAATATTTATCATATTGAAAAGGAGAAATGTGTGCGTGCTTGTGTATGCATTTAGAGTTTCCTTTAAAAACTATGCCTG
This sequence comes from Spinibarbus caldwelli, assembly GCA_039654775.1. Lineage (NCBI taxonomy): Eukaryota > Metazoa > Chordata > Actinopteri > Cypriniformes > Cyprinidae > Spinibarbus > Spinibarbus caldwelli. The sequence goes on along the minus strand of CM077229.1, from coordinate 5,958,510 downwards.
AATTTATCCTCTTTTCTAGTTAAAAATCTTTGTGTAAGATGCTGCATGTGAGGGAATGAAACTTGGACGGATGCATGCGAGAGTCAAATTAACCGATTTCTTTGATATTTTGATACCTCTTCAAGTACAAAATTCATCTCAATTCTAGTTTCTGAGCACTTCATTTCATCTTTGAAGTCACGCGGTGTTCAAGTGGACACTTGCGTTCTCACTTCCACACAAAGGCAAAGCTGAACGCACGCGTCCACACGCTGAGATTTCAACTTTTTTCTTGGGATACAAGGCGAAATGTGTTAACAGTGCAATGCGTGGAGCAGATAATAATTTCCATGCTTCTCAAATCAATTCTGTAAGCTTCATCTAACTCCTATCAAACCTTTGCGTGAAATCCCAGCCCAGTTACACCTCCGGAGCACTTATAAATAATGAAAACTCGTTTGAGAAGAAAAAGACTGCTTAAGGACAAAATGTTGATTATAAAAGCGTCTTTTATCCTCCTGTTCCCATCTTTCTGAAGATGCAAAGACTCCGGGCAAACAAAGCAGAGCAGAGGAGCCACATCCAACCAAAAATTAATTTTGATGTGAAAAGTGCTGATGTTCACGAGAAAGACGGACAGGTGGTATTTAGATTCGAGTGGTGAGAATTGAACAGGCCTGACTCTTTGACTGAGACGTCTTGTGTGTGTATTTGTTCTTCCTCTTACCTTCTAACTAACGCAAGACATCTGATCTGCAAGTCATCACGTCCATGCAACTTGAAACCCTGCTGAATCTAGAGTCAGAAATGAGATGTTCCCTGCAAAAGCTGTTGGCTGGACATCAAGTTGGGTAAGTTTGTGAGTCAGAAGATCTGAGACTTCTGTGGAAAGAAAAAAAATCATCTTAGTATCTTTAACAGCAAATTTTCCTGTTTTGTCATGCAACAGCAATTAGAGGCAGTTTCATGCCACTCCATAAATTGCAACAAATTGATAAAGTTATTATTGCTTTGCATTTTCAAAGTCACTTTACATTTCAGTTTAGTTGTAGTTCATTTTAGCAATGGTTTTAAGGATATTTGGGTCAAAAATTTAGGGGAACTGGGGAAAAATGTCAACAAAATGGGAAAAAAAACCTCTGAAATTCATAAACAATCCCTGTAATGTGTTTCTGCATTTTTGTTTTGATTTCAGTCTCAAAGAAAATGCAATCTCAATATAATTATTTAAAATTGATGCATTAATGGATTATATTGAAGTAATTTGACATTAAAGAATGACACAGCATATGTTTATATGGCTAGAAAAAATACTACACAAATGGTAAAATAATACCCTAAAATATATTAGATTACTATACTAATATTATTAATATAATTATATTAGTGATTATTTGTAATAGTTAATAAACCTTAACTAAACGAACATTGCAAGAGTTTGGATTCACATTTAATAAAAGCAAAACCTCAGAGGAAACAAATTCAAACATTATTTTGCATTTACACAATAATCATAATCACAGGAAACAATATATTAGTTAAATGTGTTGGCTAAAGTATTTGACAATAAAACTTGACAGGATATGTTTATATGGCTAGTAAAAAATAAATCCCCATTAAAAGGTAAGACATGACCTGAAAATATATAGTAATATATTATTAATAATTATTAATAGTTAATAATTAGTCATTATTAGTAATTAGTAATAGTTAGACCTTAACTAACAGTATACTGAAAGAGTTTGGATTTACATCTGATCTAAGAAAAACGGTCACACTTTATTTTAAGGTTCAATTCTTGCTATTAACAAATCATTAACTATGACTTTTTCCTCAATAAACTCCTAATTTGCTGCTTATTAATATTTAGTAAGGTAGTTGTTAAGTTTAGGTATTGGGTAGGATTAGGGATGTAGAATATGGTCATGCAGAATGTGCGCTTTCTAAGTACTAATAAACAGCCAATATGTTAATAACAGGCATGCTAATAAGCAACTAATTAATAGTGAGAATATTGTCCCTATACTAAAGTGTTACAAACTAATTGCAATTTATTAGGAATCCCAATTACAGGAAAAAATATATTATTTCAATTTATTGGCCACTTGTTATACAGCTAAGATGCACAGTGATTTTTATGAGAGAGAAAAAGTTTTAGGAAATGGTCTGAGATGTAAATCTTACAAAAGTGTTTTCAAAAACAAACTTTGGCTTAAGTTTTAGGTTTTAGATTGCAATAATAACCCTGAACAGAAGAAAAGAAGCACGAAGCATGAAAGAGTGCCTGTATCCTTTAGCGATCCCTCAATCTAAAATTGAGACACAAACACAGCACCTAAACACACTCGTGGGCGAGCTGCGAGTTTTCTTCAAACGCTTGTGGCGGTTAAGTTTTCCACATGCATAGATACCAGGATAAAAACCCGCTCCTCTCCTCCGGTGAGGATTTTCTCAAGGCCCCTGGCAGGTCAAGCGACAAATTGCAGCCTGAGGTGATGGAAGGTTCTCGTCCAGCACAGGAGAGCTATCTGTGGCCGTCTCTCAGAGGATCAGCTCCTAGATCAGGCCACGTTCCTGTTTTTTTTTTTTTTTTTTAAAGCAATCGCACTCAAGACTTTCACCACTCTATGCTAATCCTTAAAGGACTGTAGTTAGCGTTCTCAGGGCGGACTTTAGGGTTGCAGACCGGTTGATCGGGATGGGGATTGGAGGTGGGGGGCAGGACCGAGGCCCCCCAAGCCCAAAGGCTGCTCTAGGGTGGGTGCCTGGGGCTATTGCTTGCAAATCAGCACATTTTCCCCAATCAAAGCTCAGGGAGGAGGCCCACTGAGCTCCTTAAGAAAGTGAATTATTCACAGGCAAAAAGGTCGCCACAAACTAACTCCTCTGAAATTAACCGAACCCACTCTTTCTTGGGCCCGCTTCTCAAAAAGTACATTTCAATCTTTAATGGTTTGAGAGAAGAGGAAAGAGGGGAAAAAAGAAGCACGGAAAGACTGCAAATGGAGAGAGTAAGAGCGAGATGCGATCAAAGTGATTTTCAAATTTGCAGATTTATGCACTTCGAAATATTAATGATAGATTTATTAAGAGCGGACCTCGGCTACACCCTCGCTGGCTGGGTAATTAAGTTTGCTCTCCACCTTGATGGTGAAATCCACAGTAAGTGAACTTTTGATGATGTAAACTAGTTTAAAACTGCTTCTGATCACCCACATCCCCCCCTAAAAAGTGTGCAAAAACGAAAAGGTGGAAATTAAATGTGTTCTTTCAAATTAAATTAATGGTCCTCACTAAAGTTTAACAGACGATGTGGCTAAAACTACTGCAAGTCCACTGAAGATGAAGAACATGCATTTATATCCTGGTAAAATATTAAACATAATAACTAAGCAGTGGCTTAGTGGTAAATTCACAACACAATGAGTTGTGGTGCTGCTGTGAGTCAATCTAACTTTTCCAAAATTTCCTGATGCTTTTTCATGTGTCAAATTTGTCAGTAGAAGTGACAAAGGTCAAAAAAGAAAACATAATAATTGATTTCATGAAATTATGAGATACTAAGTCATAATTATAAGATAAAAAGTTGAAATTGAGAGATACTAGTCTTAATAGTCTTCACAGTCTTATGACAAAATACTAATTATGAAAATGTATTGATTCATAAAATTACTAAAATGTCATAATCATGACATCTCAATTTCACATTTTTGACATCAATCTGACTTATGACAAATTTCAACTTCTGTCAAAATATCAACTTTTTGACATCATTCTGACTTATGATTCTGTCATAATTATGACTTTTTATCTCATAATTTTGACTTTGACATAATTATGACTCTTTATTCATAACTATGACTATCAATTTCAACTTTTGTAATAACTGACTTATTTCATAATTTCATCTTTTTGACATTTTAGACTTTTTGCCATAATTGTCACTTTTTTCAACTTCTGTTATAATTATGACTTTTTATTCAAATTTAAACATCTTTTATAATTTTGACACTTCATGCTTTTCTTATGTGGCGGAAAAGGGCTTTGATAATATCAAGAACCAAATTCCCCGAAATGCTGCTTATAAAAAGTGTTCAACAAGCAAAAGAAAGCGAAAAAACAGAGCTAAATGTTTTTTTGATGGTGTCTTGGGTGAGTTTGCGTCAGTGCTTGAATAATTAACCGTGTTTAAGTGTCCTGGGCTAGCGGAGAGGCCCATGGAGAGACTCCCATCGGTGGGGACGTGGTTCCGCAGAGCTGGACCCACCACCGCTGGCGGCACTTGTTTTCCCGTTTGTAGAGGCAGCGCTAGTCTGCCCTCCGCCTTAATGAGCGTGGACGCGCAGGTGCCCGCGCACCTGTGCGAGGAACAGAGGGGTTAATCCCGCGCGGTGAGCGTCGAGCTGACAGCGGTGAGGTGGAGAAGAGATACAGGAGGCTGCCGCTCCCTCGGGTTTCTACCGCAGCACGCTAGAATGAGTTGTTTCAGCCACCGCTGGATACCTGACAAGCGGGCCTTCATGAATTACAAAATGAAGATTGATAATCCCTTGTCTGTTTCCTCTGTGTGCGCACAAAGAAGCACACACAGTAAGAGCAATCTCTAACGACAGCATTTATAGCATAATATTGAGCATCATAGTAAATAAATTATCCCTCAGGTTTAAAAAACAAAAAGAAACTGTGGTCAGGCTGGAAGTAACCATTTAAAACCAGCAAGAAGCTTTCATTAAAGCTTAAATAAAGCACTTGCATGATTTATTGCTCAAAAACATGCATTTTTGAGCTGTAGTTGTCTTTGAAAATAATGTCTACTTTAACATTTTTTCAATGCTGTCGATAGAGTTTAACTCACACTGAATCCAGAGCATTTCTTTAACTAATGAAAGTAACACCGTCAACTAGTCAACTCGTCCCAGGTGTGAGTAAAATAAGCTGAAGCCACTATTTTTCTTGAACTGTGCGCTGCTCAGTGTGAAGTCTCGTGCAGCGGTCAAACATCAACTGCAGTGAGGTAAAAATTCAAAACACAAGGTTTGACGAGAGTGATGGACCAGTGGCTAAAATTGTTAAGGGGTGGAAGAAGATGTTTCTCTGCTGGTGTCAGCAGAAGTTTGCGATGCATGGAGGAAGGCAGAGAAGCAGAGGAAGATGCACTTGCCGATGCAGTCACAGCGAGACCGCGAAAAAAAAAAAAAAAAAAAACATGTTCCACTGTTTGGGAAAGCTTGTTACGCTCCAACAGAAAACTCTGACTTACTTTCTCTCTCACACACTCACACGGACTGTCAGACAAGGCTTTTTCCTCTTCTACCAGAGCCTACACTATATTCTCATATTAACATTTCATTTACAGTGTTATTGCTCTACATTTCCGTGAAATATCATTCCGGTTATTGGGTTTGTGTTCAAAGCAATGCATGGAAATTCATTTTACAGCGACACAAAGTGGCAGGGAAAACAGATAATAAATAAATAAGTGGATACAAAACAAGACGCCGCAAAGTCACAGCACGATGCGAAATAAAAACCCTGGAATGCATCCATATCAATTTCACCCCTCCAGCCTACCGAGAGAATTCCAAGGGAGATAAATAAAGAACATTTAACTGCTCTCCTTTCCCGCGTTGCCTCTGGCCGTGTTAAATTCGGGGCACTTTGGAGGAAGAGATTGATGCTTTCCTATCTGATGCGTTACAAATGTCTGGAGGGATCCCGCTGTCCTGACTCTTTAAAAACCTGCACATCAGCATAACTGCCGCAGCCACACACGCGCACGCCCGGGAAGTTTATTGACTTGTGAAATCGCATTCAGGACAGCCTTTTATTTTTCCCAGACTATAACCTTGCCTTCTAGGTTGCTTACTCAACAGAGCTGATTATGAGGAGCCGTTATTCTCCCGTTGAAAGGTCAGTGTGGTACTACACGCTTCCGTTTTAATATCAGCTCTTCATTATTAGCCTGCAAGCATATTAACAAATTGGCGTCAAACACAGGGTACGATGTTTTTTTTTTTTTTTTGTGCAGAGGGGGAGGGTTTGTTCATCGATGTGCCTGGGTTGTTGGTGGGTATCTGGGGCGCAGACAACAACCCCCATGGTTTATCGGCCGGAACAAGACAACATGCTACACCTCTCTCCTTGTCACGGCCAACGCGCCAAATTGGCATCGCTACGTCGAGATGGTCAGCCCTGAAAGCAAACGACCACAGGAACAGGAGAAGGAAGAACGCAAGTGGAAAGAAAAAGGAGCGCTTTACATATAGACACACAAGGATGACTTCAGGGCCTGTCAGAGGGAAAAGTCAAATAGAGCTGAGTGATAGTTTTCTCCATCAGCCGGCCAAAATGCCAGATAGCATGTAAATCATGATCGGCTGACCATTTCCCCGGCTACTTGTCAGTTTCCTGTCGGCTGTCTCCGCTGCATGGTTTGGACAATCGTCTTCGACTTAGAGAGAGCCTGAGATTGATGTTTATTCAAAGTGTCTCGCTTCAATGGCTGGCTAACATATTTCAGCAACGGAACCATCAAAACGGATACCTCATCATTAGTCCACCTATTCTGGTTTAATATGCTCGAGGAGGGGAGAACGGAAGAGCTTGAGAGATTGTATCATTTATCTAACCCATATTTAAAGGGTTGTCGGGGAAGTTTAGTGAGCTCGGGTTCAGGGAACTAATAGCTCAGGATGTCTTAATATCCTTTTTAAGTGTTAGCATTTGCCACATTGGATTTTCACATGATCGTTTTTAATGTGCCATAAAAAGCAATCGCTCAGACCGTATGTGGCCAGTGGAAGAGCATCAACAGCGGGGCATCCGGAGCAAAGACTATTATGAAACAATGACGACTCCAACAATGCATAAAATGTCTAGCACTGAAAAAAACACACTGTGGTTAGACACTGAAAATATGTGGATAAAATCAGATCAAACAATATCTGTTGTGGGCTAGTCGTTTGGATCAAAATTAACACTCGGCAAGTCCTAAACATGACTAAAAATGGGCCTTGGTAACAGTTGGTCACTGACTTTATTAGGCACTAAAAAAACAAATAATATTATAAGCCTCAAAGGTGTAAGTATTGCATGTGAATAACACATAAAAACTAACTAAAAAAGAAAAAAAAATGTTGTGGCTAAGTAGAAATATGCCTAGATGTATTCAGAGTGCCAACAAATGTGAAATATGGGGATGGGAGCAATATTCATTTATTTTTTTTTAATGAAAAAAGTCATTTAAAAAATGTATTTAGATTTAGAGAAATTTATAGGTTCAATAGGGAAACGATATATATATATATATATATATATATATATATAATTTTTTTTTAAATATTGTTATTAAAAAACATTTCAAAAATTAATTATTAAAATTTTCTTATTAAAAGAAAGAATGACTGATTAGTCAATTTCACAATCCACTGGCAGGTATGGCAAAAAAAAACAAACAAAAAAAAAAACAATCAGTATAAAATATAATTTTTTCCCCTATTGTACCTATAAATTTATCTAAATCTAAATCTGAACATCTGAATGTCAAATCAAATTCAGTCATTACACCTGGTCTCGTTTCCTTCTGCGACAATGGGAATTAACTTCAAACAACATGACCATATCTCACATGAGATTACAAATTAAGCAATTTTTCATTTATTGCTAGTACTGGAGCATGATGTAATGTCTTTACAGTGCTGCCAGAGAGCAATGTAAAAGAAATACTCTTTTTGGACGACGTCCCGTAACGCGTGAATCACCCTAATGCAGAGTAGTGGCTGTGCCTCCAATGACCCGGGAATGCGTATTGACTTAACCCAGTCGTCATAGCTACCCCAGTCTATGTATATTTCCACAGGTGAGCAGTTAAAAACATTGCTGGGCCAAATCCCATCCACAATGAATTATCCAGACTGTCTCCTTTTCCAAACATCTTCTCCGGTATAATCAACCCGCTATTGGAGAATAAAAAGTCTGACACCAAACATTTTGAATCAGAAAAAAAGTGCAAGTTTAAATAATTTTCAAAAACAGCAGGCCAATAAATTTCCAAGCAGAGGTTAATTTAGTAAGGAGAAACCCTAGCGCAATTACCCTGTCCGACTCCCCCTCGCGCCCCGAGGGCTCCAGTCAAAAATGTCACGGAGAGGAGTTATTTTTCTCCTAAAACACAGCCCGGGAAGAAAAAAAAAAACAGCCTGTCCTAACAAGGCCCCCGCTAATATCACCCCCATCATATTAGCTTTTGTCACAGGATATTACCACATCAACCGCATCCCACCGTCACAAATTTCTTAATAATGCACTCAAGAGTGAAAACAGGAAATGTTTTTTTCCGCTCTCGCTCTCATTCTGCACCGCACTGACGAGGAAGCAATTCCAAGCAAGGCACAATCGGCCAGATGATGTATTCCACTCGGGTGACAGTTTGGGCCAACAGAACTTCATTTTATATCTAAATGAAGTCTTACTAGCATAATTGAGCCCCTTTGCGCTAATCAGCCAGGGCCTGCGTCAGGCGCAGGTTCCTAAATCTAACCAGCCCATTACACGTGATGCCGGGTATTCATTCTGACATGATGTGAAATGTTTAGCAGTCACACTCTTGTCTTACTGACACATGGACTGCCCACCCTGTCAGCTGACAGCGCCCTCAAACACACACACACACACACACACACACACACGTACAGACTGCCATTCTGAAAATGTTTTAATCCTCCTCTCTTCCCGTGCCGGACCGAGCTGCTATCAGCGCCATCCTGCACGCCACTAATTATGATCTTAATCTAGTCAAATCAGTTAGATCCAAATCAAATTTCCCCAGGCTGCAGCTTCAACCACCCAGGCAGAAAGACGACGAGCTCCCTGTCCTTTAATCAAAGTCTGATTCGAGCTATTTCAATAAGAAATACGCCACACTGAGGCTTTTGGAGAGAGAAAGACAGACGACCCCTTGGTGAAACATAACCACCAAACTAGCTCAGAAAAACACACCCACGCACATTTTTTGGCCTCTTGGGTACAAAAACATGTTCAATTTGTTCAATACGAACTTGCTATATAAACAAGCAGGCTAACTTTAACGAGATAGAAGCTGCCAAGTTACCTGTACTTTTGAACACACCTAATGTTCTCTGAAGCTTCAGATCTCATCGACCAATAAATAACAGGGCACTCGAGAAAAAAAAACTACAGATACATGAGAGAAAAACTAAAGCTAAATCCACTAAGAAGGCACTAACATCATTTTATTTATGTTGTCAGGCTCACTCTTAGCGCTATGCTAATCTGAAGTGAAATAAACATGCGTCTGCTGATGTTGCCGTTTCATAAAATTAAATCTAGTGTTGGTTGGGGAGAAAAACGCTCATTTGCACTTCAGAGGTGTAACATAACAGGCTTGGCAGGCCTTTGCTTATGCTTCATAGACTCCCCGCCTATCACTGCTAAATGCTAGAAAACTCGAGTGCGAGGACTCCAAAGCAGCCTATTAGAATTTATAAACAGTTTAACGCTGTGCGCCAAGCATTTAAACAAACATCATGAATATTTCACTATTCATAAGATTTTCCCTCTGATGCTCTAAACGCTGAATCCACAACTAAATGTAACCTGTAACATCTTGTTAGCTAATTGATTGTGACGGCTTGCTAAACACACGCAAACGCAATGCGTGTTGCTCCGACCGCATGAAACAACGAAAGCAGATGATAGTCAGCTCACAGCTTGCTTACTTTAACATGATGATTCTTGTGCAAAACTAGGCCCTGTAGCAGCCCACCCGTACACAAATTTATCACAGTATCTGGCAAAATACCATATAGTATCTACAGCTACTGTTAGTAAATGAATAGTAAACAAAGGTAATTAACACAAACAAACACTCGATCTTCACAAAAAATTACTACAATTTTACCATATATAAAGCACTTAAAGAAATATTGTAGATTCATGATAAATAATCTATTAGGGAAGAAAGACAAGTTAATTTACAATATAACTATGGTACATTTCTAAAGGATTTCAGTGCTATTTTCCTTACAAATACCACTCTCTGCCACACTTTTTCACCTTACAGAAACCACAGTTAGGGGCCATTCACACTGAACACGTTTTTCCATTCCACAGATCTACTTTTCCATTGTCTTTCTATGTAAACGCACTAGATGGATGTGTTTGACCATTGCGCTTGCCTCTCGTATCTTTTGCAGCGTCTCACGTATGGCACTGCATTCTAACAAGCAGTGCTTGAGTTAAAATAAGTTCAACAAAAACATGTTTGTAGACCTTGTATTTTCTCCCCATTCCACTGCTCGCATCTGCCCGTTTTAACTTTCATCTTACAACAAATTATGGTGCTGTTACTAGGCAAGAATTTGCTTTTCGGGCACACTTGACCTTGTGACCAGACACGTAGCAGTGTATTCTCTCTAGCAGCAAAAGAGGTGAGGAGATGAGGGCGTGGCTTTGCAATTACTTCCCTCTATGTTGTTAGAGACATAAGAACAGCAATAATGAATGAGATACTTCGTGTTGAGGGCCTAACATAGACAGATTGGGAGAGATGCATCACTGTAGTGAATTTCACAACAAATCATAACCTTTGATCCTTGTACAAACTCACAACTGTATCACTTATGCATCGAGAACCTGTCCAATGGTGTTCATCACAAACAAATGAGCTTTACTTGTGACATAAATGAGCAACCTAATTGACTTAGAATTAGAAGTTAAAAAGAACTTGTGTTCACAGAAGAAAAAAATGAAAATATCATAAAAAGGCCTAATGTAATCCACCTACCCTTCCTCTTACCAACTCTAATCTTATGACGGACTATCTCTGCAGCAGCTGCTGTGGTAACAGTAGGATGAGTCGCTGTGTGCTGCTGCAGCAGAAAGCACTGATTGAATCAGAATGCCTACACGGGGGCTTTGTCAAGCATCTGCACCCGCCAGCTCCCCGGGGGGACGCCTCCGACCGCATCCTCCACCTGCCCGGCACGACACACGTCTGTGTGGGCCCTCGGTTCCACTCCGGAGGGGGCCTGCGCCCCTCTGCTAGGAGAGAGAAGGGGGTGGAGAGAAGCCCAGATGCCCTCGTAGGTACGCTTCTCCCACCGTAACATTATGATAATGCTGTAATCGCGGCAGACAAGCAAATCACAAAGCAGGTAATTTCCTATCTGCCACGCAAGGCTGATGTAAATGCCGGTGTCTCGCACCACGGGGGAAAGGCACGTATGGAGCTGTCTTGTTGAGATAATAGGCGGCAACTATCTATTCCCCGTGAAATCCCAAATCTCGCCAAAACAGAGCCCCTTATGCACGTTCCCGGCGCGTTTGGCCCCAATCAGTTTGTATTAAAATGTTCAAAACTGCCATTTGTCTGGTCACAAGAGAGATGGCTTTCGTGTTGTATATGCAACACACATCAACATTTCCTCCCACAGCAGTCTGGTGCACCTAAAGATGATCAAGGGAGTCTGCGCACAGTCATCCCTTCCAAAACATACACACCGAATCCACAACCTGCCTGGCACCCATCTCTGTCAGTTCGGATGCTGGGCTGAGCTCTTGTTATTTCAGTCTTTGTGTTGTGCGGCAGTGTGTTTACAGCACACAGGCCTTGTTTCCTCCCTCAGAGCACTGCGAACTGATGAATAAGTAACAGCGTGTCTCCATGTGGCCAGCGCTCTCTTCATCCCTGCGAGTTCCACGAGCTCCCCTGGCAGTAGAAGACGCTCCACAGAGGCTGCCGGTTTTCCGGAATACTCTCTGAGGGTCTGGGGACAAACATGCAGCAGAGAGAGAGGGAAAAACAGCTCTTTATCCCAGACTTCAGTGGGAATATGTAGAGACGGAGGAGGGGGTGGAAGTGCTACGCTCTAGCAGGAAAGGGAATGCATTATGGAAGTGTCAACTCTCCTGAGGAGACACTTCAGCGCCGGAGGAGGAACTTATTAACCCTTAGCCTTCTAATTAAACAGCTCCAACACTGAGTCAAATGCCATTTCATTTCCTTTAACTGCGAAGAGGGAACTGTAAATACTAACAGTGTTTTTGTGTTCGCGCGGGGGGAGTAAATGCATCTTCGGCTCGCAAAATAATCACAGAAGGAGCTGTCGGCAGAAGCAGTTGCTGGCCATGGTTGTGCGCCTTTCAGAATTGAATGCCTTCTAAAATTCAAAATTCAAAAATTTTAATTGTGGTAACAAACAAGTGCAGAATTCCAATTTTGAATTCAAAGAAATTCATGTAACTAAGTTTGAAGTACAAAAGCAAAACTATGAATGTTGGTTCAACTTGTTTGAAAGTTTTGAAAAAGCACGATTCATTCCAATTCAACTTCCTATGTATTGTGGCTAATTCAATTCACATTCTAACTCAGGAATTGAAAAGAAGCCAATTCTTCAACTGTGAGTTTTGAACAACCCTGCCGCAGGCGTATCATCCACAGAGCATGACGTCTTCCAAAAGGGTGTTTACTAATCGCATTGATGCGCAAAATCTTAAAAGGCGCCTTAAATCTTTAAAACAAGCACACAGAGAGAGCCGTGACTCGCTAATGGCGTGTAATGCCTTTTGTTGTCGAAATGAGAGCAATTCATATCGCCGCTAAAAACAATGCATCAATTAAGCAATTAGCAGCGAACAAACTGGGCAGCTATCCAAGCCACCCAATAAGGCACTGTGCCAAGGGGCTTGTACCATTCATTACGAACATCACAGAGCAGAGGGTTGCCTTTCATTCACAGAGTGGAGGCATTTGTCTGTCAACGAGATGTTTTGTTTCACCAGATGTGCTTTTAACAGGGGCCACATGGTCGGTCAAGGCTTGGAACTATGGGGGGGGACACTGTGGCCTCTTCACTGAATCAGATTAATTAAGTCATCAAAGCAGCCCAGTGGCAGTTGGGCTTAATTGTGGTAATTGAGGTTAATAAGGAGCTATTATGCATTGATCACAAGCTTTGTCTCATTGAAGCTGCAAATTGTGCTTGGTTAAACACCCAGAGAGTGGAACGGCAAGCCCCGTTTCTGTGTCGCTTTTTAATTTCTTCCCACCCAGGAACCCAGGCGATCTTAAGGAACGGGGACAAATTCATGGCATGCGAGCGCGGCATGGTCGTTCGTTCGCTGAGCTATTACAATAATGCGCCCGCAGCTTAGCTGAAGGTCAATTTTATATTTGAACAAATCGCTCAATGGAAGCCGGCCGGCACTCAGTTCTGCTGTAGTTTGAGGTCTTATTAACAACAATCTAGATGGTGGCTTTTACCCGCCTGATATTTGGATCAGACTGAATCTTAACCTTTCCGCTACGGGCCACATTATTAATTAACACCCACCGAGAACGTCCCTAAACCTTTTCCCTCTCGTTCCGCATTAGTTTATTAGGAAGTCATCGCTCTGGGTGAATTTAGACACGTCCTTCGCTAACACTTGACCGTCTTCCTTAAACAAATGTCTCCGACCTTACGACAGGAAATCAAAGTGACGTGGCCGCCTCTGATTAACGATATGCTTTCACGTCTGGCTAATTTCACCCACACGCCTCTAAAACCCTGCACATCGTCCACTCTGGACGGGAACCCAAAGACAAAGAGGTAGACTATGGGTTTAACGAACGAAAAGTCCAGAAACTTCATTCGGTAACTCTAATACGGGCTAATTCCAGCCCTATTACGGACTTTAAGTTCTTGCATTAGCGCTGCTTTCTCCCACACAGTGGCTGCAAAAAGCTCTTCGGGAGTTAATGCCGCAAAATGATCTGCATTAAATAAAACGATGTGGCTCGTGGTCTGTCCTTTCTCACTTTTAGTGGTTTCATGCTGACTGAAGGCAAAGGCCGGAGCGCTTCATAAATTAGACGCTTATGGCTGATAAAAGGCCTGCGATGCGAACGCTTAAAGCCTTGCACGACTAATCCGATGGAAGGGCCGCCAGGCAACTGTGTACTTTCCAGCTCTGATTAATGCAGCATGATCTGTTTTGGGCAGAGCTCCACATCCTCACGGACAAAAGAGCGCAGTCCTGTATCTCTCAGCGAGTGTGTTCTGAAAAGCACATCCTGAGGGAGAAAACGAGTGCGGTGTGAGAAAGTGAAGTGGTGGAGCTTCCTGGTCTGCTGTGCTTGTACAGGGCTGGATTTTCCCTGTCAGGTACTAGGATGAGGGGGATGGAGAGGTTGTAATTAATCAAAGTCAGATGTGGCTGAGTGCCTGGCCATGCAGTAGATCCCTGTCCTGGAAACTCTCAATTTTTCCTTTTTTTTTTTTTTTTTTGCCTTTTCCGCTCTGTCACAATCTCTCTGTCTAGCTGAGAGAGCTTTCATACTACAGGTTTCTGTCTGTCTGACGGAGTTTGGTTCATTTAGTTGCTGTGAAAGTTTTTAAACCGTTGGTGTACTGTGAGAATGCTGTTGTGTCAGGAATGAGGAAAATATACACTCTAAAATAAGACTGACAAGTTTTATGGTGGGCATAAGTCTTCTCATAAGAATGAATGAATGAATGAATGAATGAATGAATGAATGAATGAAACGATAATGATATTAATGATGAATGGTAAAATTACAATTTTTTTATTCCTCATCTTAAAAAAAAGTTTTTGGTGGATCTTGGGTACAGTTCATGTCTGCATATTTCATTCAACTTTTCATTTGAATAAATTTTTTAAATTAAACTTTTATTTTTTCTGTTATTTCTTTTTATATCTTGATTAAAGGTTTTAAAATGGACTTTTACATGTTTTTAATTTTTCTCTATTTTTTTCTCAATTTTTAATTTTTTTTTTGCCCATAAAAATGCACTTTTTAACATTGTGTATAAAATCTGCTATATAAATACACTTGCCTTTCCATGCCTAAACCAAAAGAAACGAAAGCAAAAAGAAAACAATGAAGCTAGTGTTTTTTCCAAATAAAAAAAAGTGTGCAAATAGCCTGAAACACTGTATCTAGGCATTGCGCTTTGCATGGAGAACTTTGCGCTTTGGGAGGAGAACTCAAATTGAAGCTCAGTCTTCATCATCAATGAAGACTTCAATAAATTAAAGATTACATTCACCGTCATATGCACACAAACACACACATACGCCTACAGAACGCATCTGATGTGCTCATTAAATAGGAAAATAAGCAAATATACAGACATCCTGGCACACCGAATATAGCTAACAAAGAAGAGAGGCCCAAATCAATTCATTATTTTTGAACCCGACAAGGAAATGGTTTGCCAATTAGAGCGAGGTCGATAAAGCAAACCTGGAATGACATTCAGGAAGAAAAACGGAAGCTTATCACCTTGTTTAATCACACCAGTTATTCACAGCTCTACTGGGAAAGGGAGTTTAAAATAGCACTGTACATCCTCACTTAATCTAGTATATAAGAACAGAAGGGAGCCTGGGAAGGAAAGAAAGAGAGACATGATACATTTATTGACCCTAAATGCTCTAATCGGACGATTTTGTTTTTTTCTGAGTAAACAGCCCTAGTCAGAAACAGCTTTAAGTAGTCATTACTGCTTCCACGACCAAACAGCAGCATGGCAGCTCTAATTTTGCCCACCTGACCGCCTCTCTTGTAATTGCACTTGCATCCATCAGACTCAACAACATGATTACACGTATGATCTGGAGTATGTTGCATGTGTTGTTGTAAGAGGTGGAGCGCGGCTCAGGAGTTGTTTATCAGCCGGGGCAAGCCGTAATTACATGCTTTCGAGCGAGAACATATCGCAGAAATAAGTACAGAGAGAGAGAGATCATACAGCACCAAAAATGAAAATGTATGTGATTTGACTCTTGATTATCTTACACTGCAACTATCTAATCAAGCCTCTCTGCTGTCAGATCTAATAACAGAGTGCCGTACGTTTTCTTACTGCTTGACCAAGAGCTCCAATTATTCTGATTCTGAGCGATCTACTTAAAAAATGCAAGTCTATAAATAAATGTAGCATATTGTGAAGATATTCACTGATTATTAAAAGGGGCATATCATGGAAAACAGGATTTCGCTGCTCTTTTGAAATAAGAGTTTGATGTGCTTTAGTAGACATACACTAACATTCACAACATAAAACTCTCCTTCCAGTGCATCATTTCTGAACATTAAGCTGCTAAAACAGACAAAATATGATCAAAATATGGTAATAGTATTGACATCTTAACAATGAACACACTGACCTGCCCTTGTGAACTCCTGTGTGATGTCTACTGCCAAAAACTGATGTCATTTACCAAAGTGGATGACTGATTAAAGTTGCATGATTTGACATGGTGAAAATTAAGGGACTGCTAGACTAAGTAAAGAATGTGACTTAACGTATGACTAAAAATGGTCAAAAAGTGACAAGTAGGCCTAGTCACCTCTATAACTTGTATTTGGTTCGGTACAGTGATTTGCTTTGGTATGACTCTCGACTTGTCTTTCTTGACTTTTGATACAATTTTTGATTTTAATAAATGTTTTTACTTTAATTGTTGAAATGAACTAAGATTAATAAATGCTTTAGAAGTATTTTTCTTTGTTAGAGCATTTGTTGTGTTAACAAATGGAACCTTATTGTAAAGTGTTACCAAAAAAGTTTTTTTTGCAAATCATAATACTCATATTTAATCATAATTAATAATCATAATTTAAAAACAAACTATAGTGCACTCAGAAACTTTGGAAACACCCAAGGCAATGCTTTTGGGTGGCATAAATCAGCATAAATCCATAACATTTTGTGATGACTTTGCATTGATAAGCAATAATACAAACAATGAAAACTTTTTATTTGAAAAAATAAAAATTAAATAATGAATTAATATAATATAATATAATATAATATAATATAATATAATATAATATAATATAATATAGGGGAAATTCATACATCTATAAAGGCTTGTTGACCCCAATAGTCTACAAAAAAGAAACCTGTTACCTTAATGCATTTATGCCAATAAATTATAAATATTTGATATTTTGCAAAACCCCACTTTGCCTAGGGTGTTTGCAAATTATTCGAGGAAGCTGTAAATTATGATATGAAACCATGCAAGAAACCACAATTTACATAAATAGACTTCAGGAGGAAAAAAAGCCACAAAAGTGTAGAAAAATAAATTCTTAAATTAACTGATCCTACTAGAGGAAAAAAAAGTGGAAAATCTAAAAGCAAACGGCAATGGCAAGGTTGACATTATTCCTGAAAAACTTTGTAGTGCACCATAAGCCTTTTATTACCACCAGCAGTCTTTGAAAAAACACCTTAGTCCTTCTATATTGAGTTTCTAGCTTAAATATTGTTCTAGGAAGACACAAAGTAAGATATCTCATCCTCTCTCACTCGCTCTCTACAATGCAGTACCAGTGCAGGATGGGGGTCTAATAGACTCTACAGGGACTCAGCATTTAGCACTTCTGAAAGCACTGGCGGGATTCCTCTGCTCCTTCACTGGTTTTGTTTAATACACTATAATACAGTTTTATCCATGGAGGAGAGCTGTTCCATCTCCACCAGCCTCCGGCCTCTTTGATCAGCGGCTATGTCGAACACGGTACCTTCTTTTTGTGAGCGTTCTCCAATGATTTGCCAATAGAGATGCCTTCCCAAGGAGTTGTGGGTATTTTCCGTGCTGTGCTTCAAAAAAAATGACTCCCTCAGCCACAATGATGAACTAAATGCATTACAATATGAGAGTATTACTGTATATCTAAGGTTACATTCAGAGGCAAAATCAACAGTGCTTTTCACATTTTCCCCTGAGAGGACGGCAATGCAATCTTAATGTTTTGAAAGCAAAGAGCAAAAATGCTCAATTTTATGCTTGCAATGAAACAATACACATGGCCCGACCGACCCCCATCTAATAGAGCACTTATGTAAAACAGCAACTGACCTTTAAATATTATATGCTAATAAATAACCATGCCGAGGCCAGGAACCCCAAACATGGGATCTCAGGGTGCCGTGAGAACTTTTAATCAGGCAGGTTTCTTTTTTAAAGATCCCAATGCCAAGTAACTGATCCCTAAAGGAAGGGCTTTCACCCGCAGACCAAGGGAACGGCCCTCTGTGCATTACAGTTCAGCTACTCTGGCCTTTTTTCACAGGGAAGAGGAAGAAAATGAATGAAAACATCCTGAAGCTACTGCTGGTTATGTTAAAATAGAGTTTAGTGACTAATGTGTTGGAAAGAAGCCTGGAATGGTGTTTTTTGAGGACATTTGAGGTCAAGAAAGAGCAGGATTGAGTCAAAAATTGGTACTAAATGAAACATGATATGGGCTAAATTAAGAGTTTTTGTTAGCTGCAATCATCTCAAACTCACAAAACTCTCAAATGTTCTTGTTACTTATAAACATGAGCAAACAGAAGTACGCTTTCTCATCTAGCTTGAGAGGCGAAAATCGTTTTCCATTTCTGCAAGTCGATGCCATATCCGCACGCACAAAGAGAGATTATTCCTAAAACAATTAGTCTTCTCCTTCCCTTGTGAAGTGGAGCAATTGATCTGGTGATAAACAAGAGACTTATGGGCTATTGACTCCGGCCGGGTTTAGTGGCTGCCTAGAATTACAGCTGAATGCAATCCATAGAACATCTCTGCGAGACCACAAGACAAACAAAGAGTCAAGGCTTTTCAAGGAGGCCGGAGGCCTGTAATGACCCAGCAGCATTGTACAGGTTTAAAGAGATTGTCTGACTAAGCCTGGCTACATCAGTCAGGATTTATTACAGATGTGATCTACACTCCACAAACTATAAATCATAAGACATTTTGTATGAATAATGCTAACAAGGTTGATATAGAGGGTTGATAACTGTGCGTAGATGCTATAGAGTTTATGCAGAGCCAGAGAACACTGTAAATGCAATGATTTTAATAGAGATGAAGCATCACAATAAGCTTTTTAAAGAAACAGTCATGTGACCAAATTTTGAAAAAAGAAAAACTGGCATTTTTGCCTATAATGCATAGTATTATATATATATATATATATATATATATATATATATATATATATATATATATATATATATATATATATATATATATATATCACACACACACACATATATATATACACATACAAACTTTATTTTTATTTCTTTACTTATTTTTTATTATATACTACTGAATATATATATATTCACACACACACACACACACACACACACACACACATATATATATAAAGTTATTTTTATTTCTATATTTATAACTATATTTTATTTTTAATTACAATTTTTATTTTAATAAATTTGTTTTTTTTAATAAATGTTTTTGGTCTTAAATTATTATTTATGTACTATATATTTAATCAAACATTTAATATCATATACATATTTCTTATATTTTTATTTATAGTTACCTAAATGTGATAAAAAATTTGAAATTCTGAAACATGAACTAAACACATAAAACCAAAAAGTATACCAAGAAGTATTGTTAATAAGCACAGGTACTTTTTTATGTGTATATGAACAATCAAGAGAGATAAGGAGAGACACAGGTAAAAAAACAATATTAGAATCATAACACTTATCATAAAGTCACTTTATCAGTCTAAAGAGATGAGACTTCAGAGAAAATGACTTCAAATGATGGCTTTCACACGGCAGCAACACGACAGCAAAACTCAATGGAATTAATCAGTCCAGTGCCTTCAGTAATTGTAAATCCTTCCGTGCAGAATTTCGATATAAATAATATATGCTATGTACACACATCATGATGTAATCAACACTAAAGGTGGAATACAAACAACTGTCAGCCCAAGAAAGAAGCGATCCAATACCAAGATCTATAATTGATTTATTTGAAAATAAGTTTGGCCGACCATCTCCAGGGTAATCTGTTATGTATGATGGTCGCGGCCAGTTTCATATGAGATACCTTCTTATATACTTGAGCTCTTTTCCTCATCTTGAAATAAGTACATAAAATAAAGCTATTAAATAAACGGTAAACACCAGAGTTACCAGTTGGGGAATAATAAGAAGGCCTTTAATTGACAGATTTGAAATCTAAAGCCAATTCTCCACCGCACTGTGATTCCTGTATGCACGTTGCCTCTAAACTGTCCCATAAAATCCTATCACTGCACTTAATTGTTCGATATCAAGCCGAAGCGTCCGAGGTAATTCAAATGTCTTTTGTGCGATGAATATGTGCAATCGTCCTCTTTTCCTATTCTAATTTAATGCCATCTGGGCCACATGATTGGCCCGGTGTTGCCATTGCTGCCAACCGAGGTCAGCGTAACCATCAAGCGCTGTAATTGAGTAGTTAGTAGCAATTTTCTCCCTTTAATTTCCATCTGCAAAACCCAGGCCTGGCATGGCAAATAGCACATTACACCCGCACAATGCGGCCGACCAGTAATAACATCATTTCCACAGTTTGAAAACTTCCATGAACAAATGACGAATTGTCGGAGTGGATGTCATCTCATTGTTGATTTCCATTTGCGACGAGATAATCCCAGCTGATCGGGAAAAAGAGTGTTGACTTTTCCGTTTTGCATCTGTAACCAGACCCTGAGCATCAAAATCAGATTTATGAAACCCTAATCCATAACCGACGCGCATTTCCCGCCAAAAAGAACAAAGTGCTACTGCAAACTAATGGCCCAACGCAGTCCATCGTTGTGACTTGATAAGTTTTGCCGACAGATTTATGAAGATCGTAAAGCAAAATCAGGGACGAGAATGCAGCGGGCCGACGTTTAATAGCTGCTTATCACACGAAGGGTTTTATTCGTCGCCACGCATTTATACACACACACGCGTGGATCGCATTCACGTTTGGCCAAGTGGAAAATGAATGCTTTATTCTCTTTCTAATGATGTCCTTCTGAATATGAAAGGGATGTTTTTAAGAAAATGTTATTTAAAATAAAACATTAAGTACTGTCAACTCGAGACACCATTCCCTCGTAACATAAATTTGATTTTTATACCGCTCGCAGAGAATAGAATCCCTTTTTATACAATTTTGTAATTACTCTGATGCACTACATCAAAAGGAAAAGTAATAATAGTTGTAATTTAATCTATTCTCACAAGTCATTTTCATAAACTCTCCCTCTGTCTGCCTAATGCATGTTTCATTCATTATTTATAATGCGCTGATGATGTGGTAATGACAACGCCATTGTTTTTTACACTTAGCTGTGATTCAGAGCTTTCATTACGGGCACGGCGGGCCACGGATTATCAAGGGCAAACAAAAGATAATTAACGACAGGAAGTAGGGCAGTCGAGCCCGGCTGGGCACCGCCAGGAACCCCCCGACTCAGGGTTCACGGAGCACAGGTCTATTTAGAAGACTTGGCTTCTGTGAGGACTCAAACAGCATAATTAGTGAAGGCTCCCTATTAGGAGGGGAATGCAATTTATTTTTACCTCCTCCTCTTCTTTGCACCTCCTCCTCCTATTCTTTCATTCCCTCTGCCGCTCTCTGAACAGATATCAATGCTGAGCCGGAGGTGTGAGAAACTGTGTGTGAATATAAACTGATCAAGAGGAAGTTAAACAATGGATAGTCAACTAAATGACAAAGTGTGGAAGGAAATATCTGCCAAATCTGAAGTCTTAAGACAAAAAAAGATAGCTTTCAACTATTATAATTATAATATATATATTATATAATTATAATAACTATTATAATAACTAATATATATATATATATATATATATATATATATATATATATATATATATATATATTTATACACACACTTTAATATATTCATAATACATATACAATAATTATATTTTATATTCACATTAATTATATTGTGGAATTATGAACATGAAATAATTACAAACATGAAAAATTAAATAGCTTTTGGATGGTGTTGAAATCGGGGTTAGATACAGTGTTAATTATACTGTAGATAACTAAAACCATTTAAAACCATTTATTTACCTCAAATAAAATAAGCCTGAATGAATGAATGAATGAATGAATGAATGAATGAATGAATGAATGAATACATGAATGAATAAATTTTATCTAGCTGCCAAGGCAACATTTTTCAGTTATATTTATTTTCAATTAATTTACTAAAATAACAAACTAAAATAATTAATAAAAACTATATGGACATATTTTTAAAAAAAATCCAAAAACAGAACTAAAACTAAAATAAAATGAACAAAGTGAAAAAGAAAATAGAAAAATAAAAACTAATTCAAAGTATATAATAGTATCTCAATAATACTAAAATAACACTGGTTGACTTTAATATTGACAGAAAACCAGCAAGACAATGTTTTCATTTAGGCATGAAATGACATTCTTCACATACTGTAACTGTACATCTCTTACCATCATCCACTCCAGATTTTCTTTCTCCTCAGATAAATAAACGTTGTGGATGGCGGTAGAGCTGTCAGAACCCCAGGCGCCCCTGTAAGTTGTTTGACAGTGAGCAGAGAATGACAGCTGTTCAGCAGTACAGAACTCAATCTGTCCTCAACTCCTCAAGAAGTGTGCAGTGCCTTTCACACCTCACACACAACAGGAGACCACTGCACCGAATCCACATCACACCTGGACCACAAACAGACAGTGTGTTACAATGACTGCAGAGGTAGCTGTACTGCCATATACATGGAGCAGCAGAAGTACTCTGTGTGTGCCTCTAGTTTTATAATACTATTCAAAAATGAAGTGAAGTAAACCTGAAAATGCTCTCAAATGGAGAAGCACTTGGAGAAGTTTTTTCAAAAGCTTAGTCTTTAGCAATAAGTCGCTATATGCAAAATCTATGGTACATCCCAATTTAAATGTGGCTAGCAATTATTTTATTTATTTGGGTGAAATATACAAAAAATGTGTTTATAACTAATTTATATATATATATATATATATATATATATATATATATATATATATATATATATATATATATATATATACACACACAAAAAATTCAAATGGTGAACATCTAAAATATAATACATAAAAATAAATAATGCATAAATATATGTATATAGCTAAAATATATCTAATATAATATAACATATTACAAACACACACATACATTATATATATGTTTATAATATCACAATATAATAATAATAATTAATAATATATTGAAATTATTACTATATTGTGCTACTATAAACATGAAAGATTAGGTGGTAAATAGCAGTTTAAATGCTGTTAAAAATGGGAAAAACAAATATTTTATTACCATTATATATTATTTGTTTTAAAAAAGTAGTGCACAGATATAATACAATACCATAAAAATATATAAAATAATAACAAAGGAGTAATAACATAACATTTACACGATATAAAATTTCCAGTATAGTATGTTTGTTGATTAGCTAAGTATACTCACTGACACATTTACCAGTAAATTTAAATGAATTTAAGATTATTTTATAGCCATTATTATTAATTTTATGGAAAAGTAAAAAAAAAAAAAAAAAAAAACCCTCTAAATTAAAGTCTATGATATGTCCCCATTTAGACAGCAAAGTAAACGTTTGTTCATGCGTGAAAGTGAGAATGAACACACGGGATTGTCAGGTGCATCCACTCTCTGACATGTTTTTCTGAAAATATACACGCACAAGAATAATCTGACGATTCAAAGAAAGAAGTAAATACAGCTAGAAGAAAGACTTCCTGTGAGAGAGTGTGTATGTGGGGCCCAGGCAAAGCACCCAAGGACCTGTAGCAGACTTGACTGGCATGACACCAAAGAGGAACGCCTTCAGTATGACTACTAAGAGCTTTGGCAGGATTTTTATTAAGGAGTTGGGACAGCATTCATTTTTAAAACCTCCTCAATAAAATATCATACAGTCATTACATATTCCTCTGGA
Source organism: Spinibarbus caldwelli (assembly GCA_039654775.1). Taxonomy (NCBI): domain Eukaryota; kingdom Metazoa; phylum Chordata; class Actinopteri; order Cypriniformes; family Cyprinidae; genus Spinibarbus; species Spinibarbus caldwelli. The sequence goes on along the minus strand of CM077229.1, from coordinate 5,934,679 downwards.
TTATAATGATATGAATATTTAAATCTAAATGCATTCTGAGCACGAGGTCTCTTCTTCAGTAAGGCATCAGATCTCATTTTCTACTTAAGCTGCCCCATCATGTTTATGCATCTCCACATGCATGATACATATCTCTCTCCTTTTTTTTTTTTTTAAAGCTTCTTAATGCAACCCGGGTAATTTTGCCTGACTTTAATGGGCAACGACTTTTCATTGGTGATCTTCTTTCTCTTTCCGCCTCCAAAAAAACTATATAATATGATCAAATGTTCTTTCATGCAGAACAGAGTGTTATCTGAAACTTCACACTTTGTTGCACTTGAAGAAAAAAAACGAATCCCTAAACTTAATCAGTATTACAGTTCATTTCTGATATGGAGAGGTGCGATTATTATGTATACAATAAAAGTAATGAGACGCGACTCAAAAAAGAGGCACTGATTAGCAAAGATCTGTTGTGGGAAGATAAGGTGCATTACAAATCACAAAAAGTAGCCAACGTGCACTCATTACATTCTTGGAGGAAGCTAGAACTTCTGTGAAATGGTGACAGACCCTAGTGGTTTTATCTCTGCAACCAAAGTCCTCTGATCTTTCAACTTCCTTGACAAGATGTTGTCATTTTATTTTTTGATGGGTTCAAAGACGCTGGGAGATCGAGGATCGTCTGACATACAGTAGATGACTCAGTTTAACTCAGCCAATGTTTAATTGAAGGGTGTAGAGGAAAAAAATAATTCCTCTCTGCTTTATGAAAGTGCCGCACTACAGTTCCAGCGGAGGTGAGGCCTGTTAATAATTTCTTTGTTTTCAGAGAAAGACGAATGTAAGAACTTGTAAGAATTTCACAAAGAAGAACATGCAAGAATAGAGAAACTAACCACACAGTTGAGTGCAGGTCCCTCCTCCAATGTTTAAGCAAACATTTCTACCATTTCCAGATAGTTCGCCCCCATCTTTGGTTGAGCCAGTGGTGTGAGCCGATGCAATCTTGGGCTGCTGAAAAAGAGAGACAGAAAAAGCCACAGTGGTTATGCTTGTCAAGAAATACATGCTTGGATAGAAGAATATTAAATGTATTAAAGGGAGAGTTCATTAATTACTCACCCTCATGTCGTTCCAAACCCATAAGACCATCGTTCATTTTCCGAAACACAAATGAAGATATTTTTTATTAAATCTAGAGCTTTCTGACCCTGACAGCAACACATCTACCATGTTCAAGGCCCAGATAGGTAGTAAGGACATCATTAAAATAGTCCATGTGACATCAGTGGTTCAACTGTAATGTTACAAACCTACGAGAATACATTTGTGCGCAAAGAAAACAAAAATAACGCATGCATCGTGGTACTCTCGTGAACGCACTTCAAAGACTGACAAGGAAGAGAAGAAATTGTTGAATAAAGTCCCTATTTTTGTTTTCTTTGCACACAAAAAGTATTCTCTTAGCATCATAAAATTACGGTTGAACCCCTGAGGTCACATGGACTATTTTAGCGATGTCCTTACTACCTTTTTGGACCTTGAACGTGTCAGTTGCATTGCTGTCTATGCAGTGTCAGAAAGCCCTCAGATTTCATCAAAAATATCTTAATTTGTGTTCCGAAGATGAACGAAGGTCTTACAGGTTTGGAACGACATGAAGGTGGGTGAGTACTGACAGAATTTTCATTTTTGGGTGAACTATCCCTTTAAAGGTGCAGTCACATTTACTGTTGTTTGGCGAATTTCTACGAACGAAGTCCAGTCATTTCAATAGCAAATTCCATGCGATCATAAATTTCACGTGAAAAATTTCACAACAAATTCAAGTTACTACTTACAGTGCACAGCACAAATGAGTACACCCTCTCTAAAATTGAACAAATTCAGCAATTACGCTTTACTTAGATGACATGTTACGGTTCTTTGGAGATATAATGTTCCATCAAGCCTGCTTGATCAATTACCAAAGAAGAATGTCAAAATTATTCAGCAAAATAAGATTTTATTATCAAAGTGATAAAATATTGTGTTGCAAAAATGAGTACACCCTCCTGACAGTTACTAAATAAAATAAATAAATAAATAAATAAAAAAAAGTGTATAGGTTTAAGGTTATTTTTGAACAACAGGTAAGTATATTGAACCAAAACTTTTAAAGGCAAGTAATTTCCTGACAATTAAAAGTGTTATATAGGCCACTGAATCATACTCGGACTTAATGCTGGCAGCAGTGGAACCACTTGGGAGAGAACTGCCAGGTGACTTATTTCTTAGCATAAAAGAGGACAATGATACAAGAGGAATACTAAATTATTGTTTTAAGTGTGAAAATATAGCAGAGGTAACACTGACATTCAAAAACAATGGACTTGTGACAAGGCTCCTGAAATAATCAGGTCTTCACTTTAAGTTTTCATTTAGTGATGAGTGAATTTTTGCTAGAAAAAGAGCAGGAGAAATAACATGCAAGTGTCTCAGAGCCGGCAAAAGCTATGAAAAGAGTGACACTTTATCTCACAGAGTATGACGCAGCCTGCAGAAGTGACATGCATGGTTGTTGTCACCACTAGAATTACCTACTGTAGCCAAAGCGAAATAAACTCATATAACCTCTTCCAAGGCCCATATTTACAAAAAAAAAAAAAAAAAAAAAAAAAAGACTTCTAGGAATCCATACTCTGGTCTCAAGAGACCAAGTCAATCATTTCGGATCCAAAAGCATCCAAATGTTCTGGTGTTGCTAGAGGAGGAGTACAGTGAGAAGTGCTTGGTACCCACAGTGACGTTCAGTGATAGTAAAGCTCTTATATAGGGATAAATGAGTGCTGAAGGTGTGAGGGAGTTGTGCTTTATCAACGCTGTCATGAATTCACACATCACTGTGTGATGTAATTCAAAAACTTGAAACAGAAGATGCTACCCTCCCCTCATTCCCTGCATTATTGGGCATTTTTTCAGCATGACAATGAAGATATTCATTCTCCCAAGATGAAAATCCTTCAGTGGACATGTATTTCACTCAATCTTAACGCTCTTGAGCAGCTGTGGAGGATTCTGTAGAGACGAGCTGAGCAAAACTCCCCATTAAAGACCAGAGCATTTAAGGAGGTCGTCCTCCAGGAGTTAAACAGGACAGATGTTAAAACTTGTCATGAACTTGTACACTCAGTGCCAAGAGGGTCAGAGCAGTATACTTAAAGTTCTGGAGGACATACGAAGTACTAGAATATTATACATTTGCTGAATTAAATCTAGGGTGTACTCATTTATGCAGTCTTTCATTTAAACAAAATTGGCTAATTTACTTATCTTACAGAAAATATTGGCATATATTTTTGTTGTTTTTATTAAGTATATGTTTAATACATTTCAATTTTACCATCTTTCCATGAATTATAAGTGATCATTAAGAAAATACATCTTTTATATTTATTCAGAGGGGGTGTACTCATTTATGCTGTGCACTGTATATGAGCAAACACACTGGCTTAAAAGTATATAGGTGCTGTCACATTTACTGTTGTTTAGCGAATTTCAACGCACTTTCAATGCATTTCATGTGATATTGTGAATCTTCACCATGCAGATTTCACAACCAATTCAAGTTGAAGTGCCACATTGACCAAAAGAAAGCTGCTTGGTTTGAATGTGACTTCTGTGAGAGCTGTGCTTCATACAATCGCCACACTATTGCCACTAGAGAGTCTGCAAAATTGAGCTAATATGACCACACCTCAAAATCGGGGGAAAAAAAACAAATTAAACAAAAAAAAAAAAAAAACCTTCAGCTTTAAATAAAAAGAAACTCCCACAAGTTACTGCTTATATGAGCAAACACACTGGCTTAAAAGTATAAAGGTGCAGTCACATTTACCATTGTTCGGTGAATTTCCACAGGCAAAATCCAGTCATTTCAATGGGAATCAATGGTAAATTTCACGTGAGGTCTAAAGATTTCCCCACGCAGATTTCGCAATGGGTTCAATTTGGACATGCAGATTCACTGTGACAGAAAGCTGCTTGGTTTGCAAGTGACTTCTGCATGAGCTTTGTTTTATGTTTTGAGGAACATAAAAGAAGTTATTTTAAAGAATGTTGGTAACCAAACAATTTTGGTTCCCACTGGTTCCCAATAAAAGTCAATGGGAACCAAAACTTGTTACCAACATTCTTCAAAATATCTTTTGTTATTGTGCATGCGTGTGCATGTTCCACAGAAGAAAGCAATGCATACATGTTTGGAATAACATGAGGGTGAGTAAACAATGACAGAATTTTAATTATTGGGTGGCTTAAGTCTGATCAAAAAAATAACAAACATCAGCTTTAAATAAAGAGAAACTCCCACTAGTTACTGCATGAGCGAAGTTACTGCATGAACTAGTTAATACATGAACGATCACACTAGCTTAAAACTCTGTACTTATGTGGGGACGGAGCCAAAAGAGAGGAATCGATTTCATCCCTCTTGACCCAGCGACCCCATTTGCCGGAGCCGCCTCCGAGGGTGGCGTGGTGGTGTCGCGGTGGTCCCCGCCACCGACTTTGATGTTGGGGGTGGAGTAGGTGGGTAAATGGCGAGAATGCGGTGTCCTCACATAAAACGGAGACAGTTGCCGGCACTTGGCATTTCCAGTGCTGACAGGCTGGCTTGTTTGTTCACTCTTAACGAGCACTCGGACTCCATTAATGAGCGGACTGAATCCATTATCATCATCATTTCAAAAGGCAGCCCTGCACTAAACAGCTCCCCGCATTAGCTGCCGTTGCCCTTGTTGTTTCATTTGATCAGCAGTGGCAGCAGGGACTCGCCCCTCTCTAGCCTTCCCCACAAACACACACATACATACGCGCTCCTTTTACTGCCCCCTCGCAATGGCTGTGAATTTATGGGGAGAGAATTAAGCAGGGAGTGGAAGTTACAGATGCTACGACCCTGACAGGAGTTAAAATGCGAGCTAAAGGCGTAATGACTTTGAAAGTAGAGATGTGAAAAACTACATATTTTTTAACTACGGCTAGTCGATGGATTGCATGAAGCAGTGGTCTGCTGGTCAGTCTTAGGGAAGTACTGCATAATATACTGCATCATTTAAAGTCCATTATGCAGATCTGGCATGTTTTTGGGACATACACATTGCACAGTACAGATTACAGAGGCAACTTGAGCATGAAAATCCTCTCTCTGAGTAGTTGTATCAATACATCCCCTAATATTTTTTTTTAGAAAACAAAACAACTATTATTATTATTGTTGCTATAATTTTAGCAAACATGTTTTAGTTAAAACAACAACAATAATAAAATAATAAAATAATAATAATAATAATAATAATAATAATAATAATAATAAACCATCTCTATAATTATATTTATTATAAAATATAATAATAATAATAATAATAATAATAGTAATAATTATTATTATTATTATTATTATTATACTTGATGTCTGCTGTAACATTAAAATAATTATAACGATTAATTATTATTATTATTATTATTATTATTATTATTATGATTATTATGATTTTTATCATTGTTATATTTAGCTATAATGTTTTAGGTAAAAAAATATTAAGGGCTGAAATTGCTTTTTAATAATAATAATAATAATAATAATAATAATAATAATAATAATAATAATAATATTAATTTTTAAATGTTACAAGAGATAATTATTATTATTATTATTATTATTATTATTATTATTATTATTATTATCTCTTGTAACATTTAAAAATATAATATCTATTTATTATTTTGACTATTATTGTTTTTGTTACTATTATTGTTATTATTTGGCAATAATATTTTAGCTAAAAATATCAAGGGATGCAATAGCATTTTAACAATAATAATAATAATAATAATAATAATAATAATAATAATAATAAATGATATCTCTTGTAACATTTAAAATTATAATAACTATTTATACTGATTATTGTTGTTATATTTAGCAATAAATGTTTTACTTTAAAATAGAGCACTGCTTCTAAAAACAAAGGGCGAAAAAGCAGCTAAACTCACTTGTTGACCTCGCTAATTGACCATCCTGACCCATGCCTATTAGAAAGAGAGAAAAAGGTGTGTGAAAAAAAGACGGTGAGCAGGAGAAGCACATCTTTTGTAAATCATAAACAATCTAAGCTGGTAGGCAGTATGAAAGTGGGCGACGATAACATTTCCATCTCTCTGCCACCTTTCTAAGGGACATCAAAGACCCAATTAAGGCCCTCTGAGCAAATGGCATATGTGGTAGCTGCTCTGGAGAGCTGTCACGGAGTCTGTGTGTGGCTGTCGACGCCCCAACTCACTGACAGCCTCCTTTACAATCCGAGCCTGGCTCGATGTGCCCCTCTCTTTCTCTCTCTGTTAAAGGATTTTAATTAGGCCTTGCCTGCTCAGGCTCACACAGCCCTTTTGTATGTGCTGAATGGTACAAGGACTGTGATTTGGAAGCCCTTCACAGGCAGTCACTGATGTGAGAGAGAGAGAATGAGAGAGTGATTGAGAGGGAGAGAGAGAGAGAGAAAGGGCTCTTTCATTTTGATATGTGCTACTTCACTACACCGAGCCCCCCCCCCCCATTGTACAATCTTCCCTTATGAAGAACTGGAAAATATTCAAATGTTAACGTGCCCGTGTTGGCTTTGATATTTAAGACAAAAGGGTACAGCGTGAGACTTACAGTGACACTTCACAAACTGGAAATGGGACATTTCATCTGACGCATCATGATCTACCAATACGCTTTCAGAGCATGCATTTGAGCAGCTGATTTCCTTTAGTGTGTAGCATGTCAGATTCTCTTCCAAAAACAGCCATTTTATTGTGATTCTTTTCTATAATAACACATTTGTCACAAGGTTTCGCCAGAACATTATAAATGTGCACACCAATGTGTATAATGTGTCCATGCAAGTCAGATCCTGTTTCAAATAAAATCATAAATGCAATTTCCTTAACGTCTCAGTTGTTTCTCCTACATTTAAAAACATTTGACGTAGAAACAATAAAAAAAAAAAATTGCTAGTAAATTTCACAATTACAAATGTTAAGTAACACATTAAATGTGAAATTGTGAAGTTTAAATAAAATAAAAAAAAATTTGCTTGTGAAACTCCAATTACGTTTTATTGACAACTTTTAAAAATATTTTTTAAAGTTTATTCAGCAATGAGATTATCTGGAGATCAACTTAAGTTACCACTGAGTCCTTCCTGCCACTCATTTTTTTTCTTGAGAAAAGAAATCCCAGTAATTTTATAATTAATGACATACTTAAATATTCATTTTAACATTTTTATTTATTTGCTAAATTAACAAAATTTTTAAAAATTTTACTTTTTTTTTTTAATAAATCCTCACGAGTATCAAAAGAAATCTCAGCAATCTATCCAAATTATCTGAGATATACTATCCACATACATTTTTCAGCTATTAGTTTTACTGTTTGTCAATAATTGTCATTTTATTTCTCTTAAGATACAGTAAAAAAAAAAAAATGCTCCCTTAAAACCTGAGCTTAAAAATAAAACAAGTCAACCAAGTGAATAATTTCCTTAATTGATATAGCTGAATTGAACCTTCAGTTAATTTCCCTCTCTCTCTCTATTAATATTAACAAATGAAACCTTATTGTAAAGTACCGTTTGAGCTGTAAAAGCCCAACAATATACAAAATTGACAATTTTTTACATGCATAATCAATAGCAAAAGTAAATATGGAATGGTTATTTTTTATCAAACATTTGCTACAAGAACATTATATTTCACATGGGATTTTATATCATTAACAGGATGAAAAAATATATAGATGCGCATAGATACACATTACAGCCTAGTGTGTGTTTCCTGTGGCACAAGCACAAAGTGCATCTATACAGAGAACTTGATATCGCCAACTCTCAGATCTCACATGCTGATGGCACGTTGCCAGCCACCCTCCTCCTCCATCACCCCGCCATCCTTCCCTTTGTATCCTTCCAGCACAGAGGCCCCCATTTACCAAGCATGCCCAGAGCAGGTAGTTAGGCAGGCGGGCGGGCGGGCAGCCAGGCATCGTAACCCTCCCCAGCCAAGATGCAGCATGCTGGGACAGTGTGCCTCCTCTCACTCCCTGACATTCCTCTCTGACAGCCCTTTACATCTGCCTGCGCCGCACTCCGTCGGCAGACAAAGAAATTAATACCCCAAGTGACTGTGTTTTAATTAAGCAATTTCATGCAAATTACACATTTTAGATTGTCAAATAATATACTGCGCAAAATGGAAGGCAGGCTGATCTGATATGCATGGAGCGTTTTTCTTCCAGGGCACTGTGCATACATGGAAAATGAACAAAAATGCTAATTTCTAATCTATTATGCAAACAGTATGATACTTACATAGATTTGCACGCCTTTCTCGGTATGGCTGAGCAATGCCTTTGTATTGTGTATTTAAGGTGCTGGAGTGTTTAAAGTCTTGTTTTTGTACCCTTTTGGATGCTGTTTACTTTGGCTTTTGGTTTGCGCCACGAATAAAAATCGCGAGTTCGAGTTTGTTTTTGTTTGTTTGCGTTGGTCTATTTAAATGACATCGAACACAAATTAGCATAATGAATCCCACGAATGCATAATGAACAAATTATACACAAAGTAAACCTAAATAAAAAAATATAGCCATAATATTAATGCCAATTATACTGGGGAAAAAAAAATAACGTCCTTTCCTGCCTTGCACTGTTACGAGATCAGCCAATATAACTAACAATATGTACAAATTATTCAAATGTGAACAAAAGCCTTTTTTTCTCTACCCAAGTTGATTTGATTTAATATTAGAGTAGAACTGCGAAAAAAAGGCCTCTTGAAACCACAGGCACAAAAGTCGGTGAGCACAGGTAGCACAATGAGGCCCTCATTAACAAAGGCAAGGGAGGATTCTTGCTGTTTCTTTGTGATTCAAATACATTTAATCAAAGGTTTGTTTCAATATACTGGTACTTAATAGTGTACATTACCACATACAATACGTCTGAATGAATTGCAGTCCTTCTAGTAGGCTTTTTTAATGGGAACAAATAGCAGGATAGGAGTAGGGAACCAAAGCGGTAATGGCAGGGTACGACATGGCTGTTGACGTGGTTTCTTCATCTTCAGCGCTGAGTTGTTCTTTAAATGGACCCTCATACCGTAATCGTGCCCCGTGCACATTAAAATCAGGAAACAATAAAGGAACGGGCTCCACACCAGGTCTAAAAGATCCTTTCCCAATTACGAAGCTTTGAAATCAGACTTATGAGCCCCTCCTGTGTTTGTGTGCAAGTGTGTGTGTGCGAGTGTGTGTGTGAAGGTTTTGAAGCGATCCCACTCACCTTAATCAAGTCAACAAGGGGGTGGAGGTGGGTGCCTGGATGGTGCTCGTGTGTGATTGAATTTTGATGTGCGTCTTTGAGGCATGATTTCCAAGAACCGAACTGGCGGCCGCACGGCGTGACTTCTCCTCAGGTGGCAAATGCACTTCATGGGAAGGTCACGTGCATCTGCGGGGTCCGATACGCTGAGGTCAGAGCTGTTTAGGGTGAAATAAAGTTTGAGTCACTAACAAGTTGAGAAACTAATGGTCAACTTGAGCAAAAGAGGAGATCCAAGTTGGAAACAATCCAGAACAGCACAGAGCAAAGGCAAAATAATGCTAAATAGCAATAATAAAATGCAGCTAACCATCTAACCATTCCCTATTTACTTTCGCTGTTGATTATGCACGTAAAAAAATTGTCAATTGTGCATGTAATTTTGCATACTGTTGGGCTTTTTTAAGAAAAAACAGTTCTTTTAAGAACTGTTCACTGTTACTATCATGGTATATGTTCTAAAAAATCAGATATTATCTATCTAATAATATCTATATTATTTAAAACACATCCAAAGAAGCAAATTAAACTTTGCTTCAAGATAAGCACTCCTACAAGGCCTCTTGTTTTGCTACGGTTCCCTCCTTGTACTCTTTCACTTCCATCTTAATGTTCCTGAGTTTCCCTCTCTGATCTAAACAAGGAACCTGATCTAAATTTGAGGGCCACTCCATGTCCAACTTGAAGACATCGGCTGCTGAGTGAACCGGTGGCGTCAGGCGGCCCGTGGGAGAGCCTGCCGTCCTGCGGTCAGCCTCACATATATAAACACCGCTCCAATGACAGAGCAGGGAATCATGAGCTGGCAGACAGGCGTTCTCCCTCTGTTCACTGTAACAGGATAGTAAACAGTAATTATATGATCCTGAGGCAATCTGATTAGCCTTATTGATCCCAGGTGCGGATCAGCAGCCGAGGATAAATATTTATCCTGCATCTCTCTATGATGGTATAGAGCCACTCAAAACATGCTTGTCAAACAGCGAGAGTTTGTGCCAGTATCAAGATGAACCCAGTCTGTGAGAGATGATGGGTAAACGATCTAGAAATGGAAAGCTGGCAGAGAAATTAAAAATGGGATAATGACGTATGAGGCTGGGCATTACATCACTTACAAAATTAACTCCAAGTATAAATATAGACCCGTTTAACTCACTGTAGACTTGGCACAGAACTGAAGAAGTTCACTTCAAGACTGTAAAACGGCGCAGTGAAGGTATCACATATTGATGGTACCAAGGTACATTTATAGATACAAAGTACTGAATGATTAAAATTAATTTACCAGGGTATTTATAAGGTACACTTGCAGACAAGTACCAAAATCATGGTACAAATATTTTATTGATATATAGTATGGAAGTACCATGATGTATATAACAAAGCACCATCTGATACCACCAATGTACCATGGTACTACCACAGCATTTTTTTCAGGTGCTCCAAGACATTTCAACAAATACCATGGTAATCCCATATTGTAAATGTATTTCAGAGAATACCATGGTATATGTCCAAAACTCCATGGTTTTTCCATGCTTCATGTCCAAAAAATATGAAGTAACCATAGTACTCCAAAGTATTTCAAAGAATACTATACTAATACCATGGTACATGTCCAAAAAATATGAATTACCACAGTACTCCGAAGTATTTCAAAGAATACTATGGTAATACCATGGTACATGTCCAAAAAAATATGGATTACCCATAATATTCCACAGTTTTTCAAAAAATATTATGATAATACCATGGTACATGCCCAAAAAATATGGATTAACCATAATATTCTGCAGTGTTTCAAAGAATACTATGGTAATACCATGTTACATGTACAAAAAAAAAATGGATTAACCATAATATTCGTCAGTATTTAAAAAAAAAAAAAAAAAAAAAAACTGTGGCAATACCACGGATCATTTTCAAAAATGTGGATTAACCATAATACTCCAAAGCATTTCAGAGAATACTATGGTAATACCATGGTACATGTCGAAAAAAATATGCATTACCATAGCACTCCAAAGTATTTCAGAGAATACAATTGTAACACCATGGTACATGTCCAAAAAACATGGATTAACCATAGTACTCCAAAGTATTTCAGAGAATACTATGGTAATACCATGGTACAGTATATGTCCAAAAATATGAAATACCATAGTACTCCGAAGTATTTCAAAGAATACTATGGTAATATCACAGTGCACGTCCAAAAAAACGTGGATTAACCATAGTATTCTGCAGTATTTCAAAGAATACTATGGTAATACCATAGTACATGTCCAAAAAAGATTTTACTATAATATTCTGCAGTGTTTCAAAGAATACTATGGTAATACCATAGTATATGTCCAAAAAGCCATGGTATTAAAATATATTTCCAAACAATCATGGTATATGATATACATGTATATACATGGTATATTGAGAAAAGGCATCTCAGGAACCACACTCCAGTGGTTTAAGTCTTACCTCTCAGATAGATCCTTCAAGGTATCTTGGAGAGGTGAAGTATCCATGTCGCAACATCTAGCTACTGGTGTGCCTCAGGGCTCAGTCCTTGGACCACTTCTCTGTCTACATGGCATCATTAGGTTCTGTCATTCAGAAACATGGCTTTTCATATCACTGCTATGCTGATGACACTCAACTCTACCTCTCATTCCATCCTGATGATCCTATGATAACTGGTCACATCTCAGCATGTATAACAGACATTTCTTGCTGGATGAAGGACCATCACCTTCAACTCAGCCTAGCTAAGACAGAACTGCTTGTAGTTTCAGCAAACCCATCACTTCATCACAATTTCACCTTCCAGTTAGGTTCATCAACCATTAGTCCTTCAAAAACAGCCAGAAACCTTGGAGTTGTGATTGATAAGCTGAATTTCTCAGACCACATTGCTAAAACTGCCTGGTCCTGCAGATTTGCTTTATATAATATTAGGAAGATCAGGCCCTTTCTTTCAGAATATGCAACACAACTCCTTGTTCAAACTCTTGTTCTGTCCAGACTTGACTATTGCAATGCTCTCTTGGTAGGTCTTCCAGCCAATTCCATCAAACCTCTACAATTAATCCAAAATGCCGCTGCAAGATTAATCTTTAATGAACCGAAAGGAACACACATCACACCTCTGTTCATCAATTTGCACTGGCTACCAATAGCGGCTTGCATAAAATTCAAGGCATTGATGTTTGCATACAAAACCACCTTTGGCTCTGCACCCCTTTACCTAAATTCAGTACTTCAGACCTATGTGCCCTCTAGAAATTTGCGTTCTGCAAGTGAACGCCGCATTATTGTGCCATCCCAAAGAGGCACAATATCACTTTCTCTGACTTTTTCTTTAACTGTTCCCATCTGGTGGAATGACCTGCCCAACTCAATCCCAGCAGCTGAATCCTTAGCCATCTTCAAGAAACGGCTAAAAACCCATCTCTTCCATCTTTATTTGACCCTCTAACTCCAGCATTCTCTTTTCTAATTTTATTTTATCTATCTCCCTTCTTTTTATTTAAAAAAAAAAAAAAAAAAAAAAAAAAACACACACTTGACACTATCAATTGCATATTTATTCACTAACTGCTAGCTTTTCTTAAAAAACTAAAACACTAGCTTTCTTTTCTATATTCTATCTACTTGTTTAAAAAAAAAAAAAAAAAAACTTGCTACGTGTACTGCGTTAGGCTAGCCGAGACTTGTCATAGCGCTTGCATGTTGTTGCTCTTTTGTTGGTTTTGATTGCTTCTATTGTCCTCATTTGTAAGTCGCTTTGGATAAAAGCGTCTGCTAAATGACAATGTAAATGTAATATATGGCAGTCTCATAATTAAAACATAACATGGTGATACAGTTACACTCCAATGCATTTCATAGAATACCATGGTAATACTATGGTACATGTCTGAAAAGCCTGGTATTATCATTGTACCTTGTTAAAGAACATGTAATGCTGTAGTGCTCCAAAGTATATGATAGAATACCATAGTAAAATCATGGTATTTTTTCTCACGTTTCAAAGTCTTTCAAAAAGTTTGCGCTATTGTTATGACCGCCGCACAAGACGTCATTTGCTAGAAACCGCTCCCAGAGAATGACGAGTCTCTCTTGCTGAGATGACGGGGGGCACAAACATCCTTTGCGGTGTGCGGCTCATTAAATCTGCCTCTGGGTAATCCAATTGATCTGCAATTCGTTTTAAGTAGCATTAAATCAATGCGCACAGACATGAAAAGCCAGGCTCCTCGTTGACTTCAGTGGAGCTACCTGCAACACTTTGTAATATTGATAATACGCCACTCTCTCCATTTGAGCTTCCTTTTTTTCTCATGCAAATGATAGCTGTTTGTAACCGGGCCTGATCAGCCGGGTAAGAAAAGGGAGTTGAATGCCGCGGGGAATTGATTTAACTCTAGAACAATGCCAGGAAACGCAACGCTTTTCCCTAAGACTGCCTGTGTGCAGAGATAGTGTTTATCTTGAATGTAATCCCAGCTTCTCTGCGTCTTTAGTGGAGACCGTGGGCCTAAAGCAAGACAGACGCTGTAAATAAGGATTTCCACCTGGTGTTTTACACACCACACATGCCAAGTGAAGGACTGTACTGTCTAAACACTATGGGAGAGGGATGAGATATGTCAGTGCAATGCAAAACTGTTATTCTTAATGAGAATTATCTGATTTTACATTTAAAATATCTAAAAATCCTTGAAAACTTACATGAGAAGCAACACTGTTTATGATGCTTTTTTAATAAACCGAATAATTTGTCTTTTTTTTCCACTTGTTAAAAGTAAAAGCAAGGAAAAAAATTCTGCCACTTCAGTAAGACAAAATACGCTTTTATTTGAAATATAATCTATGAAAACAAGTCTCAATATACTATCCAGTATTGCTTCTCAAATACATGCATCTTGCTTTTAGATTTTTTAGATATTTTTACTGGAAAACAAGTAAAAGTTCATTAATCAATAATTTCTTGATAACCTAAATATGACGCGTGGGTTAAAGTGTGTCAGATGCTTTGGGGTAAGCTGTGCCACTCAAATGCAGAAAATATAAATCACAAATACTATTAGTATTACCAACACAATTTTAAAATGCTGACAATTGTTGCACTCAGGGATATTACAAGTAAATGAAACTAAAACCATAAAAACAAATAAATAAAATTTTAAAAAGTATAAATAAAATATAGACTTTATATAACTTTACATTAAATAAAACTTTAACAAAAACAGAAAATATAAAAATAAAAATGAATTCAAATTATTTATAAAAATACACTGGTTGCACTAACTCTACATTGAAAAACATTAATAATAGTAAATCTACTCCTGACTTATTTATGAAAACATGAAAATAGCTTTGTGCATTAGTAAACTGCATTTTTTGTTTATATTTTTAGCTCATAACTTAACCACTTTTTTCTCTATATATCTGTTGCTAAGTTCTTCAATTTATATCAGATGTCTTGAAATATAATTAGGCATATTAGTGTCCTCTTAGTGAACAACTTAAGTAAACCGTGGCACAGCTTACCCCACTCTTCACTGATAAATCACAATATCAGCATAAATGCCGACCTGGGGGAAAATCATTTGCATATTAATAGTAAATATGTAGTACAGAGGTGAAGGAATGAACAAACAATGTAATTCCACAATTAAAGCACTGCATCGCGTCAGGCATTACAACTGCTGCTATTGATGAATCAAACTAAATAAAATTAGAAATGGATTCCAAAAGCAAGCTCCCGGTGTGATGTGCAGCCCTTCATCTGAATATTAGAGCGTAATTAGGTCAGGCTGTTGAATTTTTAATGCTCTCTGAAATCATATTCGTGCTCGCTGTGTGTCAGGTAGAGCCTGGCTCCGACGATACATCATCATGCAGTGACACCAACATAATGGCCATCCCTTCAAATGTGTGACCTTTTCCAAGCGTGCACAGCCCAGCGCGACATATCCAGCCACCGCGTTTGGCAGGAACCCCCTCACGTGTCATACACACTGCAGGGAATGAATGCTCAATACTAAACGATGAAATAAGCCTTTGATTCATAATTATTATAGACAATTCAAGACAGGTTTACAGCTACTGTATTTGTGTGCTGTACAGTACCATACCAAATAGGAAACTTACTTGTGTAACTAATCGTGCAATATTTATGATATTGAGAAATGTGTGCAACAGCTTTTTTGATTGCAGACTTACAATTTATAACTGATTAAAAAGGCAATAATATCGAAGACCAAAATACCATTTAGATGAGAGTCATTATTAAACTGGACCAGTAAGAAACCATCAAGCAACCATGTATTAAAACCAACCTGAACACCTTAATTGCACAGCAATTCACAGCAATGCTCTTCAACTACAGACATGCTTGTTGAGATTTTATTAAAATGTATTTTAAAAATATTTACATTTTTACTTTTTATTAAAATGATTTAAATAATAAAGTAACAGATTTTACGATTTTTCCACTATATTTTTGTAACATTTCCAATGGATTTTAGGGATAAATTGCATTGTTTTATCTTTAAAACACTATTTTAAGTCTGGTACTACTTTGTGCTAAGTTGTGCCACTCAAATGCAAGAATATTATCACAAACTGCATTTTACATTGAAAAAAATATTACCTTGGTCTGGTTTATGAAAATTTTAAAATATTTAAATTATTAAAATGATTTAAATAATAAAGTAACAGATTTATCAATTTTCACTATATTTTTGCAACTTTTTCCCCAATGGCTTTTAGGTATCAATTGCATTGTTTTACCTTGCCCTGACTTTTTTCTTTTTTTTTTTTTCTTTTTTTTTAAATGTGAAAATTGTGCAGCAAAATAAGACTTTTAAATAGCAATTTTGCATTATTTTTTTAATATTTACATTTTTATTAATATGAAACAGATTTAACTATTTTATATTTTGCTACTTTTTCAACAGCTTTTAGGTATAGATTGCATCATTTTACCCTTAAACTATAAAAAAAAAATTTGGTACCACTTTATATCAGCATGACGGTTATAAGTTGCATGTGCTTACAATCGTAGTAACATTAAATTATGCATACTTACAACTCTAGATCCAACCCGGTAACACTTTATTTTAAGGTGTCATAATACAGAGTAATTACCTAATTAAGTACTTCGTAGTAGCCGTTGTACTTACATGAAATCAAATGTACTTACCATGTAACTAAGTTATGGAAAAGCATGTAATTACAGTTTTTAATTATGTAGATGTAATAGGCAGCTACTGTTACACATATGTAACAGGCCGAGTCTGTTACACAGCTACTTGTACACTTAAGTACAATCTAAATACATTATTTTAAGTAGCTTGTTTGTGTAATATTATGTAATTGTAATGTAATTAGAAATGTATTACATGTATTTAAGCTGTGTACTGGTGGGTTAAATCAAACTAAGCTGCATAAGGTGTACAGTATAGATACACATGAAGTACACTTAAGTACAATCTTGATGCACTATTTTAGGTAGCTTATGTCTGTGTACTTACCTTTATAATTACGTTGTATAAAGTCTGCAACACATATGTAACAATCTTTTGGTTACATAAGTAGCTGTGTAACAGACTCGGTTTGTTACATATGTGTAACAGTAGCTGCCTATTACATGTACATAATTACCAACTGTAAGTACATTTTGTTCCATAACTTAGTTACATGGTAATTTTTTTTCATGTAAGTACAATGGCCACTACTAAGTACTTAACTACACAATTACTCTGTATTATGGACACCTTAAAATAAAGTTACCTCAAACCCTAAGCCTAACCTTAACTGTATAGTAAGTACATGTACTTAATATTACGCAGTAATTTTTTGTTACACTGTAACATCATCTTAAAATAAAGTAACCAAATTTTCTACAAAAAATTATGAATTAATACATTTACAACTGAGCATTTAAGACCATTTTCCTTTGCACTGAGGTCCTGATCACTATTATTGACTGAAAGAATGCCTAGGTGTGAAAACACAAAGTACATGCATTTGCAAACCCATTAGTTTTCAAAGATTATGTAACAATTGTAAGTCTTATTTTATTCCAAATTTCTGCTCTCATTATTAAAATCTCACTAAAAATTAACCATCCACTATGTGCATGCCCTAACCTCGCTCGGGTGTACATGAGGGGAGTGTATACTCCAGTCTGAAGTGGAGATGGCCACCGTAAGGCCGTAACAAAGAGCCCTTTCTTACAACAGGGTCTTTAATGTGAACAGCTCTGTGAAAAAGGTTAAAGGTCAATGGTACCCACTTTCCTGACACTCTTAACCCCCTAATAGACAAGAAGACACAAAGCATACAATTATCACTGCTCTTCGCCGGGTCAGACAGGCGTTGCTATTAAAACAGATGGAGGGAAAAAGGTGCGTATCAGGAGAGAACTCTAGCTGACACTTTGCTCACCCTCAGTGTGTAAAATCCTTCATTAGAGAGTGATAGCTCATCCCGCGCCAGCTTTTCAACCCAAACCTCACTCTTGATCCCATAATTATCCCGAGATGGAAATGATTGCATCTGGAGTTTCCAAACTGACAACTCTATTCGCACAGAAATAATCCTCTTTCTTGGCTCCTGATACCTGAGAATAATCTACCTAGTGGAGCGGGAAGGAATCGCATCCCCCTGCTCACACTCTGACGCAGCCGCTCAGTAATTTAGCCATCCAGCGTGGGCTTTTTGAAGCATGCCGTATTCTAACTGGAGCTTTTAGCTTAGCCTGTTATGCTGTAATTTAGCCCGAGCTCGGAGGCTGACAGCTTACATATGTGCTGGGTGTGTTGTGGGGATCCAAAGATTACAGCACCTGCCAATAAAATGCATGACGGAGCGCTGAGAGGCTAGTAAGGAGCGTGGTTGCGAGCTCTGTGGAGATATGGTGTGAAAATGACCCCACAATCCTCCGTGGTATCCACATTAACACCCTCAACTATAACTGGGTTTTTACAAAGGTGAAAAGTTTGAGTTTCGAGTCTGGCTTGTGTCATTTACAATTCTTGTTATGGCATCTTTTGATAATTTCCTGTCCTTTCCTAGCAATAAAAATGTTCAAAAGGCTAAAATTAAAATTAAAATACAGAAATATATTTAATATATTACAAAATAAAATAAATAAATAAATAAATAAAATTTAAAATGTGCAACATTTCAAATATGAATTAAAAAACCATAAAATGTATTACAAATAAATACAAAAATATAAACTACTAATTAAAATATAAAAATACAGAAATAAAAATAAAAATGCAAAGCAATAAAAATGCCCAAATGTTGGGTATAGTGCACACTGCAGAAGAAATTTTGTAAAAAGTGTCAAATAAGGGAAAATGTGAATCACACCAGCCAAAAAATTGGGGGGAAAAAAAATAAAATCACACTAGCTAAAAGCTTAAAACAGTATATATAATCATATTATATATATACAAAAATAAAAAAAATACTAATTTAAATATAAAAATATATATATTTAATTATAACAATATTTAATTAAGCTGAAATAAAATTAAAATCTTTCCTAACAATAAAAATGTCCAAAATGTATGTCTCTGTATGTGTGTGTGTGTGAGATACAAACTGCTGAAGAAATGCTTGCAAAAAAAAAGTGTTGAATAAGAGAAAACGTGAGTCACGCTTGCTAGGAAATTAATAGAAATTGCACCTTAAAACAGCATTAACAACTTATGAGGCCCATTCATTAACCGGCCGGGTGTTAATCCATCACTGAGAGAGAACCATGAAGGACGTCCTCTTACAGGGCCTTGGAAGGAATAATCACTCGTTTCTGAAATTAAAATTCAGAGGAGGGTCCATGTATCACGAGAGGCCATGAGATAATAAAGGCAACGTAGGTAATAATAAATAAAAGACAGTGAATGAGAGTCATAAATACCCTAGCGAGCACTAGTACAAACGCATGTTTGACAGTATCATGACGATGGGTAAATACATGCTGTTTATCCATTTGACCTGACACTTTCAGTGGAAGGAGGAATGTGTGTGTGGGATGAAGAAAGACTCCCATTACAGGTAAAGATTCATAGCAACTATAACATCTATTACAAACGCTAAGTTTTACTAAGGAACAGAGAAGCATGTTTTCTGTGAATAAGTACTGAGTGGCTGACTTAAAAGGTCAATTCAAGTTCAATTCGTTCATTTCCAAGTATAGACCTTAGTCAAAGCAGACTCCATGTTCAATTAGACACAAATGAAATTGATTGATTGATTTGTTTCTTACAAACAAGCAGGTTTTCACTTCACAAGACGTTATTTGATAGACTGGAGTCATTTGGATTACGTGTGATGTTTTAATCATCTGTTTGGACTCTCATTTTGATGGCACCCATTCACTGCAGAGGATTCATTGGTAAGCAAGTGATGTAATGCTATTTTTCTCTAAATTTGCTCTGATGAAAAAACAAACTCATCTACATCATGGATGGCCTGAGCGTTTGTATATTTTCAACAAATTTTCATTTTTGGGTGAACTATTCATTTAAGACAGTCGACGAAGATCTCTCTTGGCCTTGTTTTCATTTGCTTAAATGTAGGATCATAAGCTGTTTCAAAATGTTACACTCTCAGGACCGGTTTCACAGACAGGGCTGAGACTAAGCCAGGATTAGGCCATAGTTCAATTAGGACATTTAAATAATTTTTTATAAACATGCTTAGAAAAAAAAACATTACTGGTGTGCATCTTGAGACAAAACAAAGGCACTGATATATTTTAAGATCAATCAGTGCAAGTTTCTTTCAGTTGAAACAGCTCAGACTTACATTTCAGTCTGGGACTATAGGCTTAAGCCTTGTCTGTGAAACCGGGGGTCAATGTCTTAACATTTTTAATACATGGCATATTTTCATCAAAAAAGCACCCTAGTCAAATAGCATGACACTGCACTATTCGGACAACCTATGTTAATTGGAATCGACCGAGCGGGAGGTTTCACAGTCACAATGTTTCTTTCATGATGTTAAAGTATTTAGCCACTGAATAATAATTATTACAGCCATTCTTCTCTGGCTTCACAGATTAAGTATAAATCAATAAACATATAATTACAGATCAGTGCGTTTCAATACTTCTTGTAAAACAGATTGTGATTGGTCAATATGCAGTTCAAGTCATGCTAAATACTTGACATAGCAAGAGTTTTAAAACAAAATATAAACTGGTATTCAAAAGTTTGGTGTCAGTAAGATTTTGTAGTGTTTATGATGCATTTATATGAACAAAAAATACAGTAAAAGCAGTAAAATAGTTAAATATTTGTACAATTTAAAACAACTGCTTTCTATTTGAATATATATTAAAAAGCAATTTATTCCTGTGATGCAAAGCTTAATTTTCAGCATCAATACTCCAGTCTTTGGTGCTCAAGAAAGATTCCTCATAATTTCTTGTTTATTCTTTTTGGAAACCATGATATATTTTTAAGGATTCTTTGATAAATGGAACGTTAAAAAGAACAGCATCTGTTTAAAACAGAACTCTTTTATAAAATTCTAAATGTCTTTACTGTCAAATTTTAGCAGTTTCCCGTCCTCTCTGAATAAAAAGTATTTATTTCTTTAAAAAAAATACCCCTGACCCAAAACTTTTGAATGGGAGTGTGTGTATCTCTGAATTTTATATATTAAATAGACTATATAAGCAATTTTTAAGTAACCTGACAAAATAAAGAAACACTTTGACTAACAATGCCTTTTAGCCATGACTATATTCACAATACTGCACAAACTCTCTGACCTTATTGCTTAATCGTTCACAGTTATGAGTCACCTGTGAAAGACCGGAAGACACGTCTGTAGAGGTTATGATGGTGAAGACTGACCTCTGACATCTGAGCTCTCAGCAGGGTGCTTCAGTCACGCTGGCGAGAGCCGCTGTGACTGCGTGTGTGTGGCGGCACAATCTCCCTGGGCATCTAGGGTCACTAATAAGGAGATGTTTATGCAGAGTGTGTCAGAATCTTGGTGTCTTTTTCCCCCTTTCCTTCCCTTCTCTGTTTTCAATTATTTACCATTTTTGAGAAGGAGAGAGGAAGAGGGAAAAAAATAAGGAGAAATAAGTAGTCGAGCTTTTGGACGTTTCTCAATGCCGAACTGCACTTTTCTCAGAAACATCATGCATATTTAAAGTTAATAAAGCCTATTCCTTACCTTTTATCCAGACTTTTTAATGTTGTGCGAGAGAGGAGGAACTGGGAATATCAGAGTGCTATTCAGAGGCATCGGCTGTGTCCTCAGGTTCAGTGTGACGAACCAGACCATGTCCCTGAGGAAACCGTGCACACATCATTATTACACTAATGACATGAAAATAGCACCAAATAATACAGCATTGCTACTCTAGAGATGCTTTTTAGCTCAGAGTGGACTGCTGATAATAGGCATCATGTTTTAGCTTTGGTGTCGATTAAGTTTTTGTGCTGCTTTTTGGCTTTCATACAGTATTTATGGAAAAGCAGCTTGACAAAGAGGAAAAACATGAACAGTTTTTCATGTTTAAACTTTGTCAAAGCTGCGGTGCAATCACATAATTTTCTGTCACTCTCTGTGACCTGTCTGAAAAAGCATACCAATAATTACTAATAAAAATTATTAGGAATGAGTTTTAGAAAATTTATTAGAAAATTGATTAGATAATTTACCACAGGAATGTTATGTAGGGGCGTAAATGTATTTTTTAAAATAAATAAAATAAAATAAATAAAAAATTAAATAAAACAGTTTAATGTCTGCTAAGAAATATATTAAAATAGAATTTTAATGAATGATACATTATTTTATCATCAAAATCAATGTATGGCCAGTAAATGTTACCCATGGAAAATAGCTGATTCTGTGTAAACAGAAGATTTATATACAGTAATTATAGAGCAGCATTTAAAAAAAAAAAATTAAAAAAAAAAGTCTTCTTGCTATTGTCTTCTGAAGACAAAATTGACAGTCTAGTGGTACAAGTCCTATGAATGATTTGTCTTTACCTTGTGTGTCTGTGAACTTTGGTTGTACTATCGGCTCAAAACATGGCCATCTCCACTGAGCAAAAAAAGGTAGCTGGTGGATTTGGTAGGAGTCTGACTGAGATGGTCATAAATCAGGGCCGGCATGGCAGGATTCCGACAGGCTGCTATGGCTTTATCTGCTGAACTGCTTTCATCCTCCTCAACCCGTTTATGCATATCCACTGGATATCCCACCTCCACGGTGTCCAAAGCTCAGGCTCAAGGCCTCTCCAAACCCACAGTCTTCCCAAAGATCTCTTCCCTTCCCTGCTTAATTGATTCTGCTGGGGTGTCAAAAAAAGAGGAATATATATCTCATCATTTATTTAGGCAAGCTTTGATATGGGTGATATTTAAAAAGGGTTAATACATACAGTATAAGGCTTAATCTCGTGGGTGGGTTTAAAATTTCATGAACAACTATCCAAAAAATAAAAAGAAATAGTTGCAAGATTTGAAAAATGCTGCTTTTTAGATTCTTAACTTGATTATGAACTGACTGACTGAACATGAACTGTATGAATGCAGAGTACTGCTCTACAAAAGAAAAAAAGAACTTTAAAGTAAATGCATAACACTTTGCAACTCATTTTACTTTAATGTGACATATTTCAGAGTGTATCCATTGAGGGGAAAAAATAGGGCATTTTATCCAGCAGAAAATGACTTGGATCATCAAAATTGGCCTGCACATGACAAATGGTTAGAGGGAAGGGTTAAAAAAAAATCAGAGGGCTTGATGATGTCATGTGAAAAGGAAAATCTCTAACCATTCATCCATCCATCCAATCATGCATATCTAACCATTTACACTATCTACCTACTCACCTACTTATATTCATCTATCTATCCATCTCTTTACCCATCTAGCCAACTTTCCATATATCTATCCATCCATCCATCCATCCTCCATACCTACTCATCTACTTCTATTTATCTATCCATCTCTTCAACAATCTATCCATCTATTCATCTATCGATTTATCCATCCATCTCTAGCTATTTACACTATCTACCCACTCATCTACTTCTATTCATCTATCTATCCATCTCTTCGACAATCTATCATCCATCCATCTCTAGCAATTTACATTATCTACCTAGTCATCTACTTCTATTCATCTATCTATCAATCTCTTCACCCATCTATCATCCATCCATCTATCCATATATCTATCTCTAGACATTTACATTATCTACCTACTCATCTACTTCTATTCATCTCTATCCATCTCTTCAATGATCCATCCATCTCTACCCATTTACATTATCTACCTACTCATCTACTCCTATTCATCTATCTATTCATCTCTTCACCCATCCATCCATCCATCCATCTCTACCTACTCATCTACTTCTTGTCATCTATCCATCTCTTCACCCATCTATCCATCATTTCCATTCATCTATCCATCCATCTCCTTACCCATCTATCATCCATCTATCCATATATCTATCCATCTCTACCCATTTATACTATCTACCTACTAATCTACTTCTATTCATCTATCCATCTCTTCACCCATCCATCCATCTATCCATCCTTCCATACATCTCTACCCATTTACACTATCTACATACTCATCTACTTCTATTCATCTACCTATCCATCTCTTCACCCATTTATCCATCCATCCATGCATCCTATGTATTGTTTTCTTTTTTTATCTAAACACCAATAGAGGAAATGTGTTTATTTCTTGGTCTCAATGGACAGCTTCCATTGATTTCAGATCTCAGACTCACAGATCGGCCTACAGTCTCCTGACGTAACGTGCCTGTAATCACAAGCACAGTAAGGGGAAAAGGAGAGGAGAGGAAGGTGGAAGCACAGGGACGATGTCGGCCCGGGATGCCGGCGGAGCTGCGGAGAGTGAGCAGGGAAAGGCAGCAGGCTTCAGCCCCAAGCATATTCATAAATCAGCTCTTTCAGGAGCTGTCAGCCACTCCATAATGAGGGTTATTATTCAGCTCGGGTGTCAAAGTTACTATCAAAGGACCGTCTCTGGAAGGCCCTCTCACTCTGCTCCTTGTTAAATAAACAGCGGCGTACACAAAATGGCAAACAAGACGTGGGTCAACCTGATACAGAGCGGGGCCACGCGGGCCTCTGGAGTAATTTACCCTTCGGGAATAGCCGACTGGGGAGATGGATGATATCAGGCCTTTCAGAAAGATTAATGTAGAGAGAGGACAACAGAAAAGAAGTGAGAGGAACTGAGATGTTGGAGAAGTAGAAGGAAAGATGGCATCACATCTTTGTATCTAGAAAATAGGGTTTAATATCTAGGGTAATAAAGTTTGTGTTCAATACTGGATATTTTGACCAAGAAACCCTAATATATATCCCCAATTATCTGTTTATCCATTTAAACAATGCATACTCTTCACAAAGTGGTGGTAAAAATAACTACCAACCATAAAAAAAAAAACCATTGCAAAAAGGCTGCTCACCTATACGCCATATATTAAGGTATATAAAATAAAGTTAAATGAATAACGACTTATCAAAATAGCAGAGCTCCTACAACTGACAGCAAAATTCCCCACATCACTTGACCTCTCATTGATAACAGTCTAATATTAACCCTCTAAGAATATATGCTTTAAAAAATTCATTCTCTTTATTACTTTGTTAATATCAGACAGTGGCCTCGGAGCTGAGGGTAGTATTAATTTTGAATACTTGAAGGGGGCAGAGGAGACGAGGGGGCGAGAACTGAGCTGTATGGCAAATGAAAGGGCTAATCTCTGTTTAACATTAACAAGGGCTCCACACATCTAGAGAGGCACAAGATTATAGCTCTCAACGTGGGACTCTGGGTTATGGCTGCACTGAAATACTTGACTGAATATTAAAAAATGAACTGCGTTTTCATACACAGTAGGTTATGCAGTCACTTACTACGAAATACTTGGGTAACACTTTATAATATTATTTAATAGCTTCTGATTAGTCAGTTATGTCATTCTGTGGTCAAATACGTTTGCATAATGATCACTAAACTGTGTAACTAACTTGTGCTAGTTGAATGTCTCATATCATAAAACCATATTGATTTGTTTTAGATTATTTAAATTAACAAAATAAAATACCTCTCAAAGTGTAGCTGCAAATGTATATTTTAAATATATAATAATAATAATAATAATAATAATAATATTATATTTGAACAAAATAATATTATACAGTAATCATAATAAATGAACAATTTTAGCATATAAATATAAATTTGAAGACTATTCAAAGATTCATATTTAAAATATAATGAAATAGATCCAACACTGATTACATGTCGAATTACTTATTAATAAATTTACTTGATAAAAGTGTCAATACTGAAAACAGCAAATTCATTAAAACAAACACAAAAAAAAACAACAACAGGAACAATTATTCTCAATATACAAAACATTATTATTATTATTATTATTATTAGTCAAATTTAATAAGCTTTATATTCTATAATTAGTACTTAAATATTAATTGGAAGAAAAAAAGATTCATATTTATAATCTCATGAAACGGATCTGACACTACATAATGTTGAATTACCTAATAATAAATTAATTAGTTGAAAAAAGTCTCAATATTGAAAACAGCAAATTCATTAAAAACAACTAAAAACAATTTATAGTTTTAGAGCAGCAAAACAGAAGCAAGTCACAGAAATGGAGCACAAAAACCACTTTCCACACAGAGAAAGGGTTTATAGTATGATTAGATTTAGTTGGCTTCTTGGGTGGTAAAATCAATTAAATCCCACTTTGAGTAAATGAGAGGAAAGCACTGATAGTTGCAGGCCATTCCTCAAATTGTCATAATTACCACAGCCAGAGGGGTCACCATCACACAGCCCGTTCAAGGACAAAAAAGAGACTTCCCCAGGAGGAAGAGGAAGCGCTTTCCTCTTCTGTTTAAAGAGGAAAGCAACTCCAAACAGTCAGAAGTCGTCATCGCGGGCATTGATTTTCATCTCACCTACCTGAAGGCAACAGATTAATCTTTTACATCTGCGAATTTCAGACAGGCCTTCACGCTGTGCGAAAAATCACCAACATGCCCGATACCAATTAATGATTTTGTCATTTCGATGCCGGGACACCGTGTGTTTGTCAAAGTATCTCTGCGACGGTAATTTGCGCCATCTGTTCTCGTAGTAGTGAAGAAAGCTGAAATATGTGATGCGTTTAAGCTCAATAATGTGTCATGTGACTGGTGGGGCCGTGTCTGGTGGACATGAAGAGAACATATGTTGTCTTCCAGCCCGCGGGCTGACACTGAAGATGAGAAAAGACAGTACTTCAAGGCAAATGCCGTCCCTGTAGAAAGCCTGCCAGAACCTATATGGCTCAGTGTATTGACAAATCTCTTGTGGATGGCACAGACATGGAGGTTTATGGCGCTAGTCTCTTTCAGTCCCCATCGCTGTGATGGGAAGGACTGAAGTCTTCAAAACAGGAGACCGTCCCGGGGCGGCTCGGGGGAAGCCTGATGACACGTTGACTGACACCTTATGGGGCCGATGGTAAAAACTGAGTGGAGGTAACGGCTCATCTTTGAATTGAATGAAACAACTGAAGATACGATAACCCGCATTTGATCGGTTTAACATGGCCCACTTGTTTATTACGCACAAGAGGTTGAGGTTTAATTGCAGTGCTGAGGTGAAACTTTGGACTGAAGATGAATTAGACAGAGATAGACTCCTGCCATTGGAGACTGCAAAACAGACCAGAACCACCGGTGACGAATGACGTGTCAGAAGCTCTGTTTTCCCAATGGAAACCATCCTGTAGAAAAGGTAGGAAAGATGACAGCCAACCTCTACAGCTTCTAACTCCTCATCTACACAACAATCCAAAATGGAGTTTTTGCAGTGATGCAATAGAAGAACCATTTTGGGTTCTCCAAAGAACCTTTCAGTGAACAGTTCTTAAAAGAACTATAGATTTTTTTTTAGTGTGAAGAACATTTTATAAGAACATGTATAAAGATTCCATGGATGTTCTTCAAGGTTCTTCATGGAACCATTGATGCAATAAAGAACCTTTCTTTTTCAAAGTACAGGCTAAACAGTGGAAGATTCTATACATACAAATCACTCATAACACTTCAATGGGTAAGTCAACGTTTAGTGTCAAAACATCTCGGCGGACAGATGAGAAGAAAGGGAATGAGGTATCGGGAGAAGTAAGACGAAAAATAACAAGTGGCACGTCTGCAAATTAGCTTTGACTGCTCAACAAGGAGCTTGTGTTGACAAGGGAGAGAGCTGATCTGATTTGCTGACACCAGCAAAGGGAAAAAAAGTGAGACAAAATAAATCTAATCATCCCTTCCCATCAAGAGGAAATCGCTGCCTTCTTTCCACAAAGACCCCCCTGGCTTAAATCAATTTCTAACAAACTTGATTCTGAGGCAGTAACGGGGGGAATCAACAGTACCTTTCAATTTAATTCAGTGCTGCGCTCTGGGAGAGAGCAACTTTCATCCATCACCATCATGTGCCGGGAGCACAGCTGTAACTCTAAACACACGCTCATACACAACACAAGACCCTGTGGAGGGAAAACCCCTGTAAATACATCTCAGCATCAGTTTACATGCCCAAACCACTCAATATTGGCAGGTTGTGATAGGAATCACCAGCTTTTCCTACAGAATTCAGTTTTTGAGCTACACACTAAGCTATACTGTATTTACGATTCATTAAAATGCATGACCACAAGACCCTTTGTAAATGAGAATCTTTACACACTGAGATAAATATCCAGCCAGTAAGAAAGTTGAGATGTTTAGTAACTGTGCTTACAAATGCAGTGTGATTCAAACATTTTGTGCAATTCATTAAAATAACTAGCTCTTAAGCAGATAGTATTTTTTTTGACATTGCACAAAATATTGCATACTAAACTAAAAAAATTTTAAAGAAAATTTTAATTTTTTACAATATTTTATTTATTTATTTTTATTTTATTATTATTATTTTTTTACAATTTGTTACAATATCATTTAATAGAATATCTAACAATTCATGAAAAACTTACTCTTAAGCAGTTTCTTTTAATGAACCGGTCAACAAGACTCACTATTTCCAGAGTGATGAAAAGATTAACAAAGTTACGAGTTCGCAAATGAGTCCAGAACAAATGACTCTGAGTCAACTATTTTAACAACTCAAAAGACTAAAACTTCCAGGCCTATCAATTTGCTAGCAAACTGTTCGCTGAATTTGGCAGAGCAGATACTGAATTAATATCTGACTAATTGACTGTCTGGATATATTTGAAAACATGTAAAGTTATCAACATTTTCAAAGTGAGTCAATTCAATAGAAATATCTGTTGTGTGTGTTAATGTATTTATTGCTTTTTTATTATAGTATTTTGTGGTAAGCAGTGGCAAAACCATAGCTTCTCAACACATTAAAAAGGATGCAATTTTTAGCAACTTCTGCATTTATGATGATTCAGAAACATTCATACCTCCCTAAAAATTCACCTGTTCCTCCTGAGATTATAAAGCTGAGGTGGTGAAGTTTGCACTTGGTTAAAAACAAGATGATTCTAAAGAGACAAGAAAGAGACAAAAAGTCAAGAAGATGCATTTCATAATCATTTTACTAAGTGAAACAGTGAAAAGTGGTGAAACAGTTTTTGCCTTTAAATGTGGTATTATTCAAGTAGTTAGCAACAAATGTGTCAACCTTCAAACTGTTTCTCTACCAGTTGACCTGACAGGGAACACTGACTATAGAAGGACAGTTTAAGCTAACGCACACTCCAGCGCCCCTAGTGGTGCATTGAGAATGCAATGCATTCTTGCTTGCGTAAAACGTCTGCGTTCACATACTCACATAGAGAGTGCGTTTTGACCCAAAACTGGCAGCTTGCACAGGTGAACATGCCTTGATGATTTGCGGATGGAAGCGAAGACCCTTCTGAATCGTTTCCCTTCTTACTTCACTCTGGCCACATCCTCCTTTCCCTCCACCGCCCGCCACTTCCTGTCATTAAGCCTCTCACTGCCTGTCCTTAAAATAATCCCAGCAGTTTTTTGTCAATCCACTAATAATTCAATTTAGCAGGCCCAGCACAGAGCTCCGCCATTAGTTTTGAGGACGTGATTTAAGATTGATGACTTGTGCCCCTTGGGAGTCTGTTTCATGAGGTGCTGGGGGGTGGCGGGGGGCGCCGCGGCCAAGGTGCGGAGGGAGAACAGGCATGGGAGTCGAGCGAATTAAACTTTGGAATTGATTTTCTTAAAATTTGAGTTGACTAATGTGACAAGTCACAGCTGTGAACGGCAGAGCGCCGGGTTAAAAAACCCGCGGCCTGTCTCCTCCAGGCTTCTCACAATGACACGGCAGTGAGAGAGAGAAAATGTGTGTTAGGAGGCCTTGTGCGCACACACACACACACAAACATATGCTGCCGCTCAGTCGTCAACCTCCTGTCACCGACACAAATTACAGCCAGGAGAGAGAAAGAGAGAGAGAAAGCAAAGAAGAGAGACAGACCTCACATCACCACAGCCTCAGAGTTGCAGGTACTGCTGACAAGGGACAGGTCACTGCTGTGACATTGTTGAATAATTCAAGAAAAGAAAGAAGGAATGAGCGGGGAAAGAGAGAGGGAGTAGATAAGTCAATGACAAAAAGTATAGAACATGTATGGGTGGATACTCTCAGCTTGTCGTAACACTCTGCTGTGCCATCAAAAGCAGCATATTGCAGTGTCTACAAGTTACATCACCGCAATACAATACTTCTGGTCTGGGAGGCCACATCTGCTAACATTTGCATCCGTCTGCTCGTCTGAGCACAAATCACAGCCTCTCAATCCATCTGAAATTAAAGTTGACCCTAAAATTAAGATTCTTAAAGGTATATCTACAAATTTTTTCCTTATGACAACATGTTGACAAAAATGTAGTACTTTGAAAAATGTGTTGAATGTGGAAATAATTGAGTGTCAGTAGCCCAATAAAAGCAGTTTTTTTTATTTTATTTTATGCTTTTTGTTGTTGTTAAAATAATTTAAAAAATCAAAAACTACTACATTAAATATTACACAGTGTTATTGTAGTAATATTGAGATACCACTATAATTATTATTAATATTTGGAATCATTTTTATATTTTCTGTTATAAGTTTTAGTCAGGTTGTTGTATTTTTGTCATATTTAGTAGTTTTTTAATGTCTACATATTTTTTATGAATTTTTTCCATTATTTTAGAAAAACAATTTTTGGCTTTCATCAAAATATAATAAATCGCTCTTTCAAAACTACTTTTACTTTTTGACTGATGTTACAGCAAGCTTATTTTTTCACTGATTTCTTCCAAGTAACTGGCTCCATTCAGGTGTTTCACGCTCCCTTTTTATGACCCAATGGTTTGCTGATGTCATTTTTTCCTCATAGAAATCACAAATACATCCTACTGACAAAGTAAAATGGGTTGTGAATGCAGTTTTCTTGAATTGTGGTCTAGATATTAGGCCCTTTCATCCTTCACATTAAAACGTGCTCAATGCGCTCAAAATGACCACCTACTAGACCACCAAACAGACTGAATTATTTTCTTCATTAGCAGCGTGGTTGTAATTCCCCGGCCAATGCGAGTCACAAAGCGGTCCCGTTTGATCCAATGGTGCAATTCAGAAACGACTTAAAGAAGCAGTAAGCAAACAGAGCAGAGCGACGTTGCCCTGATGAGTGAACGCTGGAATTGGTTTCACGCTCGAGCGCAGCCTTTAAGACAAAGTACCTCAGGAGATAATTATAGTGTCAAGCATCCGGCAGGCCGGCCGTTGACGATTGCCCAATATTTAGCTTTAATTAAATCAAAGAAGAAATGTAATTTCTCCTGAGTGATCTTTACACAGAAAGTCGATTTTAGAAAAACACAACATAAGTCTCAACATGTCTCCTTTCGTCCCCTTTGTCGCTGCTGAAGTTTATTTTGCGACTAAACACATCGGCCAGCGTACGTGAATCCTGAAAACTAATGAAATAATGAACTTTGAGAAGTGTTCATTCAACTGAGAGGCAAAGATTTAATGTGTTGATTTCAGACTTTCTCAACTTGGGCTCATGTGAGATCTAGGTCTTTTTAATTTAACAAATCACAAATTTTTCTTATTGTGATTTCTTATACATAATTTGGAACCAAATATACATTATTTACAGATTGAATCCCTCCATAATAACGTAAGTGTTCATCTTAAGGGTGGACGAGTTGCATTAGCATGAATAATGCTAGTCATAGGAAGTAAAAAAAAATAAAAAATACATTCAAATATTTAAAAACAACTTATGGCACAAGATGAGGCTGATTTAAATATATATATATAATTATATATATATTTAAATCAATATATATATTTTTTTTAATTGTTATTATTAAGTATATAATGGAGACGCTAAAGGGTTTAGGTAATACTTTTACTTGGGTTACCAAAATTTTGGAAGCTCAAAAATTAGTCATGGACCAAAAAAGGGTTGAGATTCCCTGCTGTAGAAATTATGTACGATCCTACAGTAATATGACCCATTGGACCATAAAGTTAAGAAACACGCTTCAACATGAGGCCAAGCTTTCCGAATATTGCTGAGAATGGCATAAATACAGAGAACTGTGCACATATCTGCAGTAAGAGTATCCTAAAATAGACCTCCTCCACAAAATGGTCACCGGAGACATCACAAATATTTAAAACCTATTACTTTCAGTTCCTGAGCTTAAAGTCGTGCTATTGATTTCATTTGCTGGCATCCAACAGAAAGGGCTGTACTCTTCCCTGCCTGCTGTTTGGGAATATGGGAATGTTTGGCTATAATCATAGAGTGGACTATTGATCTTGCTATTTTAATATGTTGTGTGAGCAGCTCTGTTTGACTGCCTTTTTTCATTAGCCGAAGGCTCTCTGCCTTCAAGCCGGGGAATTAAAACTGCCTCTTTCTCTGTTTGGACTGCCGGATGAAGCCGGCCAAAAAGGTCAATACAAAATTAATATGGGCATTAATATTCTTAATGCAAACCTGATGCGTGCAAAGTCTTAGTTTTGACTGAGGTCCGCACAAAGTTAGATATGATTCTCCCGAGGCGGCCTGAGGCGCAGAACACCTGCGAGCGCAGGGCGCGCATTAATTGCGACTGTCTTGCGCACATCATAAACTCGCAGCCGATGCTGATCAGAGCGCTTCGGCGATGACTGTGAATCTCCTTCATTTTAATTGATTGTAAAACAGCGGGGGAAAAAGTGCTTCAGCAGTGAAAACATTCAGAGGTTGCCTCTGTGTTAAGAGATTTAATTACATTTATAATATGAGAAGGGATTTGACTATGCAAATTCCTTTAAACTGAAGAGTGTTGTATGTAAACACGCCAGTTGATCAGCGCCCAGGAGGGGAGTGAAGGGATGATCTGTCTGAAACCGAGACCCTATACGGATGTCACAGAAATAACGAAGAAAACGTACCGGGGACTTCCCACTGGTGTCTATTGTTTTTAAATTAAGCTAATTATAATTACTATAGACTAACTAACCCAAAGCTCAACTCCACTGTAAATTTTTGGTATTTTTAGACATGAAATCCATTATGATGCTGTTTTACTCATGGGGAGAACAAGGTAGCCACATTTCTCAGATCTTACTGTCTTTACGAAGACATTTGGAAACAGCTGGAGACGTTTGGTCCTCATAAAGACAGGAAAACCTGACAAAAGTACACGCATATACATACACACACACTGGCCTTGAAATCCAATCAGAAGTGGCCACAGGAGATACTTTAAGACATCTGCATTACATACCAAGTGTAAACAGTGATCTGTCTCAGCTGACCACTTGTGATCAGATCACCAGAGACAAATATTACTATCAGGATAAATAGGCTTGATTATGGGTAAATAACCAGAAAGTATTAAGATTCTAGGCCAAAGACTTTGTCTTACCTAACAAGAAGTACAGTAGTAGTGCGTTTTTTGTGTAAACTGAGGGCTGTGCTGGAGAATTCCCATCTGTGTAGATGTACCTGCAGTTATTTATGAGGGCTCTTGTTTAGGCATGCACACCACAGATGCTTGTAATTAATCCAGCATGCAATTAGATATTGTTTCAATTCACAGCTGAGTGTAATTAACTTCTGGGGTCCTTCCTCTCCGAGCGAGCTGGCACTTGTTTGAATTAGACAGTATAAGCACGATTTCTAATCTCTAACCTAAGGCAAGTAGTGCAGGACTAATTTCATGTTTTCTTTCAGAAATAATCAATTTCCTTTGAAAGTGTTTCTGAGGCTGATTAGTTCACAGACCGTTTAATTGGCATGTTGTTCAGATCATATGAGGACAGAGGTCACACTTGCAAATGATTTTGAAATGAGAAGCTATTAATACAGAAACTTTGGATGCCAAATCCAGGTAGTGATGGGGTGTACCGGTTTCATCAGTCTGGTGAGGGAAAAATTCCTCTTTTTTCCAATCATATTTTTTCAATTAAATAATTATAGTTGCATTATTTATTTCCAGTGTACTGAAAATAATTGAATTGAAAGATTTAGTTTTGAATCCTCTTCTTTGGTTGAAAGAAAATCTGGTTCTCCCAAGTCTTTATACTCTAACTTTCAGCTTTGGAGTAACTGTATAGCTGCCTTCCATAAGACCTCACTTTGGTTTGTGTTAATGGTGGCCGTTAAGGTCTTTCCAGAGTGTAGACAAGTGGAGCAAAGCTCCATTTATGTTGCTTATGAGGCTTTGGGCGAGCTGGGAAGCGGACCACCTTTCTCTCTGGCTCTGCTGGGCCGTTCTGCCATATCCTTCACTGGGGTGACGCATCATGGGTTTGCCTTGACCTCCCCACCATTTCCAGCCATCAATCTGAGGCCAAACTGCCTCCTGCCTTTGTAGATGGGCACATCTTTTTATTCTAAATCCGCTCTCATTACGGTTCCTCTCAGCCGGTCAGTAAGAAGACCTCAGCTGAAAGTTGGGGAGGTAATTGAGCGGATCTTTCCCTGCGCTTCAGACCCGAAGCGAAGGCTGCCTGCCCAGTTCCTATTTGCCTAGATTCAGGATGTAGTGGCCATGGCTGGGCTGTCGGCCGGACTTCATCTGAGTGTTCACGTCTGGGCAGTGGGTTCGTCGCCTCATTATCAGCCGGTAGAACTGTCAGAAGTGGGAAAAACAAGGTTGTAATGTAATCTGGTCACTGGACTTTTTCCTCTTCTTAATGACGGCCTTTCTCGCTCTCTCCGCCCTTCTGCTCTTCCTAGTCACGTCTGATAGACTCACGCGGTAAGGAGAACGGGCCGATTGCATAATATGATATTGATCTTCAGCCGCGGGCAAGTACCATTCTCGCTGATAACCATGTAGACGAGACAAACAATCTAAAATTAAGAAAAAAAATAGAAGGAAAGAATGCATTAATTCGCAGCGCAAACCTACGAACATCTGTTAACTAGTTAGGCTTGGTTAATAAGCAAAATAATTAGGGTTCCATTTTGTTTTGATTCCCTCAGCTTCTTCTTCTGTATTCATATCTGGAGAGCAACGAGCGCTGCTACCCTCAGGCAGAGGAAGCAATAATATGAGCCCAGGAGAGCCATTCACAGGCAGGGAGAGAGGAGGCATCCAGAGGAGGCTCCCTGGCTCTCCACCTGGGCGTCTGGGAGGCTAAACGGCGCAGATATCGCTTATTAAACCATCTGCCTCATGCTAATTAGATTATCGCAGATAAAGAGAAGGAGTTTTCTTTGTACATTTTAATGAGATAATGTGTCAACCAATTGCACAGGGAAGATGGATGCAATTCGGGGACTCCGACTGCAGAATTTCAGGTGAAGGTGTGCAGAGGAACAGATGCGGGTTTGAGGGTGATTAATCACATGTATCCAAAAAAAAACAGCTAAGGGGAATGAAAATAAAAACAGAGTACAGAACCTCCAGGATAAAACTTTTTATCCGAAAGCTGCAACGTCTTGGATCAACTTCATGGTTCAAGGACACCCGAATCGGCAATTCACAAGCATTACTGGGTGTTTCTTCAACTCACAATCTATCATATAAATAAAAAGATATGTTTTAATCATTAAATATTATTAACTAAATTTCAGATGCCCTAAAAATCAGTATGAAAACAAAGTGTGAACTAAACAAGTCTTTTCAATATTGATTGTGTGAAAAAAAAAAAAAAGTTTAAGTAAACAACGACTGACATGCAAGTGTCATATCGACCACAACAAACAATTTTACAATGAATACATTTTCCTCAAAAGAGAAATGAGCGAGACAAAAATGTCAGCAAAAAAACATCCATGAGATGAAACGAGACAAATTAAATATAATTATTACTGTTTTTTTTGTTTTTTGTTTTTTTTACTGTGCATCATTTTCGGTCAAACTGTAATTTTGTCAAATTATGTATGTATGATTTAATGCGTTTATGAAAAAGTATGATTTAATATGGGTTTATGATGTAAAAAATGGTAGCAATTAAATAAGCATTAAAGTTAATAAACTTTTTTTTTTTTTAAAGGTCAACATTTTAAATGGTAGAAATTGATGGATGAATAAGAATTGAATAGAACAGACGTGGTAGAAATGAAATTAGTTTGGAAATATTCATGACTTTGGGAGAAAAAAGTGAAGAGTGTGTAAAAAGTGTGCTTTAAGAGATTTTCTAAAAATACATACTACCAAAAAAAAACCCAAGTTGAAGAAACAAACACCCTATTTTTATTCATACTAAATATAATAATAAATCTGGCACCAAACAAGACCAGTATTGATTTAGTATTGTACGCCGGTAACAGGACTGACATAAAACACCTGGTCTAACAAGCACCTGGTTTCCCTTTTTGCCATACGTAGATAAATTTCAGCTTTGAAGGAGGGAAAACTGAGAGCTCTGCTAACTAATGAAGCAAAGGCTATCGATTAGGCCCGTCACAAGAGGAAGGCATAAAAGTACACATTCAATAAGGGACTTCATATCCTGTCTAGCTAGTGTAAAGGTTAAGTGCTAAGGAATATTACCAGGATCAATACGCGACTGCAACTTCACATATAGCATGCCATGTCTGCTCACCTTCTCACAGGACAACTTACAGAATGGAAAAGAAGTCCCATTTCCATGAAAAAGCTAGGAAGCTTGCATCACATGGCAAAACCCACAGTTCATTGCTCGCCGGTGGTTAGCGGCGTCCCGTAATAAAGCCTTCGCTGTCATCAACAACTCAGCAGTGTAAACTGGAGCTTATTAAAATTTAATAACCGTCACTTTGTCTCTGTTCACAATAAATAACAAACTCAATTTCCTCCCCGTTACGGCAAGAGAGGCTCCTTAAGCAAGACAAATGAATGGTTTGCAGCACAGACTAACAACATTAACTGGCTAATTAAACAACAATAGAGGATGCCGGGGCTTCTTGCAATAATTATGCAATGTAGTTTAATGAAAAGGTTAACTGTGCATGAGGAATACGATGTCTTTGTCTCAGTGCCAGACCAGTTTGGGAGCAGGAAAACACATTTTCTGGATTTTCCTCACTAAACAAGGCAAATGAAATGTGTTGCACGGTGTCTGCTTGGTGTTTTCCACAGACGCCAGCCATTAGTATCCCAGACAGCACGAACCTTAAATGAGGTGTAAGCATATCCTTTGATGGCTCTGTGATGATCTATTCTTGATTCTGCTCAGCGGGGCCATAGCCTTATGGTTAGCACGTAGTACTATAGTGCTCATGTGGGAAATGTGGGTTCAAATCAGGTTCACATCTGGTCCCAACTCCATCCCATCCTTTTCATCCCATCAATTCCTGTCAAATATATATTTTCACTATTAATGAAAATAGTAAAAGAAAAACCTTTTTATTTATATGTAACATTACTGTTCAAACATAAAAAAATTATATATATATATATATTTTTTTTTTTTTTTTGGAGGAAATTAAAGGGATACTCCACCCCCAAAATGAAAATTTTGTCATTAATCACTTACCCCCATGTCGTTCCAAACCCGTAAAAGCTTCACTCGTCTTCAGAACACAATTTAAGATATTTTGGATGAAAACCGGGAGGCTTGTGACTGGCTCATTGACTGCCAAGTAAATTACACCGTCAAGACACAGAAAAGAATAAAAAACATCAAAATAATCCATCTGCCATCAGTGGTTCAATCTGCTATTCTCTGTTATCAGTAACGCATGGATACGTATTGTACGTTTATTTACGCTTTGATTTGAGCGGAAACCACGTATCCATACGTTACTGATGACAGAGAATAGCGTACGCACTTTGCGTCCATCGGATGCTCTCCAAAATGGCACTACACTGACACAGAGAGACAGAGAGGAGACGAATTGTTGAATAAATGTTATTTTTATTTTCTTTGCATACAAAAAGTATTCTCGTCGCTTCATAAAATTCAGATTGAACCACTGATGGATTATTTTGACGATATTTTTAATACTTTTCTGTGCCTTGACAGTGTAATTTACTTGGCAGTTAATGGGACAGTCACAAGCCTCCCGGTTTTCATCTAAAATATCTTAAATTGTGTTCCGAGGACGATCGAAGCTTTTAAGGATTTGGAACAACATGGGGGTAAGTGATTAATGACAAAATTTTCATTTTGGGGTGGAGTATCCCTTTAATACTTTTATTCAATAAAGATGCATTAAATTGAACAAAACTGACAGTAAAGACATAAAATGTTACAAAATATTTCTATATAAACACTGTTCTGTTAAAAAGTATCACAGTTTCCACAAAAATATTCAGCAGCACAACAAAATGTTTTCAACATTGACAATAATGATTAAAGAAGGTTTCTTGCTCATCAAATCAGCATCATGATGGATCACGTAACTGGAATAATGGCTGCTGAAAATTCAGCCTTGCCATCACAGGAATAAATTGTATTTTAAAATATATTAAAATAGAAAACTGTTATTTTAAACTGTATATTATATTATAATATATTATATAATATATTTGTATATGATATATAACAAATGTTAAATCTTAACACTAGGGGTGTCCCCGACTAAGGATTTTCATAGTCGAATCGGAATTTTCGAATCTTGCCGATAGTCGACTGATAGTCGAATCATATGTTTGGGGGCGGGGCCGCGGGGGGCAAAATAGCCTACATTACATTATGTAGCCTATGTGACAGTAGTTATTAATGCTCTGCATTTCTGTTTTGAGCCGTGCGCGCTGAAGATGACCAGTAGAATGAAACATCTGATGGCAGGTTTTTAATCAATGGGATTTAACTCATCATTTATCTCATATAGAATACGCTTCATTATTTATACAACATAACGTTAATATTACGACTTATAGGCTATCTGCACAAAATATCCCAAATGCATTCTTGAACGTGTCTGCGCGGCTCTGAATGAACTCCTTTTGTGGACGCGTTCTTCATGCAACAATGTGCAGAAACACGGTAACTAAACTCCAAAAATTCACAGCGTTTTATTATAATAGCGTTCTCATTATAATATTATGTATATGACAGTCCCAGTCATAGTCATTGTCATTAATATTCTGCATTGTTGTTTGTCCTGCTCGCGCTGCGCGCTGAAGAGATGAACTCAATGAAGCTCAGCGTAACTCAACCAAATGCATCTTATATGAGATAAATAACATATACACGATATACAGTAATGTATATCGATAAACAGAAATGTTTTGAAATCACTTGTACCCTACCTGATCGAA
Organism: Spinibarbus caldwelli; assembly: GCA_039654775.1. Taxonomy (NCBI): domain Eukaryota; kingdom Metazoa; phylum Chordata; class Actinopteri; order Cypriniformes; family Cyprinidae; genus Spinibarbus; species Spinibarbus caldwelli. Next base: position 5,895,488 of record CM077229.1, on the reverse strand, counting down.
AAAATCCAGTCTTTCACTCTGCCTGTGTCAATTTGAGTTTTGTTAAAGATTTAAATCCTTGCCGCCAAGATGCTCCTCTGTCGGTCATGGATTATGGAAAGTGAAACTTAAATCTTTAAGGGGTGGTTGGATTTATTCACGCACGTTAAAATATTTATTCAAAGCTTATTTCTTTTCAGATTCTTATTTACAGTATTATAGGCCTATTAACTTTGGGAGAAAACCTGTAGTTCTGTGTGAAATGAGACACTGAGCACCCCGATATAGCCAAAATGGAATGATCATAACTACCCGCGAATATTTGACTGTGAGATTGGTAGTCGAATCAGGCTCCTCCTATGGAAGCATCAAATCATTGACTATTCGGGGTCACCCCTACATAACACATACAGTAATTTGACTAGAAAATGGATATGATTACACTATTTCCCATCTGAAATTTAGTGAAGCTAACCAATATACCATTGGTTTGGTCAAAAAAAAAAAAAAATGCAACAGTTGTTAACTGTCTATTTCCACAAAGATCTAAAAGATTCACCACAATGCAATCTAAGAACAGCTCCAGGATAATCTGATAGGTGAAATCCTCACACAGAAGCTGACTTGCTGTGCTCCATATACCATGTATGGCTTTAGAAGCTGGTGGCGGCCGTATTTTACAGTTGTGAGCTCCAGTGTTGCTTCCTGGGGTTGGTCAGGTGACTTACTGAGAGCTCTCCTCCACTGGCCTCCTCTCACTGAAACGTTCTGAAAATGTAATTACAGCCCCTGCTGAGAGGTATGGATAGCCATTTCAGTCAGCCACATTTCCATAAGCTAAGCCTTTAAATATTCCATTAATTGATAATGTAAATGCCCTTGAGACGCAGACTTTAAGCTGGTAAATCACTACTGGGGCCTCCTTTCCTTTGCAACACAGGCGTCTCAGCGACAAAAGCTCTTCTAAAACCTTCCAACGGAGACCTAATGACCCTCCTGTTTTTACATCTACAAAACAAGATGTTTTTTACATTTATATCCCACCACAAGTTTACTAGTGTGAAGGGTTTAGGTGTGGTTTCCACTGTGAGCTAAACTCAAGTAGTCCCTTGGATGAAAAGGCCACACTGGCCTTGTTTGCTACTCTTCAGATGATGTTGTTGAATGTCACTCTAGTTTTGTGTACTGTCCTTCAGAACGGCTTCTTTGGTGGGTTTGAGATATAGCGGAAAATTAGAGATCGTGAATGGAATTTGAAGAGCTCAAACCTGTATTATCCGTATGAGAATCATCACAGCTCAACATGCCTGGAAAATACACAAAGCTCCTCCTAATGTTCTGAGCCATCGATGTTCTAAAAAAATGAGAGAAAAAATAAAATTGATTAAAAAATGAATATATATGCGCATCATTAAAACATAGCAAACCATGCTGCTTAGAAATGTGTGCATATTCCAACCACAGTGTGTTTATTAATTGAAATAAAAGCCCTCTAGAGGAGTCAAAAACAACTAAGGGATCAATAATGTATGGCTGCGCATTGTGCACACGATGCGGCTGTTAATTATTCAGTAAACGAACTGACATACAAGTCCATTAGTGGTTTTTAAAACATAAAATTACTGTGCAGAAGAGCAGATAGTTTTAATTTTTTCATGGCTTACAAGCTTAAAGAATTTATGATAGAAAAATATTTATCTCGTTTTTAAAGCGTAGGATGCAAATCTCCAATGATGAACCATAATGGATGATGTCTTTTCAAAAATAAATGCGCTGTACGAAGCATTCCCACTGCAGGCGTTTGAGAGGCTTTTGTCATGAATTTGTGATGAACTGTTGGTTGACAAATAGAAAAACATGAATATTGTAAGCATTTACACCGTTTTACTTACAAGTTGACACATTTAATATGCTCACTAAAAGCTAACAGGTTTAAATGACTTTTCCTCTCACTGAGCGCAGAAATGTATTTTGCATGCAGGAGTGATTCTGAAAACAGTCTTGTTAAGAGATGCATGTATGTTCTTGTATAACAGCATCTGTGCATAACATTTATATAAAAACAAATTGCAGATTACCTTGTTCAGCACATGGTCACACACTTGCAGAAGCATGCAAACTCATGCACATGCAGCAACAAAACTGCCAGTTAACAAAAATCATTATAGCATAATTTTACAGCAAGAAATTATTAGGGCTGCCAAGTAATATAAAAAAACAAATAATAATTCAAATGAATCGCATAATATGCTGATTAATTAGTCAAATAATTACAGTTAATTGCATCATATTATATATATATATATATATATATATATATATATATACTTATTATTTATAATACATATATGCAGACTGACATGCCGCTGTGAAGTTCTTCTACTTCCAGTGTTATTTTTTATTACATTGCTATTTATGTGTGTTTTATAATATAAATAACAATTGTTAGTCCTGATTGTCAATCTAAGGGTCTTACTATAGGGCCCAAAAGATATCCATCACACCCGTTTGTTACTAGTAATGCCAATGCCTTTGATCACTGCTTATCTGTGTATACATTAATGATTTATTTTTCATACACCCCTGGAGGTATGCTTAAGGAATTTTCACACCCTTTCTTTCCACCGCCTTATCTATCCCACAAACATGTCACCTCTTTACACAAACTGACAGGAGTCAAAAAAAAAAAGCAGAGATGGTAAACAGCTACACGACTGTGGGACCGAGCATTGCTTTCAGAAGATCACAGAGCTGAAATTGCACCTGACATTTCAAAAGACAAAAAAGTTACGCGCGCACACGCTCCACTGACAGAGTTTCTCCCCCGTTGCCCTCTCTGGGGTGTTTCTTTATTAATGAGCAGCACACATAAAACGCAACAGTATGACTGAGGGTGTCACTCATCAAAAAAACTCCGTTCGCAGCCGTCTCCTTGCATGGAGAGGAACCATTCTTTTTTATAAGGACCAGAGACAATCGCTGATTGCCCGGTCTTTCAGATGACCAGACCTTCAAGCCTCATTTTTCAGACACGGTATGAATATTGTATGCAAAGTGAAGCTAGTTTTTGGCAGCAGAGGGAGGCTAGGAAGGAGCCGTGGATATATAGAGGAAGGCTTTTCCTCAAAGACAGCTTTACTCTGTGGAGATGTGTGTGCGTTTGTGTGTTTTTTAGTGTGCAGGAAAAAGAGAAACCAAGAAAATACTTGAGTGAGTGACACTTTTTTTTTATTTTTTACCCAAGCAAGAGCTGTTATTTTATTCTTCTAACGCAACACGCCAACCTCTGGATGTTGTTTTTTTTTTCCCTTTAAGATGTGAAGCAATAATGCGCTAATTTGTTCTCCTAGCAAGAAAACAAGACAAAAACATTCCTAAAATAGGATCAACTCTGCATTTAATTGTCCGTATAATCAAAGAAGCTGAGCACAACAGAAGTTTTGGTGTGCACAGCAGAGGCGGCCGCTGTAACTCATAGCTGTGGGGCTAATAGGGTGGAGGGGGGGAGAGTCTGGCAGGGACAGGTTTGATGTGGAGCTGTCACTGATAGAGAAGGTAGCTGAGCATGTCCAAAACACCAAACACAGACCTCTGCTCCAAAAAACAGAATACAGGAACACAGGTGTTTGAATAATAAATACTTGTGGCACTCGAGTGGCAGGGTGCCTGCAGAGACGCACGCTCAGAAAACGATGTTGATGTGTGGGGAAAGCCGGGCCCGACATATGTTGCCATGAATAAGGTATACGGAAGACATCAATGCAGCTTCCGTATTTCCAGGTGCAGGAGTTTCTCTCTGGCGTAAATTGACACATCCTGAGAGGGAATAAACTTTTGCAGGAAAAGCAGCGTTCTTCGAAAAAATTTGCCACAATTCATTTCCCGAGTTGCTGACCAAGTCTGTGGAAGTTTCTCTACTGGATTTCTTGGGAGATGGTATCTTATTACCTGTATAAAACCCCACTAGAGGAAGAAAAAAAAAAAAAAAAAGGTCTCTAGCTGGTCATTAGCTGGACTGCTAGCTGATATGGCCGAGGTGACCTGGTAGACCATCTTGGATATTACATTTCTGGACTGATTATCAGTTACTATCATGTTATAGCCGAACAACAGATGATATTAAAATTCTATACTATTTTTTCCAAATATTTAAAAAAATAAAAGACTAAAAACTAAAATCAACAATTTCCTAGTCTAGCTTTCTGATAAAATGAATATTGTTGGCTGTGATAAATTGTAAATCATCTTGGATAAAAGCATCTGTTAAATGCATGAACGTGAATGTAAATGTTTCAAATGCTAAAAGTGAATTTAGAAGTGAAAATTTACAAGATGGGTTATGAAATTAGTCTTTTTAAAAATTTACTTTGCAAAGGTGATCTAAATGTAAAAACAGAGGAAATTAATAAATATACAGTTTTACTGACATCAAATTTATAACTGATCTTATAACTGACACCTTTGTTCCACATTTACAAAGTCTTTATTACTCGTCGTGTTTGTTGTCTGGTAGTTGTCTGTTTGTTGATGTATCGATTATTGTATTTTTGTGTGTGTGTGTGTGTGTGTGTGTGTTTTGTAATGACTGTGATACATGAAATGATTTATAAAAATGAGAAGATGCATATTAATTGAGTTTAGCATAATAAATAAATTCAAAATCTCTAACAACCACAAACAAACGTCATGATTCATATATATATAGTGCATCTTCAATGTTGGTCAACATAGCTAGAAGACAGCAAACTTGTATTCAGGTCTGGATCTGTTCTGGTACAGAACTCTATTCACTTCATCAGTGTACAAAGAAAAATATGGCTTTGGAAACTTCAAAATTACTTTTGACCTTCCTTTCTGGCTGCAAGGATGGGAAAAATAAAGTTAAAGGGTTACTCCACCCCAAAATAAAAATTGTCATTAATCACTTACCCCCATGTCGTTCCAAACCCGTAAAAGCTTCGTTCATCTTCGGAACACAGTTTAAGATATTTTAGATGAAAACCGGGAGGCTTGTGACTGTCCCATTGACTGCTAAGTAAATTACACCGTCGAGGCCCAGAAAAGTATGAAAAACATCGTCAGGATAGTCCATCTGCCATCGGTGGTTCAATCTGAATTTTATGAAGCGATGAGAATACTTATTGTACACAAAAAAAATAAAAATAACGACTTTATTCAACAATTCGTCTCCTCTCGATCTCTCGGTGTCAGTGTAGCGCCATTTTGGATATTATACACTGAACGCAAGCAGCGTACGCTCTTCTGTATCAGCCCAACACAAGGATACGTATTCTACGTGTATTTATGCTTTGATTTGAACAAAAACAGCACATCCTTGTGTTGTGGCTGATACAGAAGAGCGTACGTTGCTTGCGTTCAGTGGATAATATCCAAAATGGCACTACGCTGACACAGAGAGACAGAGAGGAGACGAATTGTTGAATAAAGTCGTTATTTTTATTTTCTTTGTGTATAATAAGTATTCTCGTCGCTTCATAAAATTCAGATTGAACCACTGATGGCAGATGGACTATTCTGACAATGTTTTTCATACTTTTCTGGACCTTGACAGTGAGAATTACTTGGCAGTCAATGGGACAGTCACAAGCCTCCCGGTTTGCATCTAAAATATCTTAAATTGTGTTCCAAAGACGAATGAAGCTTTTACGGGTTTGGAACGACATGGAGGTAAGTGATTAATGACAAAATTTTAATTTTGGGGTGGAGTAACCCTTTAACTAACAGTCAAATAGTTATTTACCGTTTTAGGCTACTCTTGTATGCAAAGCAACAGTTCTTGCCTGTAGTTAATGCAGTAGAGCAAATATAAATGAAAAAAGAATCATCATCGTTGAGATGCTCTTGAGGGCGAATTTTACCTTCAGCCTCCACATCCCAGACAAAAAGTCAAAAAAGTGGCAGCCGGCGGCGTTTCAGGATGGGACATTGTGAACCAACATTCAGGTCTGGCTCCATTCTGGTGTGTAACGCTTTTCATATCGAATATTTTTTACTCTGAAATATGACAAATTACAGAAGTAAAATGGGTTGCAAACATCATTTCTGACTTTAACTATGTTCCAAAACACAGTTTGACCACCTTAACTTAGTATAACTTAGTTTTTCCAGAAAGGAGTCCACTTTACATACAAAAAAAAGGTTTAAAAGTTTAAAAAGGCTCATGCTTTGAAAAAAAAGATCACCTAGCAGGTGACTAATAAAAATATAACCGTATGCATGCAGGTACTGGTGGCAGAATATTTCATCCACTTTGGGACAGCTGTGTCTTTTGATGGCCCTGGGAATGGAGCCATTTTAGTAGTTGATGTGTCCATCCGTCGCAGATATCTAATACGCGGTTATGCCGCGCGCCGAACATGACAGAAAATCATTAGCCACCATTGGCTGCTAACTGTCACATGAATGATTGAAGAAGCAGTGAAGCGTTCAGTTTTGCGTGGCAATTAAACATCCGCCTGAAAGAGCGAGAGCCCAGCGAGACTCATGATGAAGGATCTTGGGGGAAGGCCACCTTCACCCTCCTACAGAACGGGAGCGGGAGGGGAAAAAGCACCTGTGTTACAACCAGCTAAGATCTGACACCAAGGTCAATCGAGCCATATGGTGTCTGTTCTATACCAAAGAACTCTAAATGCCAGCTGATAGTGCAGTGAGTCGCTTTGCTACAAGAGGTGGCTTTGCACAGCTAGCCGGACACAAAGAGGAAGTCAACACTTGGAGGGCACAAAGGGGAACGGTACCTTCTCAGAATCTCAGTAATCCTGGTCCCAAGGTGGCTTGAAGGGAGAGGATTTGCCTAGCAGACCAGTGGACGGGTGCGATGCCTGCAGACTGGAGGAAAGAGTCGTTCTGACATCGCTTCCCCATGTGTGAGCCTCTATAGTGTAATGAAAGGCTGTTTCCTGTCTTCTCCCCATACTGGGCTGTGTAGAGATTCTCCACAGAGTTCCCCTGAGCCCTATCAGCTCCTCCTGAGAGAGAAAGACACACACACACTGAGACGGAGACTCCTCAAGGGATTGACCAGTCTGTCTGTGTTCACTGACTACAGACGGTGTTATTCCGGCACCCTCTCGTCTCCGCAGTCCGTGTTCATTAAGGTCATTACTGTAAAATGTTTTTCCTTGGTTTCAAAGTGGGAAACACGTGAATTAAAAAGGTAGAAAATCGTCAAATTACAAATTGAGCCAGCACCTCAATTATTTGCTTCATTTGATAATAACGTGTGGTTAATTATTCAAAGAGGTTAATTAAAACGAGGTTGATGAAACTGGAATAATGCGAGGGCTGCTAATATTTTCCCGTTTGTCCAACTTGCATGTCTGAGCTAAATATTTTTGACAGTTAAATCCTAATTAATATAAACATCAAGAGATATTAAATCAACACTCATATGTTCACTCAATCAAGTGTCTCAGCGCTTAATGGGTTTACCATAAAATGTACAGGAATATTAATATTAATTTTACTATACATGTCTATATCAAAATCATGAACAGCTTGAAACCTTGTTCTTTCGTTAAAATTTGTATATTTTAAATACAACGTCTATGCGTAACAACTATCAATTAGTAAAGAAATAAGCAAAAACAGATAGTGCAGTGATTTTACCACAGTTAATTGTGTAATAACTTTGTAATAAATGGCAATATGACAAAAGACCCAATGCCCAATATTAATAAATACCCAATACTACTACTAATACTACTATGAATAATAATAATAATAATAATAATAATAATAATCTGCAATTATTTGCTAAACATGAGGTATTTTTGGGTTTATTGTTATTATTAATACAAATAATAATGATATTAACATCCCAGAAGACCCCGTGTTTAATAAATTACATTACTCTGCTCATTTTCATTGGTTTATAGCTAAATGCATTGAACTGAATTAATTGAACTGATAGGCGGTCAATGGTGCGGTTATGTTAAAAAAAGGATATATTCAAAAATGGCCCATACAATCCAGGATTATGCATTATATAAATATGTAATCTAACCATTCAAGCAAGCAGTACTGAAAAGAAAACAAATGTTGTGTTTTTATTTGTGTCAGTGTGAATACCGGTTTAAGTTGGTAAGCGACAAACAGGGAGGTGAAAGCACTTGCTCAGTCCCACTGGAGTCTCTTGACGTGAGCCCTACGGGGCATTATTATGGGACCCAGAGCGATGTTTCTGCTCCCAGTCTAACCGCCCCGCCAGTCAGCTTGTTTTATTTACTCTGAGCACTGTGTCCATCTCACTGATGTGTCTGCAAGGGCTGGGGAAATAAAGCTGTTTGTCTTTTTATGGCTGCCGGTACTGTTTACGGCTGATGTGTCCTAACCGCCAGTCGATGCTATTTATCTGCCTCTAGACGTCCGGCTCACTCGCTACGATTCCCTCGTGCAATATTTCACCTCAAAGTCCATTCCTCATCTGAAGTGTGTATACACGTGTGGCTCGCCGGGTGAATATCTACACACTTAAAAAGACAGCTTAAAAATGGTTAAAACAGTTAGAAAAAGGTTTAGGCTGCTAAAAAAAAAATCGTTCTAGCAGCACTTTCCAAGGCAAGTATTAACCTTAAAGGGATAGTTCACCCAAAAATACAAATTGTTTCAAACCCGTCTAAATGTTTTTCAGCTGTTGAAGACAAAAGAAGAATTTTTGAAGAATGCTGGTAACCAAACAGTTGACGGTAGCCATTGACTTCCATAGTACAGAAAAAATACTATGGAAGTCAATGGTTACCGTCAACTGTTTGGTTACCAACATTCTTCAAAATAAAATATTTATGCTTAGCAGAAAAAAGAAACTCATACAGGTTTGGAACAAGTGGAGGGTGAGTAAATGATGACAGAATTTTCATTTTTGGGTGAACGAGCCCTTTAAGTATGACACTTTGGCACAAAAACTTATTTGTGCCACCAAGACTAACAATATCTTAACATATTGAGATACTCAATACTATAACTATCCTACTATATTTATTAATAGTTGCTAGTTATTAAAGATAAAAATCTAAAATAATGCATTTAGAAAGAACTTTCTCTAATTTAAATAGATTTTTTTTCAAGATTTCTCACTATATGAAAATAAACTTGTTTCCACCAAAAGCATCATGAAAGAGTCGGCTGTTTTTCCATTTCCCCTCTCGTCTCCAGTCAGTAGGAACTGACCGGGCTTTTCGACTAAAATATTTTCATCATGGGCTGGCAGCACCCTTTCATGCTTTCTCCTGCAGAGTTCATATAGACATGCTTGGTTTAAACCACCTTATTAAAGAAAGTAAAAAAATAAAAAAGGGACTGCAGGAGGAGGGTGTGCGTGCGGGGGAGAGAAAGAGAGAAAACGAGAAGGAAAAAAAAAAAAAAAAAAAGATGCCGGGGCCTGTAGTAAATCCTGACACTTCCACGCACACTTGAATTTCGTTTCAAACACTTGTCTTTCCGTACCATAATAGATGTCAGCTCCTCTGATGTCGCACTAGCAGGAGGCTGAATAAGGTCTCACTCTTGTGCGTTTTGAAGCTATCAGTCGACGCGACTCTGTTGTGCCACATCAAAAAGGGGAGACACCGTGTCACCTGCCGTGCTCTGAGCGAGGTATCTTCAAATCAGTTGTCCAAGACATTTCCCCCTATTAGTGCTCCACTCCCACACAGGCTTAAAGACACAGACGAAACCCTTTGGATGTGCTAAGCGGGCCTCTGTGTTACAGCTGATAGATCATACAGCCTAGCTGCTTTTATTGCGCCGCGTGGTGACATGTCCGTCAAAGCTCTGCATGGAGAGGCGAGAAAAGAGACTGGGGATGTAACGCAGGGATGGCTGGGGATGCAAGCTGGTACGCAACTAATAAACAAAAGCGCACTTGTGTTCACCCAGCCGCAGCTGAGAGTGTTTGAAAATGCCATGTTTACCGCAGAGCTGCTAAAAGGGCCAAGAAGAAGAACACGGCAGAACGCATTATCATTACAGCTAATAAGCAGGCAGCTGGTCAGAAATTCAATATTTTTTTTATTCCCATTTTTGTGGGAATTCGAATCAGATAAAGGAGTCTGATAGACAATATATGCACAATATTAAAAACTAGAGTTCCAGTCACAATATAGCACAACCTATTGTAACCTAATGCTTAATTATGATGTTTAACTTTTTTTTTAAAATATGGTCATTTTGCAGTTTCATTGTTCGGAAAGACAAATATATCAGGTAACATGCATGCTTTTGAAAAGTTGTAGCTCTGGTACTCACTTGAGTGATGCAGGTTCAAGTCAGGCTGTTTCCTTATCTATTTTCCCTAATAATTTAGTCTCCTCATCTCAAAAAGACCTCAAAAGCTCTATAAAAGAGAAATGGATCAAATGTAAAAATGAATACAAATACAAATGAATACAAATAATAATATTAAATATATTAAATATGATTAAAAAAAATACATAAAATAAAAAAATAAAAATGAAAGACTGAAATACATGAATACATAAAACCAATAACAATAAATAAATATATACATTATTATTATTATTATTATTATTATTATTATTATAAACCCTTGAGTATGTGGTTGACTGCAATGGAAGTGGTGTTTGGTGTATATGAAATACACTATAGATATAAATACAGATGCAAGACTCTGGGGTGTCTGTTTGCCTGTGTGTGTGTGTTTCCTGAAAGCACGTGGGTACTGGAGTACTGGAGGTGTGTGTTTTGGGGGTGAGTGTAATCTGAGTAGATCATGTTTTCCAGACCTCAGATGAAGAAAAACAGCTCTGGCAGTCTGCCGTTTCATCTCCTGCACTGGGGTCCAAAACAAAGAGAAGATGATTGATTGGATGATGAATAATTTAGAGGCGGAGAGCTGTGGGACGAGCAACACAAGCGTGAGGCTGCCCCACTTCTGGTCTCTCCTTAAAGATCGCATTACAAGAAAAAGTTGACCCTGATTATACTAATGTGTGTCACTGTTCATTTGCCAAACTGATATATGGAAAACGAAAGAAACCAAAACAGAGTGGCACTTTGGGAGGAAAGGAAACGGAGGATCCCTGTGCAGCCCAACATGAACTTCCAGTTGATACAGTACCTGCTCATACTCAAACAGAATCCGTTCCTACAGATCTTTAGGCTGAGGTGGGCTCCTCATTACACGTCTCTGTAATGTCTGAACATATTTAATGAACATGCAATACAGCACACTGAATGAGCATATATGTAAATGAGCACTTCCTTAAAATACAGCACCTCTCCTCTCAATTAGGAACAGTTACAGAGATGCTGGTTCAACACCATCCCCCCTTTGTAGTTACAGGACTGACCACAGGGGGCGCTGATGTGATGCATTTGCAGCCACACAAAATGAAGAGGAGATACACACAGGGCATTTTTCCAATATCAACTCTCATGAAATTTCATTTGGATTGTAAATGTACAGTAATTTACTGTCATAAATGTGTAATGGGCCCCTGAATCCAACGACATTGTGCTGGCTAATCAACTCATTTGAAAATGAATAGAGATATATTAAGAAAGAACTCAGCATTTCGCATGGTTAAAAATGGACTTTTCTGTGAAAAGCCAGGAACTCTTTTGGGGGGCGTTGTCGGTGCTGGTCTCATTTTGTACAATTTCCTCTAACAGCCTAAACTTAGTTCAAATTTATCATAGCCATTTCAAAACAGATTGTTTCAAAAATCCCATTTCTGATGTGCTTTGAATTAGATTATCGTACATGAAAACAAAATACCATTAGCAATGTTATTTAAAATAAAATGTAAAAAAGATACATTATATATATTCATATTTAAATTTTTTTATATTAATTTTTCTATATATTTACTGCAATATACTGTATCATGAAATATAATTTAAATAATAAAAAATAATTTTAAAAAACGGACATAATGAAGACCATATATATGGTTTGCATTTACTTCATTTATTGAATGAACAACAACATTCAGAAAAAGAAAAGTCTAAAACAGAAAAAAAGGAAAACGATATAACTTCACAACACATTGATGAAAAACCACTATGCTAATATCCCAAGAGGCAATCCACTATAAAAACATGTAATCAAATTGAATTTCAATTTTGTGACCAAGTGGTGTGTAATGGAAAGATTGCTGGATGCAAATCACCTGCGCTCCTAGTCAGAAATCAAGTGGCGTGTGCAAGCGTGAGTGTGTGTGAGAGCGAGAGTATAATTCACCCCCCGGTAAGAGTAAATTCAGAACGGTGAGGGTGAATCAGTGTCGAGGCGAATGATTGAGCCCTCTTCCTCAGATCCTGCCATCAACGTACAAATGAACAGCTTGGAGGTGAGATACCTGGTGAGGAAGAGGCGCTATCACACCAGTCGTCATTATTCGTCTCCTCTAGAAACCTGAGAATACTGATGGCGAGGGTCCGGGAGGGGGTGGGCCGAGATGGTGTCCTGTTCGAGGCTTATAATGGCCTCCAGGACAGAGAGAGATGGAGTACTGACAGACTGAGGCTGTGTGACAGGGCGCTGCTGCACTCTTTTAATTCTTTCACTGTCTCTAGCCCGTCGCTCTTGTGCGGGGTGCAGCGGACGGCGCTGGGAGGGCAACGGTGTGTGATATGAAGCGGACGAGCATCCACACACCCACATGTGCTAAAAAAAAAAATGACTGAAGGCTCATCTATCACTGGAAAAGTGCTGCTGTGTTTCTGGTTGTGGGGCGGTGGGAAGTTGTAAGGTCATAGTAATTAAGAAAGACCTGCCTTTAAGGTTAGGATATATCTGGCCACCTTTAAAAGTCCTTTCAAACTGCATTTTCAGTGCATTTTGTGCTTAAAGTGAGCTTGAATTTATCACAGAAATGTTTAGATTCTGCATTGAAAGAGTTAAATATGGTTAAAAATAGTTAAAACTTTTAATCATCCTGTCATTCCAAACCTGTGAAATATAAAATAGAGTGTTTAATGTTTAAAATATTTCTCCAAAAATTACAAATAGAACAATAAAAGTACCATAAAAAAGGTCTAAAAAAAATTCCAAGGTCTTAAGAAATAATTCAAGTCATTATTTGCTAAAAATGAACATATTGAATTGTGTACAGCTAGTTGGTCATAAATCACATAAGATCAATTGTCCTTGTAATCATTTACATCAAAAATGCCATAATGTGTTTTCATGCACCATATTTGAATTTCCATAAAATGAGATTTTAATAGATTTTTTAAGACAAATAATGTCTTAAATGTTGGCCTATCAAATTGGTTCAGTATATACATGTAATGTACAAGTATTATGGGCCACTTAATATGGGCCACTTTTATGCTAAATATACACTTGGAAAGACATGTGGGTGAGTAAATGGTTACAAAACTTTCATTTTTAGGTGATGTAACCCAAAAAAAGTTGTTGTTTAGTGCCACACAATACTGTAACATTACAAAAACACTGTCACTTGAACCTTACCATTCCAATGATGAAGCGTCGTTCATGGCATGAAATGAAGTTTCCAGTGCAGCCGGCTCTCTGAACAATCCCAGCTGCTGCTCTGTGTCACTGAACTCTCAGGTAATTTTGAGGTGAGGTCATTTTAACCTCTGAACACACACAGGTTACAGCTGAAGTCTCTGGAAAAGAAATGTAGGATGATGGGCAAGCAGTAAATACCAGCGCCTGTGAGGTATAGTGTTATATTCCTCTGAGAGGAATGAGACATCGCTTGAAAACAAAGAACAAGAACACCACACATGCTGAAAACATCGGAGTAATGAAAGATGAATTTTGCCCATTTATATCGTAAATTGAGCATTCTAAAGTTTAAACTGATTTAAATTGGTTTAGATGTATTACCATATCTCATTTCTTTGAAAGAAGGTTGTCTGTTGAATTAAGTGCTCAATTTTGTGTTAAATGATTGACAACTATTTGGAGTAATTGATTCTATAATGAGATATATTTCATGAAAGAACCGTCTGCATTTGATTATACATATTGCATTATTGTATTTTCACGCAGCTAGTGAGTTTACTCTAAATAAAAAAAGAAAAAAAAGCAATTATCTCTAAACAATTTCACACTAGTCTTGTTAACAAGTGTAATTTACCACAATTATATTTACATAATACAATTCATATTTTAAATGTTCATCCTGTAATGCTTCACTGAGACTGTTACTGTAAATGTGATTTTTGTTTATTTTTAAAAACTGACAGATTATTCAAAATCATTTTCTAATGGTAAATGACAGCAGGCTACAGAAATAAATACAACCTTTTCTCAAATTTGACATGCCAGTTCCAAAATAAGTAAGATGTTTAGCAATTTTAATGCAAAAATGTGTTTACTCAAATTATCCTGTTTAGATGCTTATCCTTTGTTCTTGACATTGTGTCTCACTTTCTCAAGCATTAATGGTTTTTTGTAGCCTGTTGTGATAGCTGTATTCTCTCAATCATTCTCAGTGGCAAAGAATGATTTCAACATCGAGCCAACGAGGAAAGAAACTCATATGTGCAGAGAATGCTGGGAAACCAAAGAGCGTACCCGGATGATTTTTAAGAATTACATGAGGCTTTACTGGTCAGGACAAATAATAGACTCACTCACAAGTGTTACAGAAGACTATCACTGATCCTCAAGGAGGCCAGATTAATTTTGAACAAATAATGCAAAAACACAATATTAGTAGACTCGGATACCTACTTCAAACGACTTTGTGCAAAACACACCCAGAGACTCCAAAATGCCATCAGAGCGGTACTTTCACCGTCTTCTCCTCAGTACTTCACTGGTCAAAGAGAATGCAAATGACATGCCAGTCAAATCACCTCAGAGGCATGGGATGCGTTTGGAGCCTGTTTAAAAGGCCAGACACATAACTATGGTTTACAACACTGTATGAGTAGGCAGAGAGAGAGAAAGAGACAAAAACACCGCCGATATTTTTGAAGCCGGCAGACGCTCCACATGGGGATTGCGAGCGCTCATCATCTTGTTTAGAGTGCATTAGCAGGCAGCGCCTCAGCCTCCTTTGCTCTAGTTTTCTTGTTGTCGGGGTGGAGTGTCCTGAGGCGATAACAGGAGCTATCCCTCCCTCTCTTTTCATTCGCCAATACGCAGGGGCCTAATTTTCCATCAGCAAAGCATGAAATCAGCTGAGAATGCCACACAACAAGAGTCGCTGTGGCTTTGCCACGTGAATTTCGGCGGCTAAATAAAGATGAACTCCTGGGTGGAAGTAAAGTGGCCGTGCCTGCGGTTTGTAGACTTGGTTCTGGTGAGTAAAATCAACACATGCCAATTATCTACAAATAGCCTAGAATTTATTTATCATACTAGGATTAGAGAATTTAACAAACCTCAAGTTACAAACGTGACTGATACCCCAAATCAAGTTATTGCTTTTCTAAGTGATCAGACTTGGAAAAAATGCCATATCTAGGTACCAGAATATCAAAAAGACTTGGATGTGGGCCCAAGAATGCCCTAGCAATCACCTAGCAACATCCCCAGAACACCAAAGCCAATGAATAGCAATGCCTGACAACTATTCCAAAACACTACTCACATTTTTTACACTATGTACTCTAACGTTCAAAATTTTGGGGTTGGAAAGATTTTTTTTTTTTTAGTTTTTGAAAGAAGCCTCATGTCAAACAAGGCTGCATTTTATTTGATTCAAAACACAGTAAAGACAGCAATATTTTTGAAATATTCCAACAAAACAAAACAACAGTTTTCCATTTTAATATATTTTAAAATATAATTTACTCGTGACGCAAAGCTGAATTTTCAGTATCATTACTCCACACGGTCTTCAGTGTCACACGATCCTTAAGAAATCATTTTAATATGCTGATTTAACACTCAAGAAATATGTATTATTATCAATGTTTAAAAAATTGTGCTGCTAAATTTTTGTGGATTATTTTATGTATAGAAAGTTCAAAATAACAGTATTTATTTGAAATAGAAATCTTTTACCACATTATAAACATCTTTATGGTCACTCTTGAAAAATTTTATGAATTCTCGCTGAATAAAAATATTAATTTCTTACTGACTTCAAACTTTCTTATGAAAAGAATCATAAAAAAAACAATTTTACAATAAACATTTGCCCATAGAGGAGTGTGAGGAAGGTTTCAGTTTTGAAGTTGCTCAGAAAGTGAAAACTTTTAGAGAACAAATATGAGTCAAACTGAACTCACAGATGTGGTACTTTGCACTCCAGCAGCTCAGACTCCAATCGCAACTTCTTTCTCTCGTTCCGCTACACAAAACAACTTCCTTCATCAGAGAATGGTTACTCCAACAAACACGCACCCTAAGAGAGCAAGAACACTAGAGCTATTTCTCTGCGCTGATTGACAAAAAACCATGCAAAATAGATGACAAGAACACAAAAAAGGGCACATAACAAACCGGAGCTCAGTTACGATGGTTTTCCCGCTCAATAATGAATCGCCATCAGTGTAGCATCAACATGCAGAGAAGAGGAAAATAAGCTTGGCTCTCTCCGAGAACAAAACTTCTATATTTAATCTGTGCAGAGAGCGTCTTGTGTGCAAAGCACAAAAAAACAAAATGGATCACAAGTTCTGTGGCATGCAAATTGCATCCCGGATACATTCTGAGCTTATCTGGCCTTGTCTTTGTGATTGACAGGATTTTTTTTTTAAAATGTGCAGATTATAAATATTTATAATTGGGTTGATATCAGCGCCGCTGAGTTGCCAACTGCATCTATTGAACTAAGGGAGGCAAGGAGACAGCGCTGTAAATCTTAGAGCACAATATGGCATGCAGATGGCATGGCACGCTGATAAATAAGCCTAGCTTTTGAGCGCTGCCACTTTTTTCCGCCAGTTAATGAGTGGAGCTATTTCAGTTTGGAGCTGTCAGACCTGACGTGCAGTGAGGTCCTCTGCGGACTGCACACGGCTCCTTGGGTTCAGGGTGAAGTCAACGGGAGCTCACCGGTTCTCGCGTAATGGGAGGTGACAGTGAAACGAAGGGGGGAGACGGCGGGGAAAATTTGGAACCGGATATCCAAGCGCAAAAGAACCTGATCCAGAACCCGGGAACGTCACTGAAAAGCATTTGAGAGCACAGGAAACGGCACCGTGTCCGTCTCTGCACGGCTGTTGTGCACGTTTTACCCCAGACTGCATCTGTCTTACATAAGACGTATGCTATATACTGCCTGACAGGGGCGACTCCCTCCTCCTTCCCGCCGTACAACCTCGACAGAGCTGTCCAACATCAACATCTCCTCTCCAAATAGGAGCTCCAAGCCTCCTCTGGTCCTCGGAGTATTGCGGCAGAGTAAATCTCCACACAGTGGGCACTATTCTTCTAGAAAGGGCTTCAGGGTGAGGAATTTGGACACAGCCACAATGGCTTCATTATTCTTCTGTTGCCTGGCCCGCTGAGAGTCTAAAACAGCTCTCTCCGGACTGCTGTCAGCCTTCCCCGTCTGCCCCGACAGACACAGCGAGCAAGGGAGAAAAAAGGGAGGGAAAGAGAACAAGCAGGCTGATATGACGGCATGTTTTTTCCGAGACAAACATTTTGCCTTGGAAAAAAAAAAAAAGAGAATCAAACTGGGAAGTCTCAGAGAGCAGTATTTGACAACTAGGTCACCTAAAGGTTCGCTTGCACATCTCTGCTTAGTGTTTTCCATTAATAAAACCGCAGAATATTAAACCTTAGACTGAAAACTACAGCACAAACCATCTTGGAGTTTTCTGCTGCTGTGGGAATTGCTTCGGTTGAGGAGCTACGGTTGTGATTTCAGCAATACAGTCATGTGTGGCCTCGGCGGTCGTATTGAACTCGAATCTACTGAACCTCGCCGAATCTGAAATAGCCGCCTGTCTTTGATTGCTTTGCGGCACGTGGGCTCATATCTCACCGTATCGTGAGCTTCTTCAGCCTCGGATCAAACGTGAAACACCAGGCTAGGCCACAAACTGAGTACTGCATAAACTCGTCCGGCTTTCCAATAGTCAGGATCGAGGGCAAGCCTGCACATCTTCTCAGCTCAGAGATATTTCAGTGTGTATTAAAAAGAAAAAACGGCATGCCTTTGGGCAGAACGTTGACAATCAGCCAGTGATCTGATACTAAGTTGCACGTAAATACATGTAAATGT
Source organism: Spinibarbus caldwelli (assembly GCA_039654775.1). Classification (NCBI taxonomy): domain Eukaryota; kingdom Metazoa; phylum Chordata; class Actinopteri; order Cypriniformes; family Cyprinidae; genus Spinibarbus; species Spinibarbus caldwelli. Next base: position 5,877,357 of record CM077229.1, on the reverse strand, counting down.
GCACCAACAATTTGCAAACAAACAAAACTAGTCCAATTTTTTACTTTTGTCCTCTCATTCAATGCTATATTAAATCCCAAGGGGTGTTTGAATTTAAAGTAAGCATGAAATCCAAACCCTTCAAGCAGATTAAATTCAGAATCAAGCAGCCCATGTAAATGCTGTGACAACAGGGGGCCCTGTGCAATTAGCATGCTGGCTACTGCTAGTGCAATAAGGCAAAACAGACAGCAAGAGCTGGGAGCCGGGGACATTGAGAAAGGGCCCGTATTTCCTTTTTTTTTTTCCACAGGACAGTGGTGTGCATATCAGAATGAGAGAAATAAATGTTTCTGTTTCCTAATTTAACAGTCTTAACTTTATACACTGAAAATAAATCAAGAAAAAGAAATGTACTGTTGCTATGGGGAAATTTGTCAGTAAACAAGCCCAGAGCATAGAGGCTGTTGGGAGAAAGACCCATTTAGAGGAATCTCTCAGGTGGATCCATCAAAGTGGCAAGCTGAGGAACACAATGGAGGACCACCTAGAGGAATAAAACGCTCTTGTTTGAGGGTACATCACATAAACAAGCATGACAGGCAAATTCTCTCTGAATGTCCCACTGGAAATGCATGCAAACACTTTAGACATGCAAACACTTAAACAAAACGTAAAATTAACATCAGTAAACAAAACCTGAACCCAGTGGGATACAGAACGTAAGATAAAAAAAATAATTTAGAATACTTGAACTACTAAAAGAAAATGAAATGCATCATTTACTCACCCTCATGTCGTTCCAAACCTGCATTCAGCTTTGCATCACAGGAATAAATGACATTTTAAAATACATTTAAATAGAAATCAGTTGCTTTAAATTTAAATTTAAGCATAACAGATTTGTCTCAGAAACAATAAAAAAAATCTTATTGACTCCGAACATTTGAATGGTAGAGTACATCTATTTATTTCTTACACAAAGTTATCATGACTTCAGAAAGCTAAACATCTGCAAAATAATAATAATAAAAAAGTTAAACGGGTTTGGCATGACACCAATTGTGTGAATGACAATTGTCATTTTTAAGAGTGAACTCACCCCTTAAAAACATACAACTGTCAAACGTACAAAGACTTTTTTTTTTTTCAGTTTGTCGGGTGATTGATCCCTGATAGGTCAAAACTCTTGGCTCCAGTTTGTTATCGCATTCATGCATCTTTCCAGTGTGTTTACGTGTCATATTGATGTGGACAGCTGCCACGAGCGATAGTTCCAGTGCGATGTGCCATTCCCAGACTGCTGATTTTGGAGAACTCTGTGATCTCCCATTGGGTTGAGTGTCTTTAGCCCAAGGGCTTAAACTCATCTCATACTCCCAAAGCCCAACTCTGGACACATGACTACCTGTCAGGGGAAAGGCAATTGGGCTGCTTGACTGCAGCTGGGGTCCAGTACACACACACACACAGAGTCATTTAATGGAGCATGCCAAGGTGATGGCAGACTTCTCCTGCATGTCTAACCCTTGCTGCTCATTTTTCCCCCCAGTCAGTCTGGTGGGTCTTATTTGACATCTATTATAATGTGGTATAGACTCCATAGCATGGTGAGACCAGAGACTGAAACACTGTGGTGAATATTACACTTTACTTTCGTAGACTTTAGTCAGAGCATATGCCATATTCAATTCGACAAATGAAAACGAGGCTTTGGGATAAAAGTACAGCCTGTTCAATATGCCGTCCCTTTCAGCCAAAAAACACTGAAAACGTCAAATTTCCAGTGGTCATAAACTCTGGAAAATGAGTTGTGGAAATTAAACAGGACCTAAGACCTTAAGGCAGTATGATATAATGAACGGACCATATATCTGACCATTACAACCTCATTTTCCTTTGTAAATTGAATATGACATCTACTGGAGCAAAATCAAATATTAGACATACAGTTTGGAATTTGTATTATATGATATTATATGATATTATATTGTATTTATTATATTATATTATATTATGATTCAGACCCATTCTCAAAAGAACTAAGAATGATTTTATATATATATAGTATCTCACAAAAGTGAGTACACCCCTCACATTTCAGCAACAATTTTTGTATATCTTCTCAATGGACAATACTACTCAAGTGAAACTTAGATATATTTTAGAGTAGTTAATGTGCAGCTTGTATAGAAGTACAAATTTACTGTCCTTTAAATATAACTCAACATATAGCCATTATTGTCCAAATAACTGGCAACAAAAATGAGTACACCCTAAGTGAGCATGTCAAAACTGTGTCCAAAGTGTCAATATTTTGTAGGGGCACCATTGTTATCTAGCACTGCCTTAATCCTCCTGGGCATGGAATTCACCAGAGCTGCACAGGTTGTTGCTGGCATCCTCTTCCACTCCTCCATAATGGCATCACAGAGCTGCTAGATGTTAGACACATGACGCTTCTCCACCTTCCGCTTGAGGATGTCCCACATGTGCTCAATAGGGTTAAAGTCTGGAGACATACTTGGCCACTCCATCACCTTCACCTTCAGCTTCATCAGCAAGGCAGTTGTCATCTTGGCGGTGTGTTTGGGGTCGTTATTATGTTGGAAAACTACCGTTCGGTACAGTTTCTGAAGGGAGGGCATTATGTTCTGCTTCAGAATGTCACAGTACATGTTGGAATCCATGTTTCCCTCAATGAACCGCAGCTCCCCAGTACCAGCAGCACTCATGCAGCCCCAGACCATGATGCTACCACCACCATGCTTGACTGTAGGCAAGACACAGTTTTCTTGGTACTCCTCACCAAGCCGTCACCACACATGCTGGACACCATCTGAGCCAAACAAGTTTACCTTAGTCTCATCAGACCACAGGACATGGTTCCAATATTTCATGCTCTTGGACAGGTTGTCTTCAGCAAACTGTTTGCAGGTTTTTATTGTGAGCCAGCTTCAGAAGTGGCTTCCTTCTGGGACGACGGCCATGCAAACCGACTTGTTGCAGTGTGCGGTGTATGGTCTGAGCACTGACAAGCTGCATCTGTTTTTTGAAGCCAGCTTCTGCACCTGACGCACACCACGAGGACTCAACTTCTTTGATCTACCCTTGCGAGGCCTCTTCCGAGTAGAACCCATCTTGGAAAACCTCTGTATGACACTGGCCACTGTACTGTAATGTAAAGTTTCAGGGTGTAACCGAACTTATTATAGCCTAGGCCATCTTTGTGGAGAGCAACAATTCTAATTCTCAAATCTAATCTAATTCTCAGAGAGTTCTTTGCCATGAGGTGCCATGTTGAACATCCAGTGGTCAGTATGAGAGAATTGTACTTGAACCAAATTTTAACTGCTGTAATACAAGATATACAAATTTGTATGGTCCTGTCAAGCAGACAAAAACATGAACATGATGAATAGGACATGTGGCTTTGCATGATTAAACAACGTATAGCTGTTATCACTTAGGGTGTACTCACTTTTGTTGCAAGTTTTTTTGACAATAATGGCTGTATGTTGAGTTATTTTCAGAGGACAGTAAATCTTTACTGCTATACAAGTTGCACTTTGACTACTCTAAAATATACCCAAGTTTCATTTCCACAGTACTGTTCCTTGAGAAGATATAATAAAATGATTGCCGAAATATGAGGGGTGTACTCGCTTTTGTGAGATACTGTGTGTGTGTCTATATATATATAATTAATATATCAATATTAATATTATTAATATTGTAGCATTTTGGATATGAGAAAAGCACATTATACATAAAATGTATTATTTAATATTTTTTATTTTTTATAATTAATATCAATCATTTTTCAACTCGATTTATTTATTTATTTTTATGGACAAGTTGGGTTAGATTGGGAAGAAAAATGACTTTCAAGAAACTAAAATAAGAGTTTTGATTTCTCAAATATTTTTGGTTACTTCATAAATTCTATTTTACCATTCACTTTACTATTATTTAAAAATACAAACAATAGCAACAGTGTGTATACGGTAGTGAAAAAAATAATGCAATGAATAAATTCCAGCCGTTGCAGGGAGCTTAAAAAAGCTGGCATTATGTCAGAGATGCACAGAAAGAGGATCAGTGTAGGTTTTCTTTCCTGTTGCATGTGGTTCTCTCTTCCCCTTTAGGCTAGCAGTACTTCCTCCAGCTCAAGAGCACATGGGCGGCAGTAGAGAAGACTTCAAGTCTGTGGTCCTGAGCAACTACAAAACACAACATCTGTGCAGCAAGCCACAGAAATGGCAAGAACTAGAAGCATCTTTTTCAAATGTTGGTACAAAAGACATCATATTATTAGTAACATGCTTCAGGTATCAGAGAACACTTCTGGTAACACTATGGTACTTTTTAACCAAGGTAGTACACACATTAAACTACAATCATTTCTCTACAAAAACAGTGCTATTTAAAGGGTTAGTTCACCCCAAAATGAAATTTATGTCATTAATTACTCACCCTCATGTCGTTCCAAATCCGTAAGACCTTCGTTCATCTTCGGAACACAAATTAAGATATTTTTGATTAAATCGTAGAGCTATCTGACCCTCCATAGACAGCAACGCAAATGAAATGTTCCCAGGTCCAGAAAAGTAGTAAATACATCAGTAAAGCAGTCAGACATGTGACATCCGTGGCTCTTTTTGCGACGCTACGAGAGTACTTTTTTTGCACAAAGAAAACAAAAATAACAATTTACTCAATTCATCTCCCCCGAGTTACGTCTTCGCCATTTTGGAGAGTACCCAAGAACGTATTTGACGTAATCAGCGTTATTTACGTTCGGGGGAAAAGCATGCATGAACGTATAATCTGTGTAATAAGCGTTGTTTACGCTTAGGGGAAATCATGCGTATGTATTGTGATACTCTCTAAAATGGCGGAAGACGTTAACTCGGGGGAGAAGAATGGTTGAGTAAATTGTTATTTTTGTTTTCTTTGCGCAAAAAAAAAAAAGTATTCTCGTAGCGTCGCAAAACTGAAGTTGAGTCACTGATGTCACATGGACTGTTTTACTGATGTATTTACTACTTTTATGGACCTGGGAACATTTCAGTTGCGTTGCTGTCTATGGAGGGTCAGATAGCTCTCCGATTTAATCAAAAATATCTTAATTTGTGTTCCGAAGATGAACAAAGGTCTTACGGGTTTGGAACGACATGAGGGTGAGTAATTAATGACATAAATTTTCATTTTGGGGTGAACTAACCCTTTAAACAGATGCTCAATGATTCATGTGGCTCATGATCATGTTTTTCTTGGCAGTTATTCTAGGTTACTCCAAATGTACTGATCATAAACAGGAAAAATACTGGAAGTGCTGGAACGAGTTCAATTTGCACATGTGTGACTGCAAGGAGTGAATCACAGTAGGGCCTTATGAAATGTTTTATTTTCTTGAAATTTCATTTTATTTTTTCCCAAATTCCAGTTTTCAGTTTTAACTTTTCTACAACTCTGTCGTAATGGTTCAATTTAAATTTTATTAATCAAAAGATGTGTCTAATTAACTGAAATTATGAAACTTTTAAAAACACAATTTAACAGAAATGTATTAAAAGTTTAACCAAAATTAAATTTTTAAGACCCTATGAAATTTATTCAGTTTTATTTTTAACAAATTCTGTTTCCCATTAATTTTCTTTTTTTATGGTTTCATTAAAATTTAAGAATCAAATCTCTAATCTAATTTTATTTTAAAAAAAAATGTATTATATTCATTTCTTTTTTGTCAAAATTGATGTTTCTGTACTGACCTACTTTTGATTTATTTGTCCAAAATTTGGCAAATTCCGCATTATACAGTAAATTCCATTTTTATGACTGGATTCTGCGATTCCGTCCATGTTACACGCATCACAGAAATCATAGAGCCCTACTATAGAAATCTTAGGGTGAAGAAGTCAGTGACCTTTACAGGACGTACTTCTGTTCCCTGATCATACAGAGATAGAAAGATGTTTAATGCAGCATGTGTCCTGAAGAGCTGGGTGATGCTATTGTTCTCAGACGGTGGTTTGATGAAGATGGGATTTCAAGACTGTATAATAATGCTTCACTTAAGAACAAGTGACGTTAAAGACATGATTATTGTAAGGTGACTCATTCTATAGCAGCACAGATGAGAGCCACTACTCCTGAAGACACATTACAATCTAGAAATACTTCAGAATAATAGTTGGCAATGAATCATGTTTTTAAACTGAAAACTGACAGATTTGTGTGAAAAATGTTAAGAAATAATATATAATATAAATGACTAGGTTACATTTCACTCCAAAATCATTATTTTTCATTTAAGCTTTTCTCCATTTTTTTCTGAGAAGTTTGAGAATTTCTCAATTTTCAGTACTGCGATAAAAATACAAAACAGACAGTGCTACAAATTGTATAATTCCAAATATTACTATTAGTAGAACTGTATTTTTAAATTTGTGATACACATACACCACACATACATAGTGTGATCAATCTATAAAAAAAAAATGTAAATTTACTTATTTACTTATATACTTTATTATATATAGTGCATATATACACACACACACATACGCTTACTTTACTGAACTTTTACTTTAACTGAACCTTTTATTGGAGTTAACTCATTTATTAATTTATATTTTAGCATCACGCTAATTATAAAGGTTTCACCTTATGAAAAAAAAACTAACAGAATTTGTTTTTGTTTTTTTGCATGAGTTGAAATATGATTGGGTGACATGATTCAGTACCATGGAACTAAATATAATATTGAATTACCTGATACCATCTATGATACTTCCTTGAAATTCTTCTCAACTGCAAATCTCTCAGAATTTGAAAAGAGCTTCATAACAGATTTAGAAGAAAAAAAAAAAACAGATGAATGAACATAGAGAGAGAGAGGTAGATATGGAGCTTGTGCCATGAAACTCTCATGTGGGTACATAAACATTAAGGCCAATGAATAGGAAATGAGCATATTTGAGTGTAAACTGATGATCATATTAAAGCGCTGTGGGCTCACTCTGTGGCCTGTTACTGCTTTAAAACACGGACTTCCACTTTTTACAGAGGGAGATTTCTACTCAAGGTTTGACTGCATGGAGAGGTCTTTGGACAACGGCCCCTCGCTGGCACAGACAGCCACTCGGCATGGACCTGGATGTTTCAATTACAGTCCACGTGAGCGAGGGAATTCAGAAGCGCTGCCAAAAATGACAGAACAGATGCAAAACCGAAGCGAAGAACGCTGCAAACTGCAAAACTTGTAGACACATTGTTCGAAAGCAATGAGGCAAAAGCTATTTTCATCTGCAATATCACAGAAAGCAGTGAAACAAAAGGTTTCACTAATAAAGCTTTCCACAGAGACTTGACACTGGTGTTAGTATCTATTTACATACTGAAAATGCGCTCGCAGCAATTTGCATAATGTTTTTCTGTAGCCGCGTGCTCTGGGGAGCTGCATTGTAACATATTGGTGCTTAATGAACTCTGAAAAAATTGATTTTCCACAGAGTAAATTAAGAAATGCATTATAGCTGTTAAAGCAATCTTGGGGGAAATCTGAGACTTCCACGGCGAAAGTATGCTTAGAAAGTAATAAATTACATGTTACACTTATTTGCTTTAATTCATGCTAATTTCACCCAATTAATGTATCACAGAAGCTTTGTGCGCTGTCACAAGAGATTTAATTATTTATCCAGGGATTTTGTTTTTCTTCTTGTATGTTTGCCGTATACGTGTGATAGCATCTACCTCAAAGCACGTATATTCGTTGAAGTGTTTATGCTAATAAACGTCTGATGTATTTGCACTGCTGTCTTAATGACTCTGTGTGTTTACTTTATACACTGATTCTCTGTTACATTTATTGCAGCTAATGAGCGTGGCTGTGTTCCAAATCACACTAATAGTATTTACATCTCTGATGATGAAGTACATACTTTTGAATATGTTGTAAGACAATGAACCAGCGGTGAGACATAAAACCACACCATAAAACTGAGTCTCCCTCATCATATGCAACCATTAAAATGTACCTAATACAAGTCATTTAATTTGTAGCTTTATATATTTTAAGTCAACACAAAAACAACTTCCCACTTTATGACCATAATCTGACATATTTCAGATACAAAACAAGACACTCAATCAGAAAGAATCAGTCAAAACGCAACAATTATGCCACAACCACCTCTTTTATAGCACAAAGAAAGAATGTACACTTATATATACACACACACAAGTATATAAAAATATAGCAGAAAAGTGCGCAATATGGTTGCCTTTGACACTATGATTTTGAGATGCACTAATTCTTATTTTGCTTAATGGACAGTATATGAACTGCCTAGGGCTGGGCGATACGGTCAAAAATATTATCACGATACTATTTTCCATATCATATGATATTTATCATCATTTTAATGGGGAAGGAAATACTTTTTTCACAATTAAACTCCAATATTATGTGTTTAATGATTTAATACAAATGTATCATTAAAAATGGTGTCTAACAAAAATTGATTAATAAAACTCAAACTCAAATTTAATAAATCTTTTAAATGTAAACAAATGAATGCAACAACTGATTTACAATAAAATACAGCATTTTTATTTTTTGTCTTAAAACTGTAAAAATTAAAACATGGATGAAAAATATCTTGGCTGTATGACATTATTACTTGGAGAAGTAAATTTTAATATATTTATATTGTTATCAAAACTTTTATTTTGGCGGATTGTTATGAAGCATTTGAGCTGCAGTGTGTATTTGGCGGTAGCTTTTCTCAAATTAAATGGTGAAAAGCTAGTGAAGTGACACTTTGGAGCAGCTCTGGAAATGAAGTTTATGCACCCATGTCCACATATAATGAGATGCAGACATTGAAAACATTGGGCGTCATGTGTGCCTGAGTTTGTGTATCAGACAAAACCACGTCATTCATCTTCAGAGAGAAACATACTGTAGAACATGCGGACTTATTAGCGACAAGCACTGGCTGGCTGTTGTTGCCTTTATTTCTGATGCATGATAGATGGTTAGATTAGTCCATATCGAGTAAAAATGTCCAAAACTTATCATTGTTAAACAAAATCACATCAAGACTGCAATAAAATTTATCGCCCAGCCCCAGTGCATCACATCACACACCCTGCAGAAAAAGTCTCTTTGTGCTGAAAAAGAGAGAGGGACCGAAAAAAGCGGGTAGGAAAACCCCTTCTGTGTACTACACAGCATGGCCAGCCTATGGGCGGCTTCTTGTGAAGCATGAATCTCTGATTTGCAAGACTAAAACAGAGGCCTGATTGTGTCTGTGTTCAGGCCACAGTGTTCTTCCTGTGAGCGACATTCACAGGAGATCTGCCTTCCTTCCTTTTTGCTCTGGCACATGCTGATGAGTCATTGTTTACAGTCTTTTCAGATCTGCTGCCCTCAAAGCAACCTTCCTGACAGGACTTTTCCATTCACTCAGAATCCATGCATGTCGAAGCCTGACACTGAAGCCGAACAAACCCTTTTTACGATCTAAGGTTAAACTCCTCTTCTTTTTCTGGCCATGTTGCCATGAAATCAAAGCTAGCTGTCCAAAAACACACTTTCTCACAAGTTCTACATAAGGCATCTGTGGAGTTTCAAACATCTGCACTCCATGCAACACAGTTACATTCACTATACAAGCCAGTTTTTATGTCTTAAAGGCATTGATACACATCATTAAATCCCACAGATTCTGTCATACATGCTGGAATAATTTTGCTTGAATTAGAGCTTTGATTACTGCTATAGTGAACGAAAACCTCTAGCTAACAACCAAACCTTTTCACAGCCTGTATTATGCACTAACTATTTAGGAGTATTACCAGTGCATGTGTTTGATTTTGGCTGTATTTTTTCTTCAGCTTGAAAAACATTTGAACTATACCATTATACTGTACATGTAATGAATCTTTTTGTGATAAAAAAAGCTGCTTTATTCAAAAATATGTTTTTGCAATATTTAGATTTATTTATTTATTGGCAATTTTGTTTTCTTGAAGATATGAGATGCACAAGCTGCTTTATTTTTTAAAAAAGCACATTTTCACAATATTTTTTATATTTTTTTTGCATATATTACCTTTGGAACAATGAATGTTTATTTTATTTTATTTTTTTGCAATGACAATGTTTTTTTGAACACACGGCAAGAAAAAAAACAAGAGATAGTTTTTGCAATATCTTGATTTTTTTTTTTTTTTGCATAAATTTTTATTTTATTTTATATTTTATTTATTTCACCAAAAACAATTTTGTTTTAAATGCTGCTGTACTCAATTTTTTTTTTTTTTTTTTTTTTGTGGTATATTGATTTTTTGCATAAATTATATTCAGACATGGAAACAAAGCTAACTCCTGACAGATAAAATCAAGTAAGTCCTAATTGCCACATTGTAGAAGTAGAATGGCTTACGAAGGCAGTTTCATTATGACAAAGAAATCTGCCCACAACTGACACATTGTAGCGCTGCCAAAAGAGTTTTAGTCGCAGACTAAACCAAGGATAAAAAGACCCCCTGCCAAAAACCCCCTTCTCTAGCGACACCTTCAATTTCTGCGGCAGCTGTGACTGTCCCATTCTGTTGATATTAAAAAGCTTATGTGCTGCTGGTTTTTCCAGTAAATTAGAGAAAACAAAATCTCCTGATTAGTCAATTAAGTGCCACATTAGTCTGGGACTTAATTAAAAGATAGGGCAGCCTCTTTAAGGATATGCTACGATGTGTACAGAATGTTTAAACAGGAGATTGAACAAATGGAGCTTGTTAAAACTCGCTGTGAGTCACTTGACATCTTACACGACTGCAACTAGGGCTTCACAAATAGAATGTCAGGCTGCGGCGCTCCACAGATCTTGCTATGCTAATCTGAAACGGGGCAAGAAGAAGTGCCACGCAACACCAGCTGGCACAACAGGATGTAAACACACAAAATCACAGGCTTAGCGGTCCAAAGAGCTGATGCAAGCGGATGTGCACCGATACGCTCATGCATGGTCAGACACATACATAACCCTGCTCAGATTGCACTTTGGAAGACTGAGGATACCTGAGTAGACAATATAGGGAAGAAAAATCATAAATGAGATTGCTTTATAATCTCAGTTTTTTTTTTCTCCTAGACAGCAATGAGATTAAATGGAGAGCAAATTGTGAGTTTTCCTCTCAAGGCTCCTATTTCTCAGATGTTTCTCCTCTCACCAATGTCTCAAATTGTGCTGACAAGTGCAATCAAAAGTCAAAGATCTCAGTTTGAACTCAAACACTTCTCAAATACTTCCAACATTAAAATGCAATAGGTATTCACTCCCTGCTGTATGTCAATAATTGTCTCACTTCTGTTTTAATAAGTTTAGGAGAAATATCTGAGGAGAGTTACAGCAAGTAAAAGTCTCCATTTGTTCTGCATTTGCTCTCAGTGCATTCTAGGAGAATCAAATGAGTTATTAAAGGTGTTGCTGTAATGAAAACTGATAACATTAAGTTTCCCAGGAAAATAATTAAGTTAATTACATTTCTGGAGCTATAAAACAACTGCAAACAGTAACATTTCAGCTTTTAATTCCTATTGTAGGTTTGCATAATAACAATTTAATGACAATAATGACAATTGCATAATTATATTGTCTAATATCTAAGACAAAGATGATATTAAAACATAACTAAAATCCTATGACAAAGCAACCTCTGAATAATAAAACTTCCCTCTGGGTAGATGTATAACTGCTCATTGACTTCCTCAGTAGTTGCAAAAATAATAATAGTGATCAGGTATATTGCATCATTTTCAGGAAATGGCGACTGTAAATTCACAGAAGACGGTCCAGACGCGGCGCTACCAAATTCATATCCGTAATTTAAGAGATGAGAAAAAGGCGGATATTTCCTTTTGAGGCGGAATAAATTATGCATCATTTCATTCCAAAGAGAGGTAATATTATACTGGCTTTGTCTGTCCTACTTCATAAATCCTGAGCTTTAAAACACTCACGAATGCACGCACACCAACACCATCCCTTTCACGCTAACACACACACAAAAGACACGATTTTTGCCAGTGCCCTGAGATTTAGGAGCCGGTACACTAAAACATCACAGTTCACTGGCTGTGTTGCCGTCTCAGCGTCACATTCTATCCAGAACAATGCGACAGCTGACAGCTTGCACAGAGATTCATCCCGCTAAGCGGAATCATTTCTGCCACGTGCTAATTTATTAACAACCTGTGCATGCTCTAATGTAGTAAATTTGCATATACATTTTTAACCTGGAAGCCAGATCATGAATATTCCTCAGGCAGTGGTGTATTTCTCTTTGTTAGTCACTTTCGATTCTTAGAAGAGGGACTGAGATGAGAAAGAGAAGCCACAATCTCTCCAGTCGTCCATGAGGCACGTATTCTTCCAGGGCTGTATTCTGGTCCTTCCTTAACCTTCTGCTCAGAATACAGCAGAATCCCACATTAAACCTTTTATGTTGCAATTTACTGCATCCACATGCATTTGACCTGAAATAACGTAATAATGCAGGAAATATATCTCATTCAGTAATGTAGAAGTAGTGCAAGCGCAGTGGAATGAGGATGGAGATTACTTTAGATAAATGAACGAACAAGTCTAGGAGGTTGGGGTGGCGGATTTCTATGAAAGACCACAGGACGCGCAGCTATTACGAGGGTGGTATTGGGACACAAGTGGTTATCCCTGCGAGAGCAGGCTGCAGGTGCGCATTTCACACACCTGTGAAGTTTCCCTGTATTCCCTTGCGTCGCCCAGCAATGCAAAAAACAGATGCAGGCATAAACACCACACTGCTGTGGCAATGCAACAAATAGTACCTGTCAACATGACAGGTTGCCTCTGTATGGTGAATAAACACGTAAAACAGAGACATAAACAGGTGTAGCTATTGTCTGAGGAGCCTACAAACAAATCAAGAGCATCTGTAATGGTGTAATTACAGCAGAAAACAGATTTAATCTTTTCTAACCATGTTCTGACTGATGATCTCTGGTGCAACCAAGGACAGAAAAGAAAAGAAAAAAAAGATTAATTAGTTTTGGTGCTTTGGCTGGTCTTTTTTTTTTTTTTTTTTTTTAATTGCTGAGCTTATCATAATAAAAATAATAATAATAATAACAACAACAACGATTTTTTTACTATAACATCCATCCATCCATCTCTGTCAATCTACCATTTATTCATTCATTCACTCATTTTTTTTATTTTATATATATATATATGCATGCATGCATGTATGTATGTATGTTCCAGGTTGTTGACATAGATAAAAATGAATAACATCGATAAAATAAAATTGAGTATCCTTGTGTGATGTATATACATAATAATGTAACGTATATATATATATATATAATATATACAGTGGGTACGGAAAGTATTCAGACCACCTTAAATTTTTCACTCTTTGTTATATTGCAGCTATTTGCTAAAATCATTTAAGTTCATTTTTTTTCCTTATTAATGTACACACAGCACCCCATATTGACAGAAAAACACAGAATTGTTGACATTTTTGCAGATTTATTAAAAAAGAAAAACTGAAATATCACATGGTCCTAAGTATTCAGACCCTTTGCTCAGTATTTAGTAGAAGCACCCTTTTGATCTAATACAGCCAAGAGTCTTTTGGGAAAGATGCAACAAGTTTTTCACACCTGGATTTGGGGATCCTCTGCCATTCCTCCTTGCAGATCCTCTCCAGTTCTGTCAGGTTGGATGGTAAACGTTGGTGGACAGCCATTTTTAGGTCTCTCCAGAGATGCTCAATTGGGTTTAAGTCAGGGCTCTGGCTGGGCCATTCAAGAACAGTCACGGAGTTGCTGTTAAGCCACTCCTTCGTTACTTTAGCTGTGTGCTTAGGGTCATTGTCTTGTTGGAAGGTAAACCTTCGGCCCAGTCTGAGGTCCTGAGCACTCTGGAGAAGGTTTTCATCCAGGATATCCCTGTACTTGGCCGCATTCATCTTTCCCTCGATTGCAACCAGTCGTCCTGTCCCTGCAGCTGAAAAACACCCCCACAGCATGATGCTGCCACCACCATGCTTCACTGTTGGGACTGTATTGGACAGGTGATGAGCAGTGCCTGGTTTTCTCCACACATACCGCTTAGAATTAAGGCCAAAAAGTTCTATCTTGGTCTCATCAGACCAGAGAATCTTATTTCTCACCATCTTGGAGTCCTTCAGGTGTTTTTTAGCAAACTCCATGCGGGCATTCGTGTGTCTTGCACTGAGGAAAGGATTCCGTCGGGCCACTCTGCCATAAAGCCCCGACTGGTGGAGGGCTGCAATGATGGTTGACTTTCTACAACTTTCTCCCATCTCCCGACTGCATCTCTGGAGCTCAGCCACAGTGATCTTTGGGTTCTTCTTTACCTCTCTCACCAAGGCTCTTCTCCCCCGATAGCTCAGTTTGGCCGGACGGCCAGCTCTAGGAAGGGTTCTGGTCGTCCCAAACGTCTTCCATTTAAGGATTATGGAGGCCACTGTGCTCTTAGGAACCTTAAGTGCAGCAGAAATTTTTTTGTAACCTTGGCCAGATCTGTGCCTTGCCACAATTCTGTCTCTGAGCTCTTCAGGCAGTTCCTTTGACCTCATGATTCTCATTTGCTCTGACATGCACTGTGAGCTGTAAGGTCTTATATAGACAGGTGTGTGGCTTTCCTAATCAAGTCCAATCAGTATAATCAAACACAGCTGGACTCAAATGAAGATGTAGAACCATCTCAAGGATGATCAGAAGAAATGGACAGCACCTGAGTTAAATATATGAGTGTCACAGCAAAGGGTCTGAATACTTAGGACCATGTGATATTTCAGTTTTTCTTTTTTAATAAATCTGCAAAAATGTCAACAATTCTGTGTTTTTCTGTCAATATGGGGTGCTGTGTGTACATTAATGAGGAAAAAAAATGAACAAATGATTTTAGCAAATGGCTGCAATATAACAAAGAGTGAAAAATTTAAGGGGGTCTGAATACTTTCCGTACCCACTATCTATTACAGTAATTAGAATCTTGGAGGAAGTTGTCATGAAAATAAATGCCACAATGTAAAAATCATACTGATAGAAATCATAATAATAATCCTAAAATAGGCTTAATTTTCTTTAAACAAAATATACATTATTTCATTTCTCAGGTGATTTGAGGGTAAAATATGAGTTGTGATATTCATACTTGCGCACCCTATCAATGTTTTGATGTCAGTGCAAAGACAGCATCAGATCTTCACACTGACAGACTTGAGTAAATATGCTAGCCAGATTTGACATGCCACTGACTTCACAAGATATCAGACTGAAAAAACAAAGTGACTAACTGTTTATCTTTCATAAATCATGTATTCCACTGCTGATTGACAAAACCATAAATAGCAAAATGTGCTGCACGTTCAGATGCATATTTAAAGGTCAGAAGAAAACTGCTATCAATTTTTTTTTCTTTACATAATTACTGTCAAATCACGATACACAAGCTCAAAGCATCACGGCAAACTGCCAATCATTGAGAATGACTACAGGCTATTGAGGCCTTTCATTTAAGTGATGTTAAGAGCATACAATCAACCCCCCTGCTTTGGTACCCACAACACATCCATATCAAAGAATGACAAGTAGCAAAGGTGACATCCAATTTATAGCTCAAGGACTGCGAACAAGCAAATAAACAGGCATTTCCGAACCACACGTCCGATTCAATTTGCCTCTCCCATGGTTCAATGCATTTAGGGGGCACAGAAAAAAAAGATGAAGGTGTAGAACTTTAATGTGTTGCTAATAGGCTAGACGAGCCTTCACAGTTAACTCTTGATAAGCAGTTGAAAAAGTTGGGAAAATGCATATGAAAAGTTAAGATATGTTCAAAATACGTCTCAATGTGTCTCTTTCATTTTAAACCCAAAGCCGGTGTTGTCAGCGCTCGACTTCAAAAAGATGAACCGTAGAAACTTTGAACAGCTCCATGCCCCGTCTGTGGCTGTGGGCTTGTTTTCCTGATCTCGCTAACTACCGCTTGCTGTCGTTACATTGCTGTTGCTTCGCCTGCAGGTAAAGAGAGATTAAACAGCATGCGGTGCCCTTGTAAAGCAGCAAAGGTTTTATGGAGGGGGTCTTTAAATATTTAAGGTGTGAGTACAATGAGGCAGAGCTGAAATACAAAATACAAACCTGCAAATCATTTACATTTCATTCGCGGTGTCTGTTTTACACAATACAATTTTTAGGAACAAAATTCCAAAAAGCAAGATAAATGCACAATATGACAAGCTGTTTGTCGTGAGGTCGTTAGGTTGTCATAGGTTAGAAACGGCTATTTTTCCTTGTTCCCAAAAATAACACACAAAAGAATTAAAATAAATCATCTGCTATATAAGTTTTTCATGTCACCTTTGTTTGCAAATTCACACCTCTATTTCAGCAAATAACTGTTTAAATCATGCGAGAAAACAAAAATATCGAATGCAAAACATCCCGGCCCTTGTCACAGTCAATTAAGCTGGCTAGGTAATGAGGCCATTTGCACTGTAAAGCATCCCCCATGTTTTAATGGGGACAGGACCTGAGCAGATTAATTGAGAGTGACATTTCTTGAACTCTATTTTTCCCCCTTTCATGTCCTCCATGTCTTGCCTTTGCTTACCTGACTGACAGATCTACCTTTCAAACTCTACTATCTGAAAGACTGTCCACTCAAAAGACTCACTGACTCTGATGTTTAAAAAGGGATGGATGGTACATTATGCATATGGTGATGAACAGAAATGCTTGACTTCAAGACAAGGGATGGGCTGGGTTCACAAGACAACATTTTTTATATTAACTGAACAGTTATTGAACACTAATTTTACTCAAAATGATTCAATAATAATTATTAGACATTATTTAAGAAATATTTCAAACCAAACAAAAAAAATGTGCATTATGCATTGCAAATGATATTGGTATGTTACTCAGGTTGTGTTCTGGTCATTTTGACCAGAAGAGGAATTTCATTTTCCCAAATATGCTAGTTAGTTAATGTTATTACACTGGACTAAAACCAACTGGCTTTGCTCATACAAGGTACTTCTAAAATACAAAAAATACAAAAAGAACACCTTGTTACACTTATGATCTTCAAAAATGTCCGACCTACTACCAAATACTGGATTCAATCTTTTTACAACTTGCTTACTTTCAATTAGCAGAGGTTCTGGATTTCTTTTTGGAAATTATTTCTTTTTGGTTGTAGGTCTGGTTGATCATTGACCTCAGTTTTTGAGTGATAATTGCCAAAATTATCCACAAATAATGCTTTTTTTTCCCCATTCAAAAACTCAGACCAATGTGGCCTACAATCAATCAGTTCCAAAAAGAACTCTGCTAATTGAAAGAAAACAGTTTGACAGAATTCATCCCAAGATCTGGTGATAATATAGCATAATGCGAGATTTGCAAGCAATTTTTAAAAAATTTGGTCATTTTTGATCAAGAACACCAAATTATATAAATGATTTTTATATAAAATCACAGCACATGAGATATTATGTAACTGACAAATAGGGAAATACTTCTGCTAACTGACAAAGGGGTCTAATTTACAATTCACAAAGTATATAAAGAAAATATGTATATATCCCTGTACATGTTTCAGAAGCATTGCTTTGGATCTACAGTCCTCCTGTCACAATCATCACTAAAGCAGCCATAATGTTGGGTTAGTTGAGGGCCGGATGCCGTTAGTTATCATCTTTAAGTTCTTTATCATTCAACATCATAATACACACTTGCACAAATCAAACTGCATATTTGTGTGTTCTCCTATGATGCAAGAACAGTGCAACTACAACTCTGAATATGCAATTTTAGAGTACCACTAAGGTGGCGGGCAACAGCAGACAGTCATTTCCACCATACGGGGTGGGGGTGGTGGTCACAGGTCTCTAATGACTTATTTAATATTGTAAGAGAAATTACCCTGGTACCAAGGAGCGCTACATCTCTTCAGCCTGAAAACAGAAACAATGGAACCACCTTAATTGTGACATTACAAGCGGTGGCACAGAGAGGAACAGAGGGGGTTTGATTAAAAGGAGAAGAGGTGGATGACTTTGTGAAAAGGTCACTGCACACTTACCTGGACTTCTCAACTCCCCTCTTTCTGAACAAGATAAAAAGTTGAAGAATATGGAGGAAAAGAACAAAAAAAAAAAAAAAAACTCTCCCATGTGATTAGAGACGACTTCCAAATTTTTCCGCAATGCCATTAGTGAAATAAGATGGTAATTTTCTGGCAGCTGGTATCTGGGCAGAAAATGACAGAAGGAAGTGAGGGGGCGGCAGCAGGTTTTCGGTGGAAACAGAAGGCAACACAGGTGGGGTGGTGTCGAGGTTAATTGAGAGGTTAACAGGGACAAAGGTTTGTCAAAGGTCAGGGAAGACCACCAGCCAGTGGGAAAGGCTCCGGTTTCTCCTGACTTCTGCAATGCGGGTGGCCATGTTCCTGATGTAGTGGCACAATCCCTATTTGTTCAGTGAATGAGTTTTATTAAAAGGCAGATTTTAGTCATTAGAAACCAAGGTGGATAATGGCCAATATAATAAAATGTTTAATATATACACTGCTGTTCAGACGTTTGGGGTCATTAAGAAGTTTTTTTTTTTTTAAAGAAATTAAAACTTCTTTTCAGTAAGGATGCATTAAATTGATCAAAAGTTACAATAAAAAAATTGTATATGTTACAAAAAATTTTATATGAAAAAGGATCATACTTTTCACAAATAAATTAAGTAGTTTTCAACTGTTTTCAACACTGATAATAATAAGAAATGTTGGATCATGTGACACTGAAGCTAAAAATTCAGCTTTGCCATCACATGAATAAATTACATTTTAAAACATTTAAACAAAACAGTTTAAATCGTATAATATTTTACAATATTATTGTTTTACTGTATTTTTGATCAAATAAAATGCAGCCTTGGTGAGCAGAAGAGACCAAAAAATAAATAAATTCTCACTGATCTCAAACTAATTTTTTATTTTATATATATATATATATATATATATATATATATATATATATATATATATATATATATACACACACACACACACACACACACACACACACACACACACACACACACACACACACACACACATTTTTTCTACATATTTGTGTGTATTTAAATATAAAAAAACAAAAGTATAGTTCACTCAAAACTGAAAATACGCAAAAAATTTAAATTAACAGCATATTTTCATTTTGGGGTGCACTATTCCTTTAAACAGTTATTCTTCACCATTTCACTAAAATGTACTCATTAAAATAAAATGTGCATTATGCATTGCAAAAGATGTTATGTGTATTACAGTATGTAAAGGAAAAAAGGGGAAACACTTCTGTTAATTGACAAAGGGGCAAAGTCACGTCTTATGGAAAATCATCAACGACTTTTTAAAATGCCTCAGACAATTTAATAGACTGTACAACTCCTCTAACCTTTAATTCAATGTAACACACTGTCCTGAATCCATCACAAACCTTTAAAATATCTCTGGAGACATTACAATTTGATACGCTGACTATGATGCTAACGATACACATTATATCCATCTCTGAACCTTGTACAGGTAAGTCAATTACCGCATGCCTGAATGGGATGGGAAACAGCCCAGCTGCACTGATGCATGACATGCACCCAATAAACATTCAGACCACGGGCAGCTTTTTGAGTAAAACAGTGTAGCCGATTTTCAGTGAATAATCACACAATTCTGCATCACAAGAAGGTACAGACGTCTTAGTCTCCAGTTTAACATTTTATTTTTAGAAAATTGCAATGTTGATGGTCCATTAACAAAACAACGCTTGGTACATACTGAAAACATTTAAAAAGTGAATTGAGGACAAAGAGGAAAAACAGAAACATCAAAATGGGCTGAATACAGTATGAATACAGATAAAAATGTTAAGCTCTATTCACATTCTTTAAAAAATAAAAAAAAATAAAGTTTCATAATTATGGCACTTGAATTTTTATATGTGGAAAGCATGGTTGTTGTTTTTTTAATAGACTATTACATTTTTGTCTGGTCATCTGAAATTGCAATTAGCCACAGAGGAGCATTAGAAGACACATTTGTGTTGCAATTAAATTTAAATAACTGCCTATTTTCATCTTAATCTTTTTTTAATTAAATAGTTGTTTTGGTCTGAGCAAGGAGATTTTACATCAATTTATTTATGTCAATGTGTGTATATATATATATATATATATATATATATATATATATATATATATATATATATATATATATATATATATATATATATATATATATATATATATATATATATATATATATATATATATATATATATATATATACACATACATACATACAGGAAATTAAAACCAAGGAAATGACACACGAGTTTTAGTTTGCTTACTATTAAAACGCATTTCTTTCATATGAAAAGCCTTTACAGTAACAACAAACTTTTGCATATTTTCAGTGTAAAAAAGCCAGTCTATGTCAGTTTTTTTTAAAGTGGGTCTCGTCAAAAGACACACAAGTACTAGTCTGATTCTGGAGAGGTAAAGGCTGTAGAGGTAAAGTTGTTTGTTTTGAACCAGGTTCAGTTGAATGTTTCAGGTCAGTTCAGTCACACTGTGTTCTGAAGTGCAGTTTGGCAAATATGTCGTAAGCAGTTTTGACGAGATGAGTCAGACGAATCACAAACGCACGGCGTACCGAAGGCATTACGCACTATGAACAAAAAACCAACTGTGTTAACGTTATGATGCTAACATTAGCTTACATAATGCCGAAAAATGCC
This sequence comes from Spinibarbus caldwelli, assembly GCA_039654775.1. Taxonomy (NCBI): domain Eukaryota; kingdom Metazoa; phylum Chordata; class Actinopteri; order Cypriniformes; family Cyprinidae; genus Spinibarbus; species Spinibarbus caldwelli. The sequence goes on along the minus strand of CM077229.1, from coordinate 5,856,486 downwards.
AGCTTTGTACAATTCACAAGAAGGCCTCAGGCACTGCAATCTGAACTGCATGTATGATTTAACAGTCAAGGAAAATAACACTTTGCAATAGTATATTTAGTATTCACTTAAGTACTAAAGCAAAAAGGTGCTTTATAGTGTATCTTTAGCAGAGGCTTAATAAAGAAAAACAAAAAGTCAAGTTTACATGTAACTTGTACAGTTACGAAAAATCTTGCATAAAGTGGATTTTGGCATCTGCATTCTACACCATTCTGTGTATCCAGTTCATCTGTCTCTTTAAAGCGCCAGCAAACTAACTGCTAATGTCGTTTCAAGAACTTAGGGACATTTAATTAAATGAGCTACAGTAGACGCAGTTTAAAAAAAGACTTACAAAAATCATTTAAACAGCCCTCTCTGTTTTTCAGAAACAGTTCAAAATAAGAATCCCACTTAACACCCACAAAGGCTTGACCTCTGACAGTGTGAAAGCGCCGTGTTTCCACTCAAATTACAGTGATGTGCAGCGCGACCTCAAGTTGTGTGACGTCTACCATTTTAATTTCAACATCTGCAAGTTTTTAAAATTATAAAGTGTGAAGTGTCTTTAAAAACATAAAAAACATTAAAAACCTCTGCAAAGAGATGTAAAAACAGTAAATAGAACAAGCTCTGATACATTAAAGCATTTAATATAAAACGTTGAATATCTATGTCTTTATGCACTTTTAGTCTACGAGGATACGTGAAGTATGTAATGTATTTTAGTCCTTTCTTATGACCTTTATGGTCATCTTGAGCTCAGGAACAGATTTTTCACAAGCGTGAAAAGAACACACTCCGTAGCTCTCATTCACACACATACGCACAGACGCACACTCTCTAGCTCAACATCTGTCCTGGCTGTGGCCTGCATGTATCAGGGCTTTTATGTTGGGAAACAGATTCCACAGCACTCCATGCAGATCTCCAGGCAGTCCGAGGACTCACAGCACGCATCCATAATGCCACAGTCCATGTCACAGGGGCAGTTGCAGTCGTCTCCCAGGTCATCTGCGCAGCAGCAGCAGCAACAGGCTTCTGACGTGCAGGTGCCGCACGAGGCCTGAGCCACCACCATATTGCACAGAGTGAGAAATTCACAAAACAGGCAGGCCAGGATGCAGTGGACACAGCAGTCTGCTCTCAGAGTATTGCAGTGGGCAGAATAGAACAAAAACATCAAATAAACATAACGTACAATTTTTTACAAGTATTTAAAGTAGTGTCATTTTCTACATTTCGTATGATCATTTTTGCTATTTTTTTTGGTATTGTCAGTAGTGCAAAAACTACAAACTTCACCTTTATAAGCAAATTAACAAAAATTAGCCTTACTGTTAAATCAATAAAAAATAACTTAAAAGGGTAAATGTTTTATTTTATTTAAAAGCAACATTTTATTTCTGTTTGTTTTGATCATATTGGCAAACCAAAAAAAGCTTTCTACAGTATGTGTTGTGTGCTTGTGTGTGTGTGTAGGAGGTGAAGACGGTGGTTCAGCAGCGGTGAGAGCAAAAGAGGAATCAGAGAAATTCAAAAAGGAACGAATTCCACTTTTGGGTTGATTAGTAGCTTTGTGAATAATGGGGTTATTATCATGCAAAAGCACAGGGTTGGTCACGTAAAGGTGATTAACAGCGTCCAACATTTTCGCCAGCAAATTGGCGCGTTAATGCTGCTGTTTCTCTCATCTCTGATTAACATTTAACCTTCCTCTCGCAGGGCCGCCATATACGATGCCAAATTACTGTTGTTTAAGATGACACTGATACACAGTTTTGCAGGAGCACTGGCTGATTATCTTTTGGGAAATTGTGTAAAAAATAAGAAAATAAAGAAAAAGTATTTACCACAATGTATTAACCAAACGGCTAAGTAGCCTGTTCGTGAATATATATTAAATTTAAAATGACTATCTGTCCATTTGCTGGGATATTAAATAAGTAAATAAATAAATAAATAAATCTTTGCGTTACAAAATTAAGTGTTAATTGTTTGTACAAGCAAAAAAAAAAAAAAAAAAAAAAGTTTTGTCAGTGCTTGCCACCAATCTGTTGGGATAATTAAATAAATAAAATAATTATTTATTAATTAACTTTAGCATAACAAAAGTACTCTATTTGTGTGTAAAAATAAATCAACAAAAGTTGTGGTACACTGTAATAGGTTTTTTGAAGTTGTAAATAGTCTATTGCAGTATTTTTTTATTAAGAAAATACTATTTTAGTCTTTCTACAATTTTGACATTTAAATCAATGTGTTACTTGCCATTTCTTTGTAATTAATTGTGAAATTTACTAGCATTTTCTGTGGGAAAACTGTTTCTACACCAATATTTTTTCAGTGTAAATAACTGACTTATCAAAATCTGAATCCTTGAATCTCTCAGTAGAGTGTTGATAAAATGATAAATACTTATACTTACTTTACAATCAGACTGCAGTGTGGTAATATGTAGAGGACATTCAAAGTTAACGTGCATTACAGAAAAACCTAACTACAAAAAGAGAACATCTTTCACTCAAACTAAGATTACAGCTTTAATAAGCAGCGAGATGCACACATTGCGCTTCCGCATAAACAGTGCCGTAGAGAATAATAGTGAAACCCTACCAGCCCGGACGTGCCGCTTGGACCTCTAATCAACTGTAGAACCCAAACCGCGGTGCATTGGAGAAATCACAGCGATGTGGTGTGTAGTGTTATCAGTCTAAAACGTGAATTTGCATGGCTTTCATCAGTCCTTGGTGAGCTGTCAGAGAGATCGCTGGGTTTGATTGGGCACTGGTGAGGAGGGGGGAGAGAGAGAGCAAGGACGGGGCCTGAAGACCACTGGATGTTCATGTTTGTTTGATCAAAGTGATTTTTTTTGTAGGCGGTGGAGCTGACCAGCGGTGGTGCTGTGCAGCCTGGACAGTGTTTGAACATGAAACAAGTTTGCATGCAGGCCCACCAAAGGCTTAAAACATCAGCTTTCTGAAAGGTCAAACAGCCGTACTTTTAGATTTCGCCCGCGCTGACTTATGACAGCAACGTCAACTGTTAATAAATAAAAGTACTAACTTACAATATATATTAATCAAAAATGGCATGCTGGTTATTTGATTAGCGATTCATTTAATAGTGATTCGATTTGCACCATCCCACTGTTATTTTAGTATCATTGAGATACTATTCTATTTTTATTATTATATTGAATTCGTTTTTAATTTTATATTTTTTGTTTTCATTTTAAGTTAATTTTTTTTTAACAATTTAGTTTTCTTTTTGTTATTTTTTTAAATGTCTACGTAGTTTCTGTTTTAGTTAAGTTTATTCAGTTAAAATAAATGAAAGTGAGAAATGTTGCTTTGGCAACTAGCTGAAATAAAATGTGTTTAGGGTTTATTTTATTTTATTTAAAGTTTAATTTATCTCAAGTAATGAAAATATTTTTTATGGTTTTAGTTAACTATAATAACCCTGCACCATCCTATTAAACAAGTATGAAAAATTACATGTGTCCACATCGATTCTTTCACTCTATTTTTCTTGTTCTTTTTTTAACTAACAATTTCTTTCTAGAAACGTATTTAAAAGCTACAGTACATAATGAATTCCCTTGGATGTATAATTTATCAGGAGCGATTAGTGTGAATCTTAAGGAATGAGAGTCTGTGTAATGTACACAGGAGACAGGCTGCCTTATCTCAGCTGCAAAACCGGCATCGGCCCAATGAGAGGGTTCATGTTTAATGTCAGCCCGAGCGGAGGATGTCCATATTCCGCCAGGCCAAAAACAGCCCCAGCGCCTCAGAGGAAATAGTTCAAGACATCTGGAAAACTCCAAAGGCTAACATCAAAAAGAAAGGCAGCGTGACATAAAAGAAGCTGGAAAAGTCGCAGGCCGACGAGCGGTGCGGGAACGTTCAAATGAAGAAAGACTGACTGCTGCATGTTTCGTACATGGCAGCTTTAGAGACTGAATGAGAGGGGGATAAAATAAAATAAAAAAAGCAGTTAATTTGCAGTCAATACGGAAGTTAGTGCAGTAAACCCTTTGAAAGAGAGATCCGGATATGCTAGGGAAGCTGCAAAGATGGGGAAAACAAGGTATTACGATGCACCGCTAATGACCGCGCTAGCTTTCTGCATACATCCCACAGCCTTAATTGAATTTGTCAGAGGGATTTTAGACGACTGCGTGCTTACAACACAACACAAATCACAAACACGCCATCACTCAAGGTCCTAACCCACCCGCAATGGAACAAAAGATCTCTCAATTAGTTGATTTTCTGCTGGGGTTGCTGTTATCGCAGCTGGCGACGGCAGCCAAGAACACGAGGAATCGCAATCCCCTGAGCAGAGATCTTGTAAAGCTTTATTCTTCAGCTTCCCAGGCTGTTTAGAGGCTAATTTCACAGGCAAACAGATTATGGTAATCCGTGTAAACATTAAAACACAACAGCTTGCTGTTTTCCAGGGGGAAATTACTACTTGAGAGAGAACATATTGATTCAAAACACAGTTCTACAAATAACGCACGCACGCACACAAGCTGTAATGAGAGAGACTTATTGAACTGTTCACCCACCCCCCCTCTTCAATTAAGATGTGAAAACTATGACGCCTTTTAAGATACACATTTCTGTTAAATCCGTGAGGAGATGTTAAGGTTTGTTACACACACCTCGCAGTAGGCTCCTACTCGCGAATCACCTGAGTGATAAATCTGTTCTAAAACTTTCCAGTCTTGGAAAACGTTCACATACTTTCCTGCCTGTTCACACACAGGATCATGTGCCCCCAATAAGTGTGTGCACAACATGTTACTTTTGAGCAAATAAATTTTAATATTTAAAAAAATAAAAAATAAAAATAAAAATTAATAAATATAGAAATGAATTGATGACTCAACCTGCATGTAAGACTGTATCATTCAAATTATTTTTAAAAATACAAAAAAAAAAAAAATGTATTGTCCAATACATATAGTACAAGGTCTTCTCTTACAAAAAAACAAATACTGTAGCAACAGCAAACACCAAATGCATAGAGCAGATAATTATGATTAGTGGCTATGAACAAAAGGCTATAAATAAATGAACAAATAAATGAATAAACATAAAAAAACTAAATTTAAAATTGAAATAAAATCTATAAGAAAAATTAAATAAAATAAGAAAATTGGAATACTTGGAAACTTCCTGAAACACATCAGCATGAGAAAGTCACACTCGTCAAGCTATTTCATAATATTTTTTAAACGCATTTGGGCCAAGTACAGTCACTAGCGGAATCCCGAGCCATTGAGAATGATGATTCCCAAATTATCGCTTCTAATTCAGCTGAATGCAGGTCATGTCGAATGAAACATAAAACATACAAACTGCTTTACAGAGAACCCAAAGTGCTCAGCAGGTGCAAGACTTTGCTTGATTTAAAAGGGTTATGGTATCAGACAGGCATGATTGAACATCACGCAGTAAAGAAACCGCAATACATGAGCCAGAAAAGCGGCAATGGTACACAGGAGCAAGGCAGAGAGCGGGTCTTAATGAGAGGACACTGTGAGAGAGGGTAGTGTCTGCCCCTGCTGAGGTGGGGTTGACACATGGCAGACCCCCCGCTCTCCGCAGTCTTGTTAAAAGGTCACACCTTGGTGACCATTACTAATGCACCAGCGATCTCCTAATTACTGCCTTCTCCTTACCATCACACCTGACAATGTGCAAGCTGCTTTTTTCAGCTCGGCCTTCTGTTTTTCCTTCCCATTTGCGAGACAATACAACACCACAGAAATAAAGAGATCAATCTAGTTGGAGTTATGAAAGATGAAATAAAGCAGTGCATTTACGGGAAACAGAACAGAAAAGTCACATATTAGTTGCGGTTAGACGAAGGGAGGGGAAGACCAGGAGAGGAAATCTGCAAGCACATACGAGTTCGTGTACGAGTGTATGTTTCCGTGTGTGATGTCACGTACCCTCTGGAGTTGAGCCGGGTTTATGGGAACCCGTCGAGCTGCTTTTGCTCCTTCTGCTGCTGTCGCTGTTGACCGACAGGCTAGAGCGAAGCTTTCTCTGCATGCGGTGCGAGACGGGCGACGGGTACTTCCTGGACTCAGAGGTGGGGCCGGCGGAGGGCGGCTGCGTGACCCTGCGGGGCGTGCCATGGCCGTTACTTAGCGCCGTATGCAGGCCATTCTGCTGTCTGGCAGACTCTCCGTCGATGCCATGCTGCAGGGATGTTGCTGGCTGGGGCAGAGGCTGAGGTTGAGCTAAAGAGAAAGACAATTTTTTGTAATCATCGGTTTGGACCAGAGAGACTTCACAGCTGGACTGGTAACATGGTGCTTTGGCTGAATTACTGGCCTTTTATAGCTTTTATGGTAACATTAAAAATTTAAAACAAGAAAAGAACTTTATGGTGAAACGTTAATGACAACTGAAGTAAAAACAAACCAAGAATTTTGTATTTAGAAAATATTCACAAAAATTTTAATCACAAAGTTTACACAGGGGATTCATGCGTTCCATCATGCCCTGTAAAAACTGAAATAAGGATTCTGTCTCCTATTCCAATTCCACTTAACAATTCCAGTCCATTAATGAGCTAATTATCAATATATTTTAGTATTTTCAAGAGGGAAAAAATGGAAAATAAAAAGCATGCAATTACCTATTCACATTTAGATCATCACACAACACTGCTTGATTGTCTTATTTATTTTATTTATTAATTTTTAAATAAAACCAATTCCCAATCCTAACACTGTGTGCTCCATAACCGGAATACACTCTTCCATAAAACCAAGCATTATCAGTCTTTGTGCATGTGACACACGTGACAAGGTCGCAGTCTGAACTGAGAGGCTCTATCTGATGCAACAGTAGTCATGGCAAAGTGAGTACTGTAAGTGAGTCTTATGTACTCTCCTTCAGGATACGCACGTTTATTGGGCTCCTTTGAATTATTCATAATTTTCCTGCATTTCTGGTTTTTTTTTTTTTTTTTTCATTTATTCTGGGTTTTATGCAATGATCTTTGCATTTCGTCTGGTGTGTTTTAAGGCAGCAACACCTGAATTTCTCAGAGAGCATGTGAAATGAGTTTTCTCTTAATTACTTTTTTTCTTTTGGTAGGAGGTCCACACTGACTGTGCTATTATTGTTAACAAGAGAAGAAATCCAGCCCACCTCTTTATAACAACATATCACCCTGGGAAGACGCTGAGGGGAATGTAAAATAACACAATTAAAAACAGGCCATGGCGGCCTCATCAGCCAGCTGTCCATCTGCATATACACTACAGCTAGCAAACAGGAGTGATCCCACTGTCAAACACATGTAGGGAATCAACAAGATACTCTAATCTTGGCTACCAAGTTGCTTCATTTGTTTAAATATGACTAGGGCTGCAACGATTAGTCGACATTATTGACAACATCGACAATAAAAAAAAAATTGTCAAGAAATATTTTTGTTGTCGAGTAGTCGTTTGATCTCATATGACCTAATATAAGAGCCTGCAATACTGCGGTTTGACCAGTGTGGTGCTGTAGCACAAGACTGTAATTGATCCCTCCTGGACGCAATTCAAGAGAAGAACACACACACAGCGCTTCAGAGCAAACGCAGCCAAACGAACCTGAAGCTGCTGAGCGGCGTTTGGATGAATGTAAATATATGCTGCAGGCTTTCCTCTCAATAACGAAATAAACACAACAAAAACTGACAGTGGTGTGAAAGCAGCAGTTAAAAACGCATCTGATTACAGCAATGTGGATGTTTGCATGAGCTCTGCAGTAAAGTCCAGTCCCGTCACGTTTATTTATATAGCACTTTATGCAATAGATAGCCTTAAATCAAGCAGCTTTACAGTATTAAACATGAAAAACTAGAGTCAGTGTCAATTTCAGTTAGAATTACAACTTGATTTTCTGTTATAAAGCAGCTCTCCAGTGTGGAGCTAGCTAGTGATAAAATATTTTATTAGTGGGGAAAAAAAAATATTAAAGTGATGGTTTGCAAAGATCAAAGCTTGATCTAGCTCAGGACTGTTTTGATTATCATAACAATATAAGGTATTTTAAGAGAGATTATTTTGTGAATAAAATAGTTTATCCGAAAATAAAACGTCTTACCACTTACCTTTATTTTGTTTCTTATCCATATGACTTACAAAAGGAGATGCAAGGCAGAATGATGTGTCATTCAGTTACTTTTTCATATAGCTAATTACATGGTGAATGAGAGAGTTTCTCTGTTGGTCATCTATTTTGTGTGCCAAATATATATATTTGCATAAATTAATTGTATAATAATTGTAATTACATAATATGACTTTCAAAAGCTGAAGTGATTACCATTATATATTTGTTAGAATATGCATAACTCAATATTTTAACTAATTGCAAAAGCTGAATAATCAGTCAGTGTCTACTGATTAATCAGTGAAATAATCGACAATTAGACAATTAATCATTCTAAAGCTACGTTCACACTGTCAGTTTTTGGGATTGACCACCGCATTTTCTTTACAGGTGTGACTCTCGAAATGTCTCGTTCACACAGCAGCTGACAGTTGTGTTTAGAATACCGTCTGTATGAACCTGCAACGGGAGTCAAGCCCGTATTCCTTACCAGTAACCATAGCGACAGTGACCAAAGTAAAATCAAAGATGGCGCGGTCCATAAAACAGAGTCTTATCACTTTCTGACACGACAAGAGTCCAATCGAGCCGCGACTTCATTCGTCAAATTTTCATTAACTGACGGCAGCTTTTAAATTTGGGTGGAGAGCGGAGTATTTGAGTCGCGCAGAGAACACAAAACTGACGTGAGTGGCTCCGGTGGAAAACTGACTGGATCTAAAACTTTCAGATGACACGCTGCTCATTTCTCCGTCACTGTAAGTTACCGATAACACACATGAAAACATGTAACACACGGTAGACGTGCGTTTGTGCAGCAGATCATCTCTCTCTCTTGCACTGTATAACGTGACAGACAACTAGTTGTCCAGTCCTGTTCCATTCACACAGCGTGTGTGTTTCCGAGAATACGGTTGTGAGTCCTGAAAATTTACAGGTGTGAGTTCGGTTACAGAGTGCGGTTGTCACACCCGTAAATAACCGAACTGTGTGTGAACGTAACCGTATTAAGGACTCAAATACAGGACTGACAAACGTATTCTGCTGCTGTGTGAACGTGGCCTAATAATCGTCAGATTAATCGATTATCAAAATAATCGTTTGTTGCAGCCCTAAATATGACTCAATTAATTTATATTTTATAATCACTATACAAAGTGTGGGGTAGTGGTCAACAAAACTTAGGGCTAAGGGTGCTGGTCAGTCTTGTTATTGTTAACTAAAACTAAAAAATATTTGTTAATTGAAATAAAGCTAATAATTAGACAAAATATTTTTGTAAAAATGAAAATTAAATTTTAAAACGTGTTTTAATAATATAAATGTATTTATAATATTTAAATTTATTTCAGTTATTTCAGTTAGCTGTTAAGGCCACTTTCCTTGTTTTTTATTAAAGTTCTAAAATTACTAAACTGAAAAAATGATATAGTGAAAAGTATAGTAAATGAATAGTAAAAATGACAAAAGCACAAAAAATTACTAAAACCAACTAAAATTAAAATAAAACCTGAAAATATAAAATGTTGGTGCTGTCATCTGAGTGACATCGCTGAAGTTGTGCAAGTTCAAAACAAGTAGTTTTTGTAGCTCAGTTTCTCCAAGTGTTTTCACCAAGAAAATTACAGTAGCTGTTTTCATCAAGCTTTTTAAAAAAACAAAAAAAACAAAAAAGAAACTTGATATTCTCAAGGTAACACCAGGTTGCTCTAAGAGGACTGTACTTACAATTAAATTTTCTGTAAGATGTTTTATTTAAACAATTACTTAAAAATCAATTACTGACTTGCTACTTAAATTTATGCAAATTTTACATTTTTGCACATCAACAGCTTTGAGGTCTCAAAATCCTCAACACAAAAGCTCTCTATTATCACTGCATGCTTGGTAGCTACCTTACTTACAAAAAATGTTGAGTTTTAAAAACATAAAAGCAACAGCAGTTATTAAAAAGCAATAATTTATTAACAGATATTTGTACATCAGGACAGTCCACCTGGAGAGGCCTGGTGTTAAGTGTCCTGCCCTAGGGCACAACAGTGATGGTTTACGGATCCTCCCTCGCAGCATTTTGAACCAGACCTGATCTTTAAAATCACAACACTACATTACCTTCTACTTCACCAGACAGCCTCAAAAGCGGCCCAGTCAGGAACACATTGCACATGCATCTTGCAATACGTTGCCAGAACAACAGAACAGAGAATGTTTTGGGCATCTAGCGCACACTGATAGGATCGCATGGGCCCGACGAAAGCCCAAAGGCCAATGCAAACCAAAAAGAAAAGTTCCCCCTCGATAAAATATAAATGTTGCCTTCAACCCAAGGTATGATAGGTGATAAAAATTGAATACCCGCACTAAGTGCAAAAAACAAGCATTGTATTGCAAACGGTGATTGTACACAAGCTGACAGGTCGCATTAAAACACCATGTTATGGTGCGGAAGGGAGTGAGGGGGGGAAAAGAAAACGGTCCAAATTGGTCTTCTAACCACTCTCCTTCCAACATATCAACAACTGTTGAGAGTGTACATTTGTAGTTGAATAATACATGGTATTCCTCTACACACTCTGTCAAACACATCACAGGCAAACAGGGGGTGAGTGCTTCTTGACTGTCTAAGCAGCATCCCAATTTGGTCCCCTGGATCTGACAGCCTCAAATATCCTGGGAGCATTTTTAAAAGGCCAGTGTTTGATGGATTCATGAAGAACACACAAATATAATTGCCATTTGTCACCACACGTTCGGCGCACGCCCCACGCGGGGACGGCGAGCCGGGACGCCCAGGAGAGACGCCGCTCCACCGTGGCATCGCTCTCTATGTAAAACTGTGGATAAACACCCCTTTGCCTTGGTGTCACAGAAAATAGCTCCGCTGGAAGAATTTGAAATTGTACCCCAAAGACCTGGAAGCAGAGCATGGCGGACCTCCCAAGAACGAATATGTATGAACGTCAACGGCTTGGAGCGGCATAAACAAGACAGTGAAAATTCGGTCAAGCAGGAGGGATGTCGGAAAGGAGGTGAGATGGGGCAGGATGTTCTCTCATTTGCGTTGCTCTCTATGGAGACTGAAAGGTAAAGAGAGAGAGACACAGGGAAAAAAAGAAAAGTAGGTCCCTGTATTTTTGCGGCTCGAGGCCTTTTAATATTTCATCCTAAGAGTGGAGCTGTTTGCTGTGCCCCATTAGGACGCCCATCAAACGGAACATACATTAATTCACTTGTCAACTCATGTCATCTAGCTAAACAGCCCCAATCCATTTCTTATCATCATCTGCTAATGGCTAACAATCATTACCTGTGCAAAAGAGTTGGCCAGCGAAAAAACACAAAGTACTGGTCGACAATGAGAACATGAGTGTGAAAAACATCTGAAGTTGAAATGGTCAAGTTAGTGGAAATTTCTGCTTAAATGGCTTGATCTTTTGTAGGTTGAAAGTATAGCTTATAGCAAGAATAACATGCGATTCTTCGATTTTAATCAGCAACAATGTAGTGTAAACGTTACATAATTCAGGTTTTATCACAAATAATATAATCTGCAGAAAGCTTAAAGCTCTGGTTTTTAATAAACATTTTTAAAATGAAAGAAATAATAACATTATCATTTTTAAAATGATAAACACTAAAATATTAAAATTCACACAATTTAAAAATAATTATTTAAAAAAAGTAATTAAATGTGAAATTATATTAAACTCACAATATTATAAATACATAAATACATAATATTTTTTATTTTAAAATTACATTTATTTGAAAAGATCAATTCACTAATATCAAATTAAAAAAAAAAAAAAAAAAAAAAAAAAAAAACATTCTTTAAAAAATGCTAATAAAAAAGATTGAAAAATAATCCTTCAGTCTAGGATTTCTGTATTAGAATTTCTTTAGCTCTGTGTATATAATATGAATGCAACACAAATAACTGTTTAATGCTCCATGGGCCTGTCTCTCTGATTGAAATGCTAATTTGTAAATGTGCACTGACCTACCAGGAGAGTTTCCACCATCTCCCAAAACAGCCCGGGGTGGCATTTCTCCTAACAAACACCTATGGCAAGCTTACACCTTTCAATCCAAAGTAATATACTCTCTCAGTTGAAATGATGTCCCCATATTTATAGAAACAAAACCATGGGAATTTGGTTGAAGGGAAGGAAAGTAGAATGAATATTATTAAAAAGGGCTGCGACAGAGAAAAAAAAAAAACAAAAAAAAAAAAAAAAACCTTCAGCATATTAAAAATCGTTTACGTCTTGACCTTCCGACTCTGTGGCAAGGTCTTACTTCCCAACAAGAGAAGTAAAAGAATTTAAATTTTCACTTAGGTGATCTATTGTCCAAGCTAGATCCATTGATGATTCTAAACCTACCAAATAAAGTGTAAAACGAAATGTGCAAATTGTACAAGGTGCCTGGTTCACCCAGAACTTCTCATGCACAACAGCTATGTATGTATGTATGTGTATGTATGTGTATATATATATATATTATACACACACACACACACACACACAGGTGCGTCTCAATAAATTAGAATGCCGTGGAAAAGTTCATTTATTTCAGTAATTCAACTCAAATTGTGAAACTCGTGTGTTAAAGAAATTCAGTGCACACAGACTGAAGTAGTTTAAGTCTTTGGTTCTTTTAATTGGGATGATTTTGGCTCACATTTAACAAAAACCCACCAATTCACTATCTCAACAAATTAGAATATGGTGACATGCCAATCAGCTAATCAACTCAAAACACCTGCAAAGGTTTCCTGAGTCTTCAAAATGGTCTCTCAGTTTGGTTCACTAGGCTACACAATCATGGGGAAGACTGCTGATCTGACAGTTGTCCAGAAGACAATCATTGACACCCTTCACAAGGAGGGTAAGCCACAAACATTCATTGCCAAAGAAGCTGGCTGTTCACAGAGTGCTGTATCCAAGCATGTTAACAGAAAGTTGAGTGGAAGGAAAAAGTGTGGAAGAAAAAGATGCACAATCAACCGAGAGAACCGCAGCCTTATGACGATTGTAAAGCAAAATCGATTCAAAAATTTGGGTGAACTTCACAAGGAATGGACTGAGGCTGAGGTCAAGGCATCAAGAGGCACCACACACAGACGTGTCAAGGAATTTGGCTGCAGTTGTCGTATTCCTCTTGTTAAGCCACTCCTGAACGTCAGAGGCGTCTTACCTGGGCTAAGGAGAAGAAGAACTGGACTGTTGCCCAGTGGTCCAAAGTCCTCTTTTCAGATGAGTTTTGTATTTGATTTGGAAACCAAGGTCCTAGAGTCTGGAGGAAGGGTGGAGAAGCTCATAGCCCAAGTTGCTTGAAGTCCAGTGTTAAGTTTCCACAGTCTGTGATGATTTGGGGTGCAATGTCATCTGCTGATGTTGGTCCATTGTGTTTTTTGAAAACCAAAAAGTCACTGCACCCGTTTACCAAGACATTTTGGAGCACTTCATGCTTCCTTCTGCTGACCAGCTTTTTAAAGATGCTGATTTCTTTTTCCAGCAGGATTTGGCACCTGCCCACACTGACAAAAACACCAAAAGTTGGTTAAATGACCATGGTGTTGGTGTGCTTGACTGGCCAGCAAACTCACCAGAGCTGAACCCCAAAGAGAATCTATGAGGTATTGTCAAGAGGAAAATGAGAAACAAGAGACCAAAAAATGCAGATGAGCTGAAGGCCACTGTCAAAGAAACCTGGTCTTCCATACCACCTCAGCAGTGCCAGAAACTGATCACCTCCATGCCATGCCGAATTAAGGCAGTAATTAAAGCAAAAGGAGCCCCTACCAAGTATTGAGTACATTTACAGTAAATGAACATACTTTCCAGAAGGCCAACAATTCACTAAAAATGTTTTTTATTGGTCTTATGAAGTATTCTAATTTGTTGAGTTTTTGTTAAATGTGCGCCAAAATCATCACAATTAAAAGAACCAAAGACTTAAACTACTTCAGTCTGTGTTCATTGAATTTATTTAATACACGAGTTTCACAATTTGAGTTGAATTACTGAAATAAATGAACTTTTCCACGACATTCTAATTTATTGAGATGCACCTGTATATGTATGCATGCATGTATATATATATATATATTTTTTTTTTTTTTTTTTTTTTTTTGAGTTATTTAAACTTTTGTCCAATTTGTGTCTTTAATACATTTATTTGAGACTACTATGTGTCTTGATCACAGCAATTACCCTGTTCTTTGAAGCTGCCCCAAATGTCACATGCCAGAACTACTTTAACTCTATTACGACACCTCCTCCGGTTTGCTGGCACCCTACAATATCTAATTTCTGAGAGACACCGTAGCTCACATCTTATTTTATACTCATTTCTAGCAGAAGATGAATAGGTAGTCACTATTACTCAGCTTTTTTTGTGCTACGGCACACTTTTAATTCTTTCTGACAATCATTTAAATTTGGCTGTTCGAATGAAACCTGCCGTAGAGAGGTGACACCTGAGAAGGCGTTTAATATTCCAAGGCCACCCTCTTTCGCAGTCATTCACTGTCTGTCCCGCTCTCGCTAGCCTATTCTTTCACTCCATCTCCCTGTAACAATGACAAGCTGAGCCAGGCGTCTGGGATTTACTAATTTCAAATTTAGTAATTTGGCTGCTGATTGAGTGGAAAAAAAATAACCCCTTCGGACCTTGTTCTGCTTAATTACATTTTATAAGGCAGCCGGCAACTCCAAAGACAAGGAGAGAGATTGTGAAGGCTTGAGCTTTTCATCAATTATACTTCTATTTCAAATCTGCATTTGCACTATGCGGCATGCTAGCCTTCAAAATCATTAAAACTCTCCAGAAAACCCTATGATAGTGTGGAACAGGCACAACTTATTTTCAAATGAATCATAATCGACTAAGTGATCTTAAGGAAGTCCTGTATTAAGCTGGTTTTGGATTAACCACTCTTTGATTGGACTTATTTCACCATACACATTAAAAAGATTACCTATGTAAAACACAGCTAAACATGTGAAAATAGAATGAAATAGAAATGGGAATGCGTTTTTTTTTTTCAAGATGCATTTTTTTTAAATTTTACATCACGCATTGTCTTAAATGCAATAATTATGGATGCATGCTCAAAATGGAAGATTTCAACTTTTTCAAGACAGTTTTAACTGTGCAAAAGGACACAAATGAAGGCAAATGAGAAAAAATATCCACATAAAATAGATAAACTTATCCCTAGAATGAAGATTTTATCCAAGATGGTTTTATCCAAAATGACTTGCAAATTCACACAATCAAATTGAACCCACGATGTTAACATTGATATTGCCATGCTCTTCTGATTGCACTACAAGTGCTTGTTGTTGTTGCTGCTAAAGTAGGCCAAAACCAGAGTTTTCCTACTTTCACCTTGTTTCGAAACCCGAAACAACATTCACGCAATCCATATCCGCACCTCCTTCCCTTCTATCCGTTTCCATCACGGTAGAATGGAAGAATGCCATAAACGCAGTTCTTCACAAACATATAAAACGCACATCTTGCACAGATTTAGCCGTTTTACACAGCTACCACATTTTCTCAAAAGATCAATTATGACATGACTCAGACCGAGCCTGAGGGAGCTGCCAAACTTCATACGTTGAAGAGTGCTCCACCCTCCCTCCCGACGACTGCAAACAAAAAACTCTAGCAACACAGATGTGGGGAGGCTGCGGGTGTATTTTCAGTTTCAGTTACATTGGTGACTCAAAGATTCCACCAAAAAAAAATAAAAAAAAATATATCTCTTGCAAATCCAGATCCAGATCCAGATCCAGCATGCATCTCTTAGAGGCCGTACAGGACGAGGCCAGACACCGACTGATCCTTACAGAGGCACTCCAGGGGCAACTAAAGTCAGCCAGGAGAGTTTATTAAAAATATATATCCATCTATCTATGGACAAGGTTCCTATATTTGCTCCATTTCAATCTCAGCATTAACTGCACTAATGTGACAGCTGTGGGTCACTGGACTCTGTCTTCAGGGTGCCAATCAAGACCTTAAGCCCAGGAATCAGCCTAAAGGACAGGGGTGCTCGTCTGTTTCTGAGAGGCTTTTTAACAGGAGATGGCCGTATCGATTTTAGCCGTGGCGGGAACGCTGTCTGAATGGAGTCAGTCGGTGGCTCCCCGGTCACCCCCGAGTGATCAGAGGCCTGACGGAATGACCTAGCAGAGGCGCGGTGAACCTGCAAACATGCAGGGCAGGAGGGGAGCACATCACGAGAGATCACTGTAATAGAAAAGGGGTTTAACCTTAATGTTGAAGCCAAAACCCTGTTAGAGGGCCAGTAATCCCTCCCGCTCAACTCTCATTTCAAGTGCTTTTCTGGCTGGAAAAGGCAGCGTTGTGTTCAGGTTGCGTTCACGCTCTCAAAGATGCATCGGCGTACCTTTAATCAAAGCATGGGCCTCAAATCTACATCTTATTAACAGACAGCCTCCACTTTCCAATCTATTATTCTTCGCATAGTTCAAACCCCACTGCCATTTCCCATAATGCCCACCTTGCGAATGAAATAACACCGAGCTGATGGTCAATGAGAACAATCAGAAATGCTAATGGAGTGTTAAACCTATAGCTCATAGATGTGTAGATCACCTCTTATCTGAGGTAATTTAAATAAATTTTACACACATAAATCTGCAGAGCTCCAAAAGGGCTTCGGCACTTGCAAGGATGCTAATTGAAATGCTGGGAATTTTTCCATATGAAATATGTCTACACCAAGACAATGAGGAAATAATTAGCACAGAGGTAGAATCACAATGGCCATTTTAATCAACCCCTGCGCTAGCATTTCACCCTATTTATTCCAGTTTTGATTCCATGACCCACGGCTAAGTAATCACTTGAAAATTACTCCCCTGTTCTAATGGGCTCTTGCGTCTGAGGAACACGTGGTCTGAAAAATTTGCATCTTAAATCAATCAACTCTTTCTGCCCAAAATGATCGCAATAAAGGCAATCTTCAAAAGTGAATGCAGGTGAAATGCATGTGTACTCTTTTAGAAATATTGGCTTGATTTTGAGAATTAATAGCAAAGCCTAATCATGAAAGTCAACAATAAATACCAGATCCTGGACCTATCGTAACCCCTGAGTGAGATCACAAAATTCCAGACATAACGGTGAGACGTTGTCTATGCACTGAATGATATACATGCTAAAAATGACTGATAATCATGTGAATTATTCAGTGATTAAACACCTCTTGATCATTACATCATTCCCTTGAAATTCATTCAGGGCAGAACAAGCTTTTCTGTCATTCAGCTAGGAGGCTGCCACATCCCACACATATGAGACTCTGGATGTGTAATGCGTTTGTTCTGTGTGATTGTACTGTACTCTCTTTATTGCAGCCTAATAGATCAGTGTGCAATTAAAAACGACACTGATATCTCAAGCTGACTATGTTCAACCATAGTCCATTTCTGTTTGCTCATGTAAGTCAACGGACATTGCTGAATAAGCGTGATTCATCTTTAGTGAACTCTGCTAGCAAATTAAATTCGAAATATGATCAAATTAGATAGAATTTTGTAAAGTGGCCAGTCAAGTTGATTTCCTATCGATTTCCTGCTCTGGGTTCTAAATATCACATCATACTTCCCACTCCAATTAGTGCACTGCCCTACGGCCCTACTGTATCCATACTAGGCCAGACAACCTCATGTACATTGTATAGTCTCACATATAGAGCCTTGTGCATATATTCACTTATAATTATTTAATAATAACAATTTATTACTACAATTTAAAAAGTGAATATATTTTAAAATGTAATTTATTCTTATGATGGCACAGTTGTTGGTTTTTTTTTTATTTTATTTACTCCACTCACGTCTTATCAATGTTGAAAACAGTTCTGCTTAATATTTTTGTGGAAACTGTGAAATATCTTTACTGTCACATTTGATCAACTGAATGCATTCTGAAAAGCATAAAAATTAATTTCTTTTAAAAAAAAAAAAAATCTTACTGACCCCAAACATTTGATAGTGTGTGCATATCGCTAGTACAAACTCATCTCAGGAGAGAAAATTAGGACAAAGTCAGCATACTGCAAGAGAGACAGATACGAAAAGGAAGAGCAAGAGAGAGAGAAAGAGAGGAAACAAGGCTGATAGATGAGAAATAGGTTATTTTTTGTGTCAAACTTGCATCTTGCAGGGAACAGGTTTCAAGCACGGTCCACCAGATTTCCACACAACGGGACTGTGGGAAGTGGGTGTGTCAGGACATTTCCCCATCCAAAAACAAGTGGTGAGAATTTTCCAATCACATCCTTTGTTTCAAATCTTTGTTTCCCTAATTATTTCCAACCGACTCAGTGATGAGTGAGATTTTCCATCCCTCCACATCCATCTGACCTCATTTGCATAAAACAATGCCTTGAGTTAGTCAGTTCAACAACTAAGCTGATCCAACTACAATCTTACATGTGGAACAACATCCAAGATGTTATCAAGCTCAAAATTTTTAAAGCACACAAACCCGTATGAGCAGAACAAGAAAAGTCCCTATGATGCAACCCCATGCTTTACCAGGTAAGACAGCTCCTATTTCAGCAGTGATTTCCAGATCCAGGCCAACCAAGGCCAAACCACAATGGGATATCCTTGCTCACTAGTCTTCTGAGACTTTGGCATGAGAACAAATGAAAGTAACAACTTCACTGCAATAGAAAGACGCTGGTTCAATTTCAGGACATTTTCTTTTAATCAACACACACTTCACTCAAACTAAAGCTAGGACTCAGTGCTTCTGCACCTAAAGCATTATCTTAGCAACTAAAAGCAGTAAGCAAATCGCTTACATATAGATTATATATTATCATAATCTCAAATCAAAGTTACTCCCAAAGGCAAAGAATATCAGCGCAGCAGTAAATATTGAAATCAATTATCATCACAGTATATATTAAAAAAAAAAAAAAAAAAAAAAAAAAAAAAAAAAAAAAATCACATCAGTGTTTTTTAGATAGTTTTAGATGAAGTAAGCTTCCGTTTTCAGTGGCGCATAACTGTAGAAAATGCTGACAAAGGTTGATGTTGGTTGATAATCTAAATGATATTGGATCACAAACTCTTTGAAGTTTATGGTAAAGTACTGACTAGTAACAAGAGAATTGCTTTATATCAGATTAGTTTCATATACGCATCACTGACTGATAAAAAAATAAAGTTCAAAACTAGATATTTCCAATTCAATAAAACCGTTAGAGAACTGTTTTCTGTAGATATGGCATCTGTTACACTGCTTTCGTTATAGAAAGTGAAAGCTATGATTCATTCTCAGTCAAGCAAAGATGAAACTTATGAGCAACATTCACCGAAAATATGCATAAACGAGTCATTGGAGCCTGGCCAATGATGTCAAGCATGTTTGGATTACATGACTCACACATTTGATAACACTTACTTCTAACAAGACCATCATGGGTGTGGTTCTCGGTCATGTGATCCTGCCCATCTGAAGTGGGATCTCCTGGTATCGGAATTTGGGATGTTTCTGTAGCATCTGAGGATTCATCGCTGCAGCTGTTGCATTTATCTGGATGAAAAAAAGAATACAATTTTCTTTAGGAGCTGTGCTCTACTTCACAGCAGCCAGGAAGCCAAGCATGCAAAAGGCCAATGCTGAGGTTCATCCTGGCTCGCCTCAGTATCAAGAATAGAAAGACGAGCTCTAATTTGCCAGATAAAACAGATTCCTTTGGTGAACGGTTGCAAAACCATGTGGGTGGATCAGGTAGGCCCGGGCCAGAACTCTGGATCTCATTTTCTCAATTCTGCTCCTGGGTACATGATACCTACCAAGGTTTTTACAGTTATAAAGAGCGCATTCATCTAAATTGCAAAATGGATGCAAGCAAAACCTGCCTGGTAGGCATACAAAAAGATAGGCAACCTTTAAACGCTGCACTTAAACTTACTCGGCTCCAAGTCCATAAAGTAAACGAGGCAGTATGCTTCTCCAGTTCATTTTATTTGAGGCGGCCTTCGATGTGGCCGCACTCGTACAGAGGCAGTAGGCAACCGCTCATTTATTTAGTACTGTCAAAGCAGTCCTGTTACACAAACCTGTGTTTTTCCATCACTCAACTGCATGCTGTGACTCAGCAAACAGAAGCGTGTTTTCACTTTTGGTGAGACTGGAGTGTTTCGTTTTGGGTTTTTTCCTTTATACAGCCCTCGTTACAGCATATTATGGGACAAGATCAATACCATACAGTAGCTCTAGATACAGAGATTGATATCACTTCATCTAGGCTTGAGGCTGATGAATGGAAACCCTTTATTCCAGCCATGACTCCTCAAATGCACATACAGTACCAGCAGCCTTGTGATGCATCACTGTATTTAGTGATTACAGTTTGAAATAAATGGTTCTATTCTCCAAGCATACACAGTCCCCGGGGAGGGAAATCCAGTCTTAACGGAGAGACTTTGAAGGCCCTACGAAAATCCATTTGTCACCGGAGCCTGTGATTGCTTACTTTGTCCTACTTTGCCATTTTTTGACAGTGCTATAATGATGCTTGGTATAAATAGGATGGTTAACGGTTCAGTGCCTAAGAAAAAAAAAAAAAAAAAGAAGAGGGGGCCAAGCTTATTTTACATGTGATAATCTCACAAGCAACTAGAAAGTTAATTAAAAACTATAATTGGCAGTGGTTCCTGCTAATAGTTACCAAGGCGCTCCTTCAATCTTTATTGGAAAATAATGAAAACATTATCATGCCTACTGGCGCAACATACATATGGGGAATCTGTTTGCTAGCTGCTATTTATGCAAGTCAGTTACTGGTGGTTTCAGCAAGAATGGGACAGCAGGTAAAGTGGGACAAATAAGTTTCATGATCAATTATCTTAAAAAAAAAAAATCAGGAGATTAAACAAATGCAATCATTATTAATAACTGTCAAAAAGCAAATGTTTTCATTTGCCTGATGTTATTACAGTGGGCATTGTCAAAATGCTCTTTTTAAATACACATTTCTAAAATTAAAATAAAAAACAATGAAAAATAAAAAGAACACTATAAATTAAAAATAAAACTGCTCTAATCATGTTTTGTACTATTTAATTGCAACAATGAATTCAGTTCAATTTAAAACATTTGCTATAAATTCAAAATCACTGTTTGACTTTTACTGATGAGGTCACATCTTAGCTGAAACACAGTTTTAAGTGAAATTAAATATAGTGATTGTGTTCAAATACCTATTAATGATGAAGCTAGATTAATAATTGTTTTGAAATTGTCATAGAATCACAAAAAAAAAAAAAAAAAAAAAAACCCTCGAGGCTTTTATCAGTGCTTTATTTTGCAAAACTCCCTCTTTTGCATAGTCCACCCTATTACTAGCATTGTGAAGTGCAGTTTACAAATACGTATCCATCGGTTACAGCCCAAATACAAACATACAATTCACCATTCATTCTTCAAATATACATTTAATACAATAAAACAATCCGTGCATCCATGATATACACATGAATCAGAATCTCAAAAATGGAAAAATCCCGTCTCTCACCTGTTGATTTGGACAGAAGTGGGTTTGTCTCCTCTTGTAGCTGCTTTTTTGGCCCTTCAGGCCCCTCCGGAGGTAAAATAGTCTCCGAGGACATGAGCCAGATGTTTAGGTACTAAACACACCCAAAAACAACAATCCCCCACGCAATCAGCCCTCAAACCTGTAAGAAAACAACAAACTACGGTGATATCAATCGCCGATTCACTGCGTTACAGTAAATAAACTCAACTCCAGTCTCTTTCTTATGGAGTGACGTCATACGGCGAAATGTCGTTAAAGTTAGTGGAAAGTTTTGCTTAGGTTTTTTTCTCCACAAACGAACCCCGAAATGTCACAAACACGCTCCTAAACATCCTATCAACTTGTTAAGTCAATATTATTTGTTTGCCAAGCATGTAACAAATCATTTCGAAGTTTGCTGGTTACCTTTCAAACATGTTAACTCCCAAACGCCTTTATTCGCATCCTTTCTTCAGGCAAAACGAAGTCCCGTTAGGAAAAGTTTCCTTAATAGTCTGTTTAGGATCAAAACTCTGTAAAAACTATCAGATTCCTCCCAAAAATAGTACAAAAATCCCTGTCAAGCAGACGCTGAATAACGAGTTTGTGCGCGAGACTCCCGCGCGCTCGAGCTGCTGCAGAAACTTTGAGCTCAAACATTTTCATCACATCCGGATTCCGATGATCACAACCAGCTGCATTCAGATGTTCAGGCTGAGACTGTTTGTTAAATGACTAAATCTGTCTTACAGACACGCAGGTATGTTTACCTACAGATCTGAAGGAGGACTGTGTTGCGCCCACCATAACTTGACTAAAAATGTAGACTACTTGTGATCCTGAAGCCTAAAAAGTTGTTGAAGTAATTATAAATAATACTTTAGACTTTTTGATTTCATGAGAACATTTTGCTATTAACATGAGAAAACACTTTGCTATTAAAAAATGTTACTGACAAGTGCCTGACATTTATTTATTTATTTAAATGTTTCTATATTGTACGTTTTTTTATTGGTTCTTATTGACTGAGCAATGTATGACCATTTACAGTAGGCTACAATTGTACTTTTGAGTTTGAAACCTCAAAAAATTGAAATAAAATCAAAATAATTGTTCTGACGACTTGATTTCATGTGAACATTTTTACATTTCTATTAAAATTGTTATCAGCCTTGACAATTACAAATAAATAAACAAACAAATAAATAAATGCAAGTAATTTTTGTAAGCTTTCTATTAGATCTCATTGACTTACTGACTTTCTGTTAGGTCTTAATTTTTCACCATTTACAATTATGGAAATGATTACTTATTAATATAAATATAAATAATGACACTGTCTCTTTAATAAACCTATAAAATATACTAGCTATCTATCTATCTATCTATCTAGGCTAGTGGCTAAGCAAGGCAGTTAACTAGGCGTTAAGAGTGAGGAGTTTTACATAATGGTGAGAACAACAGATTTCTATTGCGATTACATCAATGCTTACTCGGTGTCTTTAAAACCTTTAAATTCTCAGCTGTCTGAAATCTGCACGCATACATACACAAAGAGCCCTCAACTGATTCAGTCCATTCTCGTGGTGGCCTTGCTGGTGGATAAAGCGTATGAGCATGGAAGTGATTGATGTGAAATATGCCCTCCTCATTGACTGGGTGAACTCCATTTTCTGCTCCTAATACAGAAATCACTCCAGGTCTGTGGCATAATGATTTACGATGAATCTGTGTCAATGTTGAACTCACAAACCCCACCTAATCCATCTTGCAGAGACCCTCCTCGCTGCAGAGAAATGCTGCATTCTCCATTTATAAGTGTTGAATCTATTACCCCACTGATTGGTAATAACTTTCGGCCTTTGCGCCCCTTAGACAGTAATTACTCGGATACTGATGCTCTTTTAGACCCGGCACCAAAGGTAAAACTCAGCATCAGCAGGGCTTAGCTGACCCACCTTGCTTTCAAAGTTATCACTTTCAAAGTTACAAGTATATTTAAGGAATAGTTCACCAGAAAATGAAAATTCTGTCACTATTTAAACCATAAAAATATTTAGAAGCCATATCATTGCACTGTGTGAGGAACAGATGAAATCTATCTTTAATCAAAGTGATATGGACTGCTTTGATGTATTGAAAAGAGCACCTTGCTGACATGAGGGTGAGTAAATAATGACAGAAATGTCTTTTTTGGGTCAATTATTGCTCTAATAAGTAGATAAAAAAAACATAAGTGCTTCTAAAATGGCATCTTAGTGTCTCTACAAAGAGAAGAGGTGGCATGAATGCATTTACACAACAATTACAGCTAGATACTTTGTTATTGGGGTCTAAGGTGGGTCAGAGCAGGCATAATTTAGTTTGGCTTTTTATATGGCATTATGTCTTTACGGTGAATTCTGAGCAGGCAGAGAGCAGCCCTAACTTGGCTGTGTAAAGATGCCTTTCCTAAAAGCCAAAATCATACATTCCCATTTGAATATTTCATTGTGTTTCCGTTCACACGGGACAGCAGTTCTATGATTTCCTGTGTATTCCGCAGTGACACCACCGACAAACATTTATCTTGTGTTAAATCATGCGCTTCTGAGACCGAATAAAGAACTGAAGTCACAGAGACTGCGCGAAGCCGTCATGTCGTGTCACTGTTGTGTCGGCAAAGCATCTGTCAGAGTCACATTTCAGAGGAAAGGGGAAACGTCTCTATTGACTTCATCTGTTTGTGTGGCAGCATGCCTGATTGCTGAAATGCTGCCAAATCACCCTGGGTAATCCCACTAGACGGAGTCCCTCCGAACGCTGGGGTTCACAGTGCATGCATGCAGGAAAACCGCCTGTCACCACAACAACATCACTGACAAAAAGCCACCTACTGTGATTTAGTAAATATTTGACCTATCGCAGCAGGCAGTGACGCATACATGGCAACACAGAAACAATCGGCGAAGAAAACACAAACCAGAATCGAAAACATGCGCATTTTATAGGAAGCTACACTGACCCAATAGCCACTTAAAATGGTTCTTTGAGCAACTCTCGCATTGCTGAGTAATTAGCATATGAAAAACAGAAAACGCAAAGATCCTATGAGTACAAGAAGTGATATGCACACGCTCAGAGATCCGCCTGCTGAAGAAGCTGCGGTGTTTTGTGCGAGCTTGATGTAAGGAACCCACTTTGAAGTTGGCGATTTCCTCAACTTCTAGATTGGCTTTCTTGAGAAAACTGTGCCACTCAATTATACCTGTTTTTCATCAAGGAGAACAAATTGCTCTAAGCAGGCAGGCAGGGAGGGTTACCTGTAGCTAACAAAAAAGGCGCAGGAGGCCCCTTGCGAAGCGCCACGACTCAGCTCTCTGTGTTCTTACCATTTGGTTTTTGTTATGGAATTAAAATTTCACACCAAATGGGTAGAAGGAAATGTGGTGGAATAGGAAACCTGTAATTAGCACTAATGAGCTTATTCTTGGGCCCTGTGATTGGAATATAAATGGGAGACTTACCGATTCTTTTCCCATCTCGACTTTAATGGCCAGCAAAAGAAAGGTGTCACTTTGAACCAAGGCGCAGGCACAATGCACATCAGTAACTGATCAAATCTTCAAAGAAACCTCGCAGAAGTCTCAGCTGAATGAAAAGAAGTTAATAAGTCCTGCTTTGAAGCCAACAGAAAGCCCCCCTACTTCTCAAGCGGACCGTGAAAACTGGACGAACCCTGGCAACCTGGATGATTAATGGCGTTAGGGTTATTTTTGACCATTTTTTTCATATTCGTACTCTTTAGGTCACTCTCTGATCAACATGCTAACGGTGCTTGCCGTCCATTTTATCAGTGGGGACATTATCAGGGCAGCGCTGAGGTGGCACGGATAAATAAACTCATTAAAACAATAGGCCTCGTGATTAACGATGTGTAATTGCTTTGATAGAAATGAAAACAAACATCATTTATAGCATGGCGAGAGAGAGAGTCAGAGGCCGAGAACAGTGGGGCAGCTTGTATACGCTTAAATGCACATCTGGAAGGAACTGTTCAACCACTAAAATATGCAGGTATAATCAGTAGCAAATGTCTGCACCGGCATGTTTGAAGTTCATAAATATGTATCTCTCAAATAAAAGGAATTTTGTTTGCTCTAGGCCTGCGAGTTGTTAGGTACTGTAACTAATAACATACTTTAAAGTAAAAGGCCATCACCCAGTGTCTGCTGTGAAGCGCAGACAGCAGGCTGGAGCGTGCAGTTGTGCAGACTACATGTGAACAGCTGCAAAATCGCTTGTGATCAAAGTACTGAGCCATATGCAGCCAATCTGACCTGGTTGACATTTCACTAACAACCTAAAATATATGTCAAATTGTCCAGTCTGTTGCAATACCCCAGATTTGCTTTTAAGAATGTGGGTGTTCATGAATATTGAAAGAGAGATCTTGGAAAAGAACATGGAGTGGAGAAGACTGATTTCTGAAAAGTCAACAAGATATCAAAAACCACCCTATTAAGTTTCTTAATGCACATTTCTGGTCTTACTGTGCCAGATTTATCAGTAAACATTATCTTATTTAATATTTGGCAGATACTTTATTCCAAAGCATGCTTCTTTTTTTTTTTTTTTTTTTGCTTGGAAGTCATTCATTTTAACAAGTTCATGCATTCCCTGGGAATCGAACCCATGACCTTGGTGTTAGTAGCGTAATGTACTATTGTCTGAACTACAGCAGTGGTTCCCAACCACGATCCTGGAGGCCCCCAAACACTGCATGTTTTCCATATCTCCTTAATCAAACACACCTGATTCAGATCATCAGCTCATTAGTAGAGACTCCAAGACCTGAAATGGGTGTGTCAGACAAAGGAGAGATGCAAAATGTGCAGTGTTGGGGGGCCACCAGGAACGTGGTTGGGAACCACTGAGCTACAGGACCCCTACTTCAATAAAAAATACATCTCACACATGACACTGCATTCTAAAAAAGTGGTGCCCAAGTTAAAATAAGTGTAACTTTTAAAAACACTTCTTTAGACCATCCTTTTCATTCCACTTTTTTTGCAATCACCTTTTACTTTGTTTTGCTCCACCAACAAAAATAGCTCCAAACAAAGCCATAAGCAGTTACATCTTGCAGCTCAATAACAAAAAAAATCCAACTTGCAACACATAGTATGTGGTGCTTAATTTATGAATGAATAATGGTTTTAAATGGATTGATTGAGTAACTAATTCAATGACTCCCTCATGAAAAGTCACTTGTTTCGATTGATTGATTCAAAAGACTCACACATAAAGACAGACACAATAACTATATAATCTGCTAAAAGCATAATCAGGTTCAAGAACCAGAACTAACTGGTGTGTAATTAATAATATTCATAGGGATGCACTGAAGTGCAATCTGGAAAATTTTTACCCACATATGAATTCAAACTTAGCTAGAAACATTTAACGTAATTGCTTAGAGTATGTGTCTGGCCTCATTTAGTAGAATGCCTTACATTTCCAGTTATACATTTATCAGTTTGTGGATTCCCTGGGAATCAAACCCATGCCTTACCATTGCTAGTATAATACGCTACTATTTGAGCTATGGAAATGCGAATGCAAATGCCTCAAATGTGTTCTGCATTCACACTAATATCTCTGTACATTATTATCATAATCTATAAAGAACTTGTTTATTGATGTGATAATATTGTCGTTCTAATCTCAGTTGTTTATTGTGACTCACAGATGTGGACTTAACATAAACATTAGTAGGTAACAAGGGTCACGCTCAGGCAGGGGGTGGGTGGCATTTTTTCCAGGCATACGTGACGTCCCATATTCACACTGTCCTGCAGTATGCCACCTCACGCTGAGCATACATACCCCTGAGTCCTGTTAACCCACCCCCGGGTACCTATGGATCAGTCGGGACACACACACATACACACACACTCCGGTGAGAAGCCTCCATGAATTATTGAAATACGGCGAGAGAACACTAGCATTTCCACCCACTCTGATTAATTTAATGCTCTCTCTAAGTCCAAGATTAGGCTCTGGCATAGATCGTAATTAAATATTGAAAATACGAAAGTGCAGGAATATTCAATTCTTTTTAAAGAAATCAGAGTTTTAATTTACCTCATGCGGTGGCGGCCTCGGTCACCTGCCGAGAGTGAATCCACACCACATCACCAGATGCATGAAGCCCGGCTTGGCAAGGCCGTGCCTTTAAATTGAGCCCCCCGTTCCAATTTATAGAACGGGAGTCAAATATTTATCCAGTTGATGAAGCAAACGCAGCTTGCCGCACTGACAATAATTAAAATCTGGCCCAGACAAAGGTGAACACCTGATCATTTCTAATAGTTCGTATTCGTGTGGTCAGGCTCAGCGCTGTTGATTTCGGTAGCTGCCTTCTAGAAGTGTGAAGAAGTCTGAAGTGTATTTACAATACGGTAAACACAGTATGTTGGGCCCGACATTTGTCAGAGCAAATGTGTCTGTGTGGTTCGCTGTTATTAAACTGTTTAAACCACATCGTACAGGCTATTTAACAAACTCAAGTCAACCACTTAAGAGCAGAGCTTTGGAGCGACTCTTAGTAAGAGGAGGATGGGTCTTTCATCTTATTGCTCTTTTAATTTCCTCTCCTCCTCTTCAGAATGTGAAGAACTGGTTTGACTTCAACAGCTGGCGGCCTGGCGCTGTACAGTATGTGTGCCCGGAGAAAACCTAGATTTTATTGAAATTAATAATCTGATAGTTGTCTAAAAAAATAGAAGAGGATATTAAGTGAGCTACTTTCATGTTTTGTTCACTATGTTCCCTTAAAAGGAATGTCCTCAGATTCAGTAAATGTTTGCTTCATGTATACAGTCCCTATCTATCTGTCTGTCTGTCTGTCTGTCTATCTATCTATCTATCTATCTATATACTGTATATGCAGGTTGTTACCTGAGGATCCTGCTGTGTTTCTGTATGTGTGTGGTACTTACCTAAGTCCTGCTGAGAGACCCTGCTCTCTCTGAAACAGAGTCACAGTCTGATGCTTGTGTCTGCCACTCAAACCCTCTGAGAGAGCGAAAAGAGAAATCAATGAGACACCACATTGCTCTCTTACTTTCTTTATGGCCTATATACTGAAAACACAAACTCAAAAAAAAAAGTCCAAGTCACAATTGTATCATATACATAAATATAAAATATTAACATATCAATAAAATGTTTATATATATATAGTCCCAAAATAGGTATGAAGTTCTTTAATTGAATTTATTCTTTTGGTTTTTGGTATATACACGTTTATTAATGCAAGATGTCATCTAATAATTCTTTGTTCTGGATGGATAAGTGAGAGTGCTTTCTCTTCAAATAAACATTTGAAACATCAGGCTGTGTGTGTCTTAAATATATTTCTGAACTTTTTGGCAGCATACAGTTAAACATGTCCTTCTAAATGTCATGTCTAAGCCAGGGACTAGCTGCATCATGGCATGGCACGAGAGATGCGTGTTAAAACGAGGATTCCACAAATCACAGATCAAAGTTGTCTAATTATGTAAATCATGAATTCTCCAAATGTCAGCATTAGGAAAGAGGATTAGGATTTGCCATGGTAAATGATAAATTACCTATCAAGCAGACGAATCAACAAAAATGCAGTTCATGTAACACATATTTGGCCTCCACAGTTTGAGAGAGGTGGGTATGTTATCAAATAAACAGTAAAATGGATTTAATTACAGTTTAATGGTGAAAAAGCAAATACCGCTAGTCAATTTAAAGTACTTCTTCTGTTAGCCTTTGAGAAACCTGTGAAATTTTATCTAAGATCACAAAGGGTTCCTGGGAATAGATGCTGTACCTCTAAACAGACACTACACGACAAAACAGCTGTTGAGATGTTATCAGATTGTGTGTGTGTGCGCTATCTGGCATTTATCTCCCGGTCATGGTGACAGCGGAATGTAAATTTGGCAAAGCATGTTCCACAGATGGCAACGGCAGCCAAGAATCTGACCCATTTTCCCAGTTTCTCTGAAAGACAGGCCACCCTGCTGCAGACACGGAGCGCTGGGCTTACGGGACTAGCATGTTCATTGATTTCTTGTATTGATGTCCAGCCAACAACAAATAAAACACAAACTCATAACACAATCATGACTGCTAACCCATGACACTAAGGGTCTGTCAAATTTATGAGGGCATATTAAATAACCCTTTCAGGATGTGTGTGTTTCAGAGTCAACTCATCAGGTTTATGAAATATGTTAAGAAGGAAGCTGATGTCACAGATACTGATGTTTTGAAACATACTTAAAAGTTAATTAAGGAGGCAATTTGTCTTTATAAATAAAACTTATTATCAGTATAATTTATTAGAGCTGTATTTTTGTTGACAAACTCTTGCGGGTTTTGGACGAATGATAGTACTTGAACAGGTAAGATTATACTAAATACAACTAATTTACATTAAAGACTCGAAAACATAAGACTCAATTCAGTTATTCATTTTTGTGATTCAGTTCATTTACATGTACTGACGATTCGGAATCAATCGGACTTTCCAATGCAACATATGAGAGCGAAATGATTCTTTAGGTCAAAGTTGATTCACTTGATTGAATCGAATGTGAAATATGAGAACGAACTGACCTGGATTGAATCAGACTTTCGAATGATGCAATAGGGGACTGTTTCAGACGAGCTGATCCTCAAGAATGAATCGGAATTTCCAACGCTACACATGAGAGAGAATCATTTATGACAAACCAATTCATTATAATGAATCTGAAGCAAAATATTAGAGAGGGGGCAATATATGATGAACCAATTCACTAGAATGAATTGTATGCAACATCTAAGAGTGAACAGATTCGGAACGAGTCAGATTTTCCAACTTTACCAACATATGAAATAGAGAGCTCTAGAATGAATAATTTAGAATGGGTCATTTAGGACGAACTGATTCACTAAAATGAACTGGACGTAAAATGTGAGAGAGGGGACCATTTAATTTATTTTTTAACCATTTATTTACAAAATATGAGAGGGAAGACCATTTATGAGGAATCAGTGTGGTAAAACAAAATCAGTATCGTAACTGGCTTTATTTACTAATCCCGTGCATCAATCCATAAATTAAGAAGATATGGTCCAATAGCTCTACAGAAGCATGTACTTTAGTGTTAATAAGAAACTGGGGCCTGTGTGATTGCACCTTGTTTGTCTGTTCTAAAATTCCTGAAATCCACTGTAGCGTCATGAATAAAAAAATCATCCCCTCTTGCCTGCAGGTCTGTGGTGTTACTCACCTCCACGCAAAACACACCGGAATAAACTTGAGTCAGAACAAAACATTCGATATTACACTCCATTTGCATATCATTAGCAGAGCAGGGACCACCACCCCCTATGGGTTCCTCGCTTATAAATATATTTAAATATATAAATATCATGAATACATTAATTGATATTGCCCTCACATCCTCAAAAATGCATTGCCGCCATTGTATAGCTAAGCTATTTCTCCTGGGAATGAAATGATATATTTGCAGAATCTCAGTCAGACACGTACACATTTACACCCACAAAAAGCACTGAACGAGAAGTTGTTGGTGTGTTTTTCTACTTTTATCATCCTCATGCTGGAAGCTGACTTAACCACACTTCTCCTTGTTCTGTTTTTGCGGTTCACAGGACAGAGCGATTACATCAGCGTCTTCAAGCCTGAAGACGTGAGCATGGCTCGGGGCGAACACCTGGCTGTGGTTACAGCGGTGGTTGAAGGGCAAAGCGTGTATGTGTGTGAAGCGGAGAGATACACAGCCACTCTGAT
Organism: Spinibarbus caldwelli; assembly: GCA_039654775.1. Classification (NCBI taxonomy): domain Eukaryota; kingdom Metazoa; phylum Chordata; class Actinopteri; order Cypriniformes; family Cyprinidae; genus Spinibarbus; species Spinibarbus caldwelli. The sequence continues at coordinate 5,824,919 of CM077229.1, read as the reverse complement.
CGGCTCCCTCACAACCTCAGAAAAGCCCTCAGAAACTCTTATCACATGCGATTAATATTACAACCCTTCAGTTATGAGACAAGAGGCCACCCAAGTGTCCCAAAAGTCCTCTAGTTTAGTGCTGCTGGCCTGTGTCTTGCTGTTTTGAAGAGCGAAAGTGAAATGTGTCACCCTTCCTGTCTCAGACTCAACCGCTTGATGCGTAATATCCTGGAGATTTAGCATCTAGTCAACAAACAATGACCTTTTTTAGGTATTTTGTTAGTACGTGATTCATCGGTGCACATTATTATTGCAAAAAAATGCAAAATAATTTTTATAATTTTTAAAAACATAAAAAATTTAATAAAAAATATAAATATAACATGATTAAATATTTCTTAATATTTACATTAAAAAATGATTGCTTCTATATCTTTAATCGTTTACCAAAACAGAATGACATGCTCCTCCCCTGATACAACTTTCGTTTTCATTTGACATCACTTTTCATCCAGCAATCCATCTTATAAAAAACACTTTTCACAATCCAGTCAATTTCCCCTGAATAAAATCAGGGCTTGTTTGTATTTTTCTTTCTCTTGTCACAAAAGAACAAAAATGGGAAGAAAAACATTTTTATACAAACACACATACAAAATCTGCACAGGAATGCAAATAACAGCAGCTCAAATATTTTCCTATCTGTATCTACAGTCAATGTAGTCTTTAATAACAATATATATATATATATATATATATATATATATTTTTTTTTTTTACCTCAGTTCCATGAAACAATGTTAGTTCTTGCATGTCTTGTGACTGATTATAATGCACTGTAATGTACTGTAAATATATAGTACAGCAATTGTAATTAAATAATTACTTTCATATTATTTTGTTTTTCACAAAAAACTACCTTAAGACATGTAATATAATGCACAAGTCATATGGACTACTTTTCTGATGCTTTTTGACATTTTTGGAGGTTGACTGGCCCCGGTCACTGTATGCTTTCATTGTGTGCAAAAGAGCATTCTCAGAAATCCAATGAAGAAACTCATATGGAAGTAAATGATGAGTTTTAATTTTTAAGTGAACTTCTCCTTTAAAGACAGCTTATTAAGAATACTTTCCTGTAAGTGACAAGTCTGTTGACCCCTGCGTGACCTCGCTATCTCAGCCTGTCATGTGACCATGATTCATCCAATCCTTCATCGGCTTTAATCATTACCTGTTGCTAGCACATTGCTGCCATGCTCCACTTAGCCAATTAACAGTAAAATAAAGCCAAACAGATTTGAGCTGATAAATCTTTAATGGTACGAGGGATTTTACACAAATGCACACTTGACAGTGCTAATTTAAAATAAATACTGAGCTTGATTAAAAATTCCCCCGGCTGATGGAAGATAAATGTTTAAATAATTTATCAGATTTAATTGACATGACTGTGATGTTGTAAACAGAAATGTTTTGATGTTCTTAATGTATTTTGACACCATGGCTTCTTGGGCCCCATCCAAGAGAGAAAGGCAGCTAAAAAAGTGAGACGACCGCGAAAGTGGTAAAGGGACGTGTGCATGTATGCATGCAAATGTGTGCGTGTGTGTGTAGCTGTCTGATTCTTATGCTAGCTATGCACTGTGTAAATGAACTTATGCTCATCTGTATTTACACATTACAGAGTTTGAGTGTAAGCTGTACCGCCATTGGGCATTTTATAATGAGTAATTATGAGAAAAAAGATGAAAAGTTAGGGAGAAAAGGAACAAGGGAAGGAAGGTAAATCAGATGAAATGAGAAGAGGAGCATTGCAGTCCTGAAGCTGAAACAATAAAGCATGGTGCTAGCAACGTCAAGGTTATTGGTCGATTCCCAGGGAATGTGTGAACTGATAAAATGTACACTTTAAACGCAATATTAGTTGATTTGGATAAAAGTGCCTTTTAAATGAATAAATGTAAAAAAAATAGTGAGGTGAGATTAGAGGAGAAACAGATTGACATAAACGAAATCTCTTTAAAAACAAAATGCAACCCCGAGGTTATGGGTTTGATTCCCAGGGAATGTGTGAACTGATATAATTTATATTTTAAATGCAGAATAAGTTGCATTGGATAAAAGTACCTGCTTAATGCATACAGTAAATATAAAAGAATAGTGAGGTCAGAATGAGAGGAGAAACAGATGAGCATAAAGGAATTCTCTTTAAGCACAACTAACCTCTCATTCTCAAGGATCTTGGTCCAAAGTGTTGGGTTCAATTCCCAGAGAATGCATGAACTGATAAAATGTATACTGCAAAAATTATATAAGTTGCTTTGTATAAAATACTTCTAACAATAACAATGAGGTGAGAATGAGAGGAGAAACAGATAAGCATAAGGGAATTCTTTTTGAACATAATACTAAAGTTGTAGGTTCGATTCCCACGGAATGCATGAATTGATAAAATGTCAACTTTAAATGCAATAATTTGCTTTGGATAAAAGTGCCTACTAAATGCATAAATGTAAAAAATTTGAGAGGATAAACAGATGAGCATAATTTAAATACAACCAGGCTAGCAACCCCAAGGTTATGGGTTTAATTCCCAAAGAATCCATGCATTAATAATTTGTATACAATAAATCAATGTAAGTTGCTTTGGATAAAATTGTCTGCTAAATGCATGAATGTAAAAAAAAATAGTGAGGCAGGAATGAGAGGAGAAACAGCAAAATTCAGCCTCACGCTGGAAAACTGACACTAAACAAACATGTAAATACAGCAAGACATTCATTGTCAACATGAGCACATCTACTCACTGTCATCCAGCAGGACAGGCCTCGGGGGAGGATGTGACACAAAACTTCCTGAGACGCTGATCTCAAACCCACGAGTGGCATGTCAACCAGCTCCCATCCCAGATAAGACTCATCGGAATGCCGGTAGAACGGCTTCAGAATGTCCGCCAAGCAAACATCTCATCTATAAACAAACACTCTCACTCACCACCATAAATGAATACATCAAAATTTGATGGAGCGGCCATGTTGCAGATCCACGACCCACAGCGAGACACGCCATGATACAATGTATCCCAGCATACATGAATAGCAAACAAGAGGTTGCGTTTGCCAGACAATGTTGACTGAATTTTTAAAGATGTTTTTGGGATTTGACACAGGCACGACAGGGAAACACAAAGGCATATGTGCTAACCCAAGCATTCTGACCCAGTAAACAGAAGATTTGAGAGGTGGAGTACACAATCTGAGTTTCAAAGCTGTACAAATCGCATAAAGTTTACTGAAAACACAGCGTTTTTTGTTCTTGTAACACAAGGAAACTGCGCGAAAGAGGGTCTGCTTTGTGCTGACTTTACAACGCAAGATAGTTTATTGTGCCCCGTCGCCCCACACATCAAAGGCTGATTTCGCCTTTAAATGAAGTCGCCCAAGTGGCGGAGCTTTTTATTAACTTCCAATCAATAAACATGCAGTCGAGGCGAGAGGTAATCAGGAAACACTGCCAAATAAGCTGACAATGAATCAAAGCCACTGCTTGGAGGCAACAGCAAAATCCTAACAAGCAGTTTATTACCGGTAGCTGTTACTGACATTAGTCAAAACCAAGAAAGATAAAATAGAATAAGGAATGTGATGCTGGGAAAGCGCCCACGGGCTGCGTGTTCCTCGCATGCTTTTGATAACTGCACGCCTCCTCTTTGATATGATAACAAATATAAATTGTTTAAAAACATCAAATGCGTGGGAAGTCAGGGCCCACACTTATATGGAACAGATGCAGTGGCGGACGAAAAACTCAAGGTGCTGAAAGTTAGTCTATATGGGTTGATTAGCTGCCTTCTTGCAAAAGTTTCCTTTTGTTTTTAACAGAACCTCATCAACTGGTCCAGAATTGCATTCTCAAACCAGTCGACATTTGCAAAATGCATTAATGTAAAAGTGGTGAGAATGAGAGGAGACACAGATGAGCATAAAGAAATTCTCTTTAAACACATCTAACACAAGGTTATGGGTTCGATTCCCAAGGAATGCATGAACTAATAAACTGTAAACTTTAAATGCAATAATTTGCTTTGAATAAAAAGCGCCTACTAAATGCATCTCAAAAAAACATGAGAGAAGAATGAATGCGCATAAAGCAATTCTCTGTAAATACAACTTGTAACCAAGGTTATGGGTTCGATTCCCAGAGAAAGCATGAACTAATAAACTGTAAACTTTAAATGCAATAATTTGCTTTGGATAAAAGTGCCTACTAAATGCACAAATGTAAAAAAGATAAGGGAACAATAGATGAGCATAACAAAATTTTCTTTAAACACAACTAGCAACCAAGGTTATTGGTTCGATTCCCAGAGAACACGTGAACTAATAAACTGTAAACTTTAAAAGCAATCATTTGCTTTGGATAAAAGTGCCTGCTAAATGCATTAATGTAAAAAAGAGAGAGAAACAAATAAGCATAAAGGAATTCTCTTTAAACACAACTAGCAGCCAAGGTTATGGGTTTGATTCCCAAATAATATGTGAACTAATTAACTGTAAAACCTAAATGCAATAATTGTCTCTGGATAAAAGCACCTACTAAATGCATAAATATCAATGTAAAAAACATAAGAGGAGAAACAGATGAGCATAAAGACATTCTCTTTAAACACAGCTCACAACTCCAAGGTTATGGGTTTGATTGCCAGAGAATGCATGAACTAATAAACTGTAAACTTTAAAAGCAATCATTAGCTTTGAATAAATGCGCCTGCTAAATGCATAAATGTAAAAAAGAAGAGAGGAGAAACAGATGAGCATAAAGGAATTCTCTTTAAGCACAACTAGCAACCCCAAGGTTATGGGTTCGATTCCCAGAGAACTAATAAAAAATGTTTAAAAAAGATGAGAAGATGAGTTGAAGCAGATGATTGCTAGGGTGTTCTGGGCACTTGCAAGGTGTTTTTTTTTTTTTTTTTTTTTTTAGGGTTTTAGGAGTTTGTTCAAATCACTAAGCCTCAGTATGAACAATATTAATATTGATGTCTTAGCAAACACAAATTTAAATTGTCAGCCATACACTGTAAAATTAAGAGTTGTCAAGCGTCTGGTTTTAGCAGACATCAGTTCAACAAATTCATAAATTCTCTATACATTCTGGCATAACGTATGAGTATCTCTGCTGGTGTGCCAGACAGCGTAAAGAGCTTGTAAAACTTACTCGAAGTTTAATGTCAGGTGAAAGGGCAGCTTGAAATCAAGCCTGCTCTTCTTCAGGGGTTTGTTGTTTTAATCCCGGGCTAAACTGAAGCAGGAGTTATTAAAATATGGTGGATGGTGAGTGTGTGTGTGTGTGTGTGATCCATATGCCTCTGGTATACTAAGAAGATGCTACTGAGAAGAAAAAAATCTCATCCAAATAATTTTCTTGCCCTACAGGCAGTTACATGCAAATAAGAGATCAAAAGCATGTTGGATGGAAAAAAAGGCAGATTGGTGTGAATATCATCAGGCAGTGGACTACATGCACTGGAGAAAAATGATGCTGATGCTCACTGACCAGGTACAGAGAGAGAGAGAGAGAGAGAGAGAGAGAGAGAGAGAGAGAGAGAGAGAGAGAGAGAGCACATACCAGCACATACACGGACACCACTTTTCCTCGATGTAGGTTCAGCATCCTAAAGTGAGGATGTGAGACTTTTGAAAACACACTCACACTCATACATATATGCTAATCTATCTAAATAAAAACATATTAAAGACTTATATTGCTTTCATTTAAAGCTAATAGCTACTAAACAAGGCTGTAAAGGACAGAAGTACATTCCATTCAGTTGATTATAATAATATAATAATATACAATAAAACTATACAAAATAAGATCTTACACCCATGAAAATAAATTTCCTGCTCTTTATTACATTTAAATACTAAAAAAGTAAACAAAAAATAAAATTAATATTTCAAAAATTAAGCTAATTAAATAAATATGTGACCCTGGACCACAAAACCAGTCTTAAGTCGCTGGGGTATATTTGTAGTAATAGCCAAAAATACACTGTATGGGTCAAAATGATAGATTTTTCTTTTATGCCAAAAATCATTAGTATATTAAGTAAAGATCATATTCCATGAAGATATTTTGTAAATTTACTACTGTAAATATATCAAAACGTCATTTTTGTTTAGTAATATGCATTGCTAAGAATTCATTTGGACAATTTTAAAGGTGATTTTCTCAATATTTTGATTTTTTTGCACCCTCAGATTCCAGATTTTCAAATAGTTGTATCTCGGCCAAATATTGTTCTGTCTTAACAAACCATACATCAATGGAAAGCTTATTTATTCAGCTTTCAGATGATGTATAAATCTCAATTTTGAAAAATTGACACTTAAGACTGGTTTTGTGGTCCAGGGTCACATATATAAAAAATTAATTTATATTAAATAAAATTTCATTCCTACCGTTAAAATTTGTTAGCAAGCATCTTCACAATATAAATATGTATAAAACAATACATATTATCTGATCATGGTCAATATTTTTTCATTAAAGGTCAGAAAGAAAAAAAAAGGTTCAAGAATTTGTAATTTCACTCTCTAGTAGTGACTATTAAAATGTTAAAACTATATAAATGTTAAACTGTACAAAAAAATAAATAAAAAAATTAAACGTGGTGTCTAAACCAACTGAGGTCTATTATAATGTTGACAGACATTAGTAATAAATATTTATGAATATTATTTACAGTTAAAAATGTTCTGGATGCTCTTAAAGAGAGCTTCTGACATATTTAGCGGTTTTAAGAGGACAATATTTTCTCTAAAATATAGCTAAAAATATGTTATGGCAAATCTGCTGATGACACCTATAGCTGCTGTTAACACACTCTTTTTCTCTCACACACCTGGAAGAAAAACACATGCATTCAGATTATGTAACATTCACAATAGACATATTTAAGGCAAATAAATCTGATCGTAATTTTTGAAAATTTTAAATCACATTTTTTTATTTAATTTTTAATTTAATTATATTTAATTTATTTATTTTTTTCTGATTAGTGTTAGAGTTTGTAGTTTTTCAGCACATCTGATGAGCAGATGAGAACTGGCCCCAAACACTGCGCTGTCATGACTATTGGTCCGTGTTAATGGTCCATAAAACATGGCCTTGACCAGAGGTCACTATATATTCCATTATAGCATCTTTAAGGAATTTCTAATATTTGCATATTCAATATCTGTTAAATATTTACACATTTAAATAGCCAAATATATCTGAAAACTACACCTGATAAAAACGATTCAGCTCCAAAATCATGTGATTAATTGTGCTCTAAGAGTATTTTTTTTAATTGAAAGATTTTTGCATGTATAATTTAATAAGATGTACATTTGAAATCTTATTAATGTGATGTTCTAGGGCACAGGCAAAACCAGTGTATGCATTCAGACCCCAAAAAAGCGAGTTAATTTTACTGGAGAATAGATATTTGCTTTAATCTCTAAGGAGTCGTGCCATTTAAATCCTCCAGTCATGGCATGTGAATGCCAGCTATCCAGAGCGGCATGAGAGAGAGCTGGATTAGAGACACATCCAAATACACGGCTGCATTTTTAACACTGGTCAGCAGAAGCATTGAAAAAAAAAAATCCCCGCTGGAAGAAAACGGAAGGCTTCTCCATTGAACATGAAGCTTTAATCCATCTCCTCCTGTCTTTTTCACCCTCTCTTTCTCTCTCGCCGCACCTTTCCTTGCCTCATTATTGCCAATCATTTGAACGCGAGTGCCCACTGTCACCTGCTCTGTAATCTGATTACTTCATGCAAGAATTAGTATGTATATTTAATGCAGGATTTTCTTTTTTTATCCCTCTCTTCTCAATCTTGATGAATGCAAGGGTGAGGAGCGCGGCTGCCAGCGTCATGCTAATAAATGACAGCTGATTTATGCATCTGTATTCTTTTATTTATAAAAAATAGCAAGCCGTCCGATATTCCGATATTAATAATACAAGTGGATCCACTTTGATTAGGCCAGCGCGGCGAGCTGTGCATATTCAGCATTACAATTAAATCTTCTGATGTGAAATAGGAATGACACGCTAATGAAGCGAGCCAGCGAGCCTGAACCAAGACTGTCCAACATCATTATGGGATATCTTAGATGAAGAGTAATTACGCGCGGAACACTGAAATGTCATTAAAAATCTTCAGTAAGTGATTTAACCCACTATTCCTCTCTAATGCCAGACAGTTTTTTCTCCTATTTCCCCCTCCACTCCAGGCCGAGGCCGAACAGAAAGTTCATCTTCAGAAGTTCTGGATGAAGGGAAGAAAAAAAATATGCAGGGACTTAAGAGAGTGATACAATCGAGTGTCCTAATTTAATTTTAATTCGGTGCATCGGTACTCTATACTGGTGGTACGTAATTGAAATCATTCTTTAATAAATTCTGATGAATTGGCAATTAGGTCGTGGTCTGTTTCCCGAGGTCAGCCTGAAATTGATAGCACTGGTCTGTGAGCGATATTACTCAGGACTCTTTTAAATATCAAATCTCATATTTTGATATAGATACGTATTTAATAGATGTTCATTTATTTGATTAGAGGCTTAATCTGATTTCAGTCTGATTTGCAGGAAGGTCTAAAATCCCCCTGGACCATAAAGATGTAAAATTTAATATTATTACTAGTAAAGAACATAATTCAAAACAACTGTGCAAAAAAAAAAAAAAAAAATCTGACTAGTATATGAATATAATTATGTATCTGATGAAAATACACAACATAAAAAAACGATAAGTGTCAGCAAGTGTTTTATGACTTTCATTATTTTTTTTTCTTTACTTGGAATCGTTTGTATAAAAATAATATAAATTCTCCTCGTTTTTAATTATCAATGTGTATTTTGTGCTATATAAATAAACTCTGCTTTCTTTTTTATGATATATTTCTCTTAATTTCATCAATGCTTATTGTTAACCCCTACATGAAATTACATTTCATCATTTCATAAACAATGCAATCAATTTTATCCTATTTATTTTTAGCCTGCACAATAATTCTAGCATTTGAATCCAAATAGTGGTCCGCATCTTTAAGTGGCTCAGTGATCTGTGATATAATGTGTTGGAGGTTTTGTGGCAATGCAGAAAAGCAAATCAGTAATGGGGCCATCGTCAGCTGAGAGCAGGAGACGGGGTGAACACCAGCAACCCTGAGGAGGAGAGACAGAGAGAAAGACAGATAGACAGAGAGGGAGCCGTCCAACCCAAACGTGCCTTGCAGCCATGCAATTATTTTCTGCAGTGTGTTTCAATATCAACTCGAGAGCAATGCAAATTATTTAAGACACACTTTTTTAGGAGCTGCAATTATAATAATGATGATCTCAATTAGCGTTGCCATCGCCTCGGACTATTTAGCAGGCGATTCTGCAGCCGCAGGCGAGTCCCCACTGGAGAGCAGGAACACAATGTCAGGGCTGAGCGGAGAGGGACACTTTCAGCCTCTGAATCACTAAACCCAATTTTTTTTTTTTTTTTTTTTGCACAATAGCACATCATTTTTGACACTTTTTGCTAAGAGACAACTAAATTAGGCTGTTGTATGTGCACACTGTCATATTAAAGATGCAGTTGACTGTCACACACAATCATTTAAACAGGCCTCTTAGTTTAGAAACAAACAAAATCACATATGGAGTGATGCATTTAAAATGGAAGTCAGTGTAGCTTTGCACTGGGATGAATGTTAAAATACACTGTTGTGAAAGTACAGCCGCAGGATCACATTAAAGTGTTAACATGACACTAATTTGATAAAATCACTTACCTTTACATGTCAGTCTAAAGTTGTAAAACAATTATCAACTTAGTTTTACCATTTTAAGTTGGTTAACTTTGTGTGCATGATGTGCACAAGGAAACGAAAAAGGGACTCCTTACATTCACTTCCATGTTCATCCGCCTAGAAAAACAGTTCCACTAAAATAAAGGCCTGGACAATTTAAAGCTTTTCTAAATAAACCTTTGTGCATATAATACTTAATATTAGTGCTTTCACAAAAATATGAGCTCACTTTTTTGTTTTTAAACACTGCAGAAAGTCTCACCCCTTAGACTTCAATTGCAAGTGCTTTACATTCTTAAATATAAAGATTCCAAAAGATGGTTTTCACAGGATAAGAACCATTTTTAGTTCCCTAAAGAACCTTTCAGTGAACAGTTTTTCTTCTTATTTTTTAAGTGTGAAGAACATTTTAAAAATCAAAAGAACACCTTTTGTGCAGTGAAAGTGTTCCATGGATGTTAAAGGTTCCTCATGGAACTAAAGATGCTAATAAAGAACCTTTATTTTTTAAGAGTGTACCATAAGCAAGATTTTCGCATATTTTTATAAACTAAAGGACAAATTTAAATTATTTTATTATGTGCTACTTAATATATTTTGACTCACGCTAAACCCAGAACAGTCCTTTAAATCAATAAGGAGTACATGCTATTTTTATTAGTAGACTAGGACTTTAGTGAATGTGAGACCTCTACCTAAAGAACAAAATGTATGCTGACCTATTTCATCTCTCTCAGTTCATGTGGAAAAGGCTTGCACCGCTATCCCATTCTTTTATTCATTGCTCTGTAAATAACTCCACTTTATGAAAAGCAGCGAATGTGACTCACGGATAGCTCTAACCACAAGCCATTATTATTTCATGGCCTTTGAAAGAGGGGTCTGTAATGTGGCTCACACTTTAATGTCTGCACTCGCTCTGATGTTGTGTGGTACACAGCAGCCCTTGTTGCACGTCGTATGCCATCCCTCACTTGAATTCACAAACACTTCCAAGTGCATAAAAAGCACGGAAGAATAGTGTCCTGAGAGGTAGTGTGTTGCAGAAACTGCCGGAGTAACTGCAGCAAACTGGGCACAGGGGGAGCATTTTGATTGGGTGAAACCTAAAAAAAAATCCAAATTCTTCTCGGTGACCAGTGGAGGACCTGCTAAAAGACGGATTCTCAGGGGCCTGTTAGCTCGGTCTTTGTGGTAAAGTCGAATCCCTTCAGAGTAAAAGGCCACTGATGGAGCAGCCCATCAGTCAAGATAAAACTGTTATGCATGAAAATGAGTGCCGGGTCACACCAGGGACATGGGTTCAATCACGGCCTGCCCGAGCACCTGCTTGTGACTTTGACAAGTTTGCTTTTACTATTTTACGCGCCTTTTACAATTTTCTTGCAAATTTGTGGTCAAAGCATTTCAATTTCAAAGGCAGAAATGAGGTTAAATAACATCTGTCTGCGCTGACCCTGAGTAAAACGTGCCATTTTCTTGGGAAAAGGATTCATTTGTTTGATCGGAGTAAAACCAGGATAAGAAATAAGATCATTTAACACCCACATGCATATTTGTCTTAAAGGTACAGTGCTAAAGGAATAGTTCACCCAAAAATGAAAATTTGCTGAAAATGTACTCCAAGGACATCCAAGATGTAGATGAGTTCGTTTCTTCATCAGAATGGATTTTGCATGTACATCACTTGCTCACCAGTGGATCCTTGCTCACTGCAGTGAATGCTGTCAGAATGAGAGTCCAAACGGCTGATAAAAACATCACAATAAGTCACAAGGTGACTCCAGTCCATCATATAACGTCAATTAATGTAATGCGAAAAGCTGCATGTTGGTATTAATCTAATCCATCAAAACATTTTTAAATTAAACCATTGCTTCAAGCTAAAATATGAGATCTTTATTCATAAAATTGCATTCTCCAGTTAAAAAGTGATCTCATCTGAATCAGGAGAGAAATATGCATAGATCAAGCAGCTTCTACAAGTCTAAACAGTTCTAAACAAACATGTCTCTGGATTTTGATGTGAGAGGACAACAGGGAATGGACTTTTTCACTGGAGGAAGCGTTCTTATGGATTTATTATGTATTTTTATTATTATGTTATATTATGTATTTTTGCCAGAAGTGAATGATGGAGTTAAGACTTGATGGATTTGTTTCTTACAAATGTGCAGCTTTTCGCTTCACAAGACATTTATTGACGAAGATGTTTTTAACAGCTGTTTGGAATTTTATTCTGACGGCACCCATTCACATCAGTGAGCAAGTGATGTAATGCTACATTTCTCAAAATCTGTTACTAAGAAACTCATGTAGGCTGCATCTTGGATGGCCTGGGGGTGAGTAAATTTTCTCTTTTGGGTGAACTATTCCTTTAAGACTCCTTTCACCTGTACTAACTTAAAATGTAGAGACCACTGAAAGTATGACTTTTGTATGTTTTAGCAGTCTGAAATTTTGGCTCAAGGGGGCGGGACTACCGGTTGGTTTTATCATTTTTTATTATTATTCCTAATTGGTTACAACTTGTAAAAAGTTAATAACAAAGGATCTCAGCGACTCGGCTATATGCAGACGCCCAGACGCTATGCATTATTTTTGGGAAATAAACCGCTCCCTCACGCCGTGCTTTCAGCGTTCAAGTAAACACACGCTGCAGCTCAACTGGGGGCCAAAAACATAGCAAATACGCATGAAGATGTGCCGTTTCCCCACAGGGGGCCAGGCTGCATCCCAAATAGCCTTTTCAAGTGAGTTGTGCCGGGCCACGCTCTCCTAAGATCAAAGCCGAGGCCGGAGAACAAGGGCCGCCGCGTCCATTACGCGCACCTCTGGCTGCACGGGCGGCTCCTTCGTTCCTCGTCTAAACAACACTCGAGGTGCCGAGAGCCGGAACAAAGCCGTGTAAGTCGGCTATTAAATTTTTATTGTTTTTTTTTTTTTCTTTGCCGAGCTGTTTTTGAGTTCCTGCGACGAATTCCTCCACGTTGCATAAAAGCATAATGCAGCCCCATTTCCACAGGCTGCGTCTTTGTAGAATAAAAGATATATGTGTACAAAAAAAGTAAGAACTCCCTGATGTTGGAGGTAGACAGTTGCTTTTCAAATCCTAGTTTTGGTCCTTTATTTTATTCAGCAGTGAAAAGCCATGAATACAGAAAATAATAACGGCCGTTACAGTTCTCAATCGTGACCTCTACTCTCGCAGAAATCCGTAACATATGGACACAGTACACGGTAATGAAAAGTATCAAAAAGGAGTCTCGATTTGAAGGAAACTAAACCAAACGAAAAGACAAAAACAACCAAAAGGTATTCACCAATTACATAAACATGTTTTTTTTTGGTACAGTCCTAATTTACTGTATACATAGGGAATCGTATTCCCGGAGAATGATAGTTATTAGAAAGGATACATGACTCAATTGCCAGACGTAATGCTTCAGAACCTATGCACAGAGGTACAAGCAATAAATACACACATTAGGAAAAGCCTTACAGCTACGCAACGCAGATGCAGGAAAAGCAGGTTTGCTATTCTTAGCAAGCAATGAGAGAACAGTAAAAATTCATGAAATTCAGGAGAAAAAAACACTGATCTTTTTAGCTTAGAAAAAAATGTCTGGTAAATTCATGGGTCCACCAACATTTTTTTTTGTATCTTTTTACATAATATGCACAATTATCAAAATACAGACAAAATCATCCCAGAAAAAAACCCAGACAATCCTAAAATCTATTGGAGGAGATTGCCGATCTGGAGGTTCTTCTGGTATTATGTGCAAGCAACTATTTTAGACATTTTTTAAAATGTTTTTACAAAACCCATGCAAACTCTACAGGTAATATGCATTCTGTGGCTGAGAGTTTCTTTTGTCGATCATCATCATCATCATCTCCCGGAAACAGTATAGCTGAGGTATGCACACTTTATGTACTTAGTCCATCAACATCATCATCATCCTAACGTTTTATTATACGTGTTTATTAATTCTTATTTCCAGTTCACCAAATGAATTTAGACATGCATTTTTTAATAACACAATATCCCCTTACAGGTATTTTTACATATTCATTCTACAAATGTTCTGAGGACAAACTAGTTCAATGCAAACCTTCCACATCTGCCTTTGGGAATGTAAACTGGCGCTTTTGGCGACGTCCTGCGTGAATCGGGTGGAAAAATGTGTCGGTGGCGTTCTAACGATTCGTGCAATCTGCCATTTTTTTCGCGTTGTGAAGAGGTAGAAGCCTTTTTTGGATAAGTGGGAGAACCCTTTTTGTATCTTCTTATTCAAAGACGCTGCGTCCTTATATTTGGTGCCATAAAATTATTATGAATGTCATCTTCAAGTCAATTTGCTGACTCCAGCAAAGGATAAGGGATACGCTTTGTTCCTGGATCCAGCTTCGCTGTCTTATTAGTGTGTGAGTGTGTGTTGGTGTGCTAAAACTAGCAGCCAACCCTTCGGTTTGGCATGAAACGGGAACAACTGCACAGTATGTTTCACACACAGAGAGACAAACTTTGACATTATCGGTTACAAGACAAAGCAGTTATCCGTTTCAAATGGGTTTTCTGCATTAGAGAACAATCAAAGAAAGAGAGAGAAAGAAGAAAAGGAAACAGGCTTTGCGTTATTTTCATCTCCATCCGTTGTATAAGAAGAGGCAGAAATCTGTATAACTTTGGTTTGACTGAAAACAGAAGCAAACTTTAAAGCAACAACCGCTTTTCCTCGATGACATCAGCAATGTTCAAATAAAAGCGTTTCACCTCAAATAACCGGTTGCTACTTATACACCATACATGGTCTAACCACAAACCTTCCCATGATCCAACACGAGCTGTGTCTTTATAGCCATGAATTATACAAGGAGTCTGAATCAATGGAGCAAAGCAAACGCCAGCTGGAAAAGGATTCGTCCTCTTCCTGTCATGGCTCCGTTTGCTTTTACAATATAACCAAGCCACATCATTTCATATCGACTTGAAATCATGACTTTTTTGGCTTCACTAGATATCTTAAAGTTTGGTACCATATTTTCGGTTTCGGCTCTGAAGAAACTGACGGATATAAGACATGACACGTTGGACAGTCACAAAGAACAGTACATTTCACTAGTAAAAACGATGACAAGATGGCTTACGCAAATCATAATAAAAGGAGGAGGAATACAAAAGTAACGTTTTCTGCACTTCCACAAATGGTTATTTTGGTCATGATCCATTTATAGCTGCTCTCTCGCTCTACCTGGACCACATGACGGTCGCTGAATTGAGGTCTTCCCGTTTTATTAGGGGTCGACCGACATCACGAGGCCAGAGCGAGTGCTCCGTCTGTCGATCAAATTACATCAAAATCATTTTCTCTTTGTACAGGGCTAAAGGAGACAATCCCAGAGGTTATTCGAAGGTAGTTAGTGGAAAAAAAATCTTCTCTTTGTACTAGTTAAAGTCACAGAAGACTGACCAAAGAGTCTGGTGGCTTCTGTCTAAGCTATTGGCCGTTGATAGTGTTGGCTTTGGTTTCTAGCTGTTGCCTGTGACTCTTTGCAGGTAGACAAAGCTTTAGAACAAGGAGGTAAAGAGACTAGAAGAATATGCAGAAATGCATCTTTTTCTTTCGTGTTTTTCCTCTCAGCGTGGTGCTCGCAGCAGTTGCAATTGAATCACTTTTCACGTTTTCAGCAGAAACGGAGCTAGTGAGACTCGAGATCTACTTTGTGTACTTTTTTTGGACAGCTGCAACAGTCTTGATACCTTGGTTGTGTTACTGATGTGATTTTAAGAAATGCCATTTACAGCTGCAAACATGACTCGAAATGAACGCAAGCTAAGTCGCGGGAAGAACGAAACGACAGCGATGGGGGGGGGGGGGGGGGTGGGACAAATAAACAACAACAACGAAAAACTGCTTTTTTTCCTTTTTAAAATTTTGTCGACATACAGGCAATGACACTAATTTTTGATACTACTCATGTGCAAAAAATAACAGAGCAACAACTTGAATTGAACCAGCAATTGCATCTAACACCGACGACTACTGTGGCTTGGATATTCACAAACTTAAAACTTCTTTTTTTGGCAGTATATGTGGCCGTTGGCTTTCTACAAAACAGACTCGCTCCCGTTTCACTTCTGTCTTTTTCGGTCCGTAAGCCTCGTGTTCGTTGTGTGAGGTGGCCGAGCTGATTCGAATGAAATCTTGTCCTTTTGTTCTTCCTTTCATGTTTGTTTTCAAAAAGCAGACGTCACATGTCTGTCCATCTGTGGTCCCTAAAGATCTGCGCTATAGATTTTCTTTGGGCCAGTCTCCAGATGCATGCTAAATAAATACTCCCGCCTGCTGAGTCCAGTCTTTTGCGTTTGCGGTGGTTGTGGATTAGTTGAGGGGCGGGGCCTGAAAGGGGCAGAGCCCCAGCGGAGGGGTGGGGCAAAATAGTCATTCCAGGTCCTCCGATAGGTTGCCCTCCTCAAGCTCCCGGTCGTCATCCAGCTCAGGACTGTGATTGGCTGTGGTCACCAATGACATCGGACAGTCATCGTCGTCCATGTTTAGTGGCTCCTCCTTGACGTGAATTGGAGGCCTGTGTAAGTGAAAAAATGAAATAAATAAATACATTCCAAAATTTAGGTAAAGGTCTGGTCAAATATGTTAAAAAGGTTACATTAATGCTGCATTTATTTTATATAAAATACAGTAAAAACTATTATTATGAAAATACAATTTGAAATAACGGTCTCAGTATCTTACATATTTAAAATTGTAATTTATTTCTGTGATGCAAAGCTGAATTTTCAGCATCATTACTCCAGTCTTCAGTGTCACATGATCCTTCAGAAATCATTCTAATATGCTGATTTGCTGCTCAAGAAACATTACTTATAATCAATGATGAAAACAGTTGTGCTGCTTAATATTTTTGTGGAAATTGTGATCCATTTTTTCAGGATTCTTTGATCAATAGAAAGTTCAAAGCAACAGCATTTAGTTGAAATACAATTTTTTGTAACATTAAAAAAACATTATTAAACTTTACGGTCACTTTTGATCTACTTAAGATGTCTTTTCTGAATAAAAGTATTAATTTCTTTAAAATTCTTACTGCCCCTAAACTTTGGAATAATATTAAAAATAATAATACTAATAAACAAACAAACAAACAAATAAACAAATAAATAAATAGGACATTCAGGATCTTATATGACCAGTAAAAACGTTTATTTTGCGATAATGGCCATCTAACTGCACATTATCCCACTTATTTCTTATTAAATAATAAATGGACATTATGATTTAAGTTCAAATTATACTGTTAATTGAGAAGAGAGAGATATGAAACTAGTACAGCTATACAGAAATGTGGTTGCCAGTATATAGTTTCCCTAGCATTACACAAAAAACATTTGATAGCAAAAAACCAGCTACTGACCAATCAGAATGAAGTATCGCAGGAAGCTGATAAAAATAAGTACCTATAGGCTTTGTAGCAAATCTAAGATCGAATAACAAAACTGCAATGAAATTAAAAACAGTGTAAAAACCGTAACTCATCAACCACGTGAAAAAGATTAGATGCACTCATTCAACACAGCACCCTTGTTTTCAAAGTCCCAAAAAAGCATTAACAGCAATTAAACCCCGATTAATGAAACGCAAGTGTGAAACGTGAAACCGTTGACAGTAAAATATGCTCGCCGCTGAGAAGTTTACTGATGGCACCTGCTATTTAAAAGGGAAAAAAGGAGTAGCTGCAGCCCCATTATAAATAATGGAGAATTTCTCATCCTCTCGCCCCTGGAGCAAAGAGGGGGGGTTTGTTGGGTGGGCGGGGGGAGAGTGGAGCTTTTTTTTTTTATTTTTTTTTTATCTTGTTAATAGAAAGTGCAGGCCTTCGTTAATATGCAGGGGCCGTGGTGGCACTTCTCAAGTGAGGAGACAACCTGCAGCTAGACTCCACCATTAATCAACTTCAGACTGCCAGTTGCCTCGGACACCACGATCCATGTTTTTAACTCCAAATGGATGAATATCTTTACCGACTGTCAATAAATGTAGGGAGGAGGGTAAAAAAAAAAAAAAGGTGAAAAAACACGGAGAGGTTTGGCGAGGAGCGGCGAGATGCCGAAGAGAGGGCGGAAGTAGGGTTACTAACAAGAATAATAACTCTGTCATACACAAACAAGGCTTAACATGATCTCGGGACCTTGGCAGGGAGAGAGGTTTGTGCTACCATGATAAATCTGACAAAAACTAATTATTTCTGACACGTCGGATGCATCAGGAAATCCCGCTGGACTGGAGAGAGAGAGAGGGAAAGAGAGAGAGAGAGGAATCCTTATCAACTAGTCTCTGTATTAGGCCGTGTCTGGCTGCTCTCTCCTGGGTCGCGCTCATCAATGGCACGGGGAACTTTGAATATGAAAAGAATTTTAAAAGGTACATATTACTTTAATATTTATAGCAAAATAGATTAATATTCAGATGTGGAAGCACTGGAATGTTTCTGTCTCCTGTATTCGGCTACGTGCGCTGGAGAGAAAGGGGGCGACTACGCCGGACCGCCACAATGATATATTTCACACCCTCAAGAAATACCTGTGAATGCGAATTAAAAAGTTCTCCTTCCTTTATTAAAGCAATTAATTCAAGCACAATGGCGTCTGGTCGTCAGACAGTGTAATCTTGAGTAAAGATACACTCTCGTTGGCATGTCCATCAGCCATTACTAGTTCTTTTATTCTTTTTACTATATTGGACATGGTTTCATATTTTCATAAGTTTATGGAATTTGTTATCGTAATTTCCATTCGATCTCATCATTTAACTGGCATATTAACCCTAAAAACATTGATATAATGTTTGCAATCATCTATTTGGTCATTGTAACAACATGGTGCTATAAAAGATGTTTTTGACTGTCACTGCTCATTACTACAGTTTTAATTTTATACTGTGTGTAAGTTTTGCAACTTTATCGTTTGCATAAATTCATTCTCTGCCATTTTTGCCATAATGATGATGCTAAAATGTTCGTAGGCATTTATTTTGCCATCAAAAAATAGTGTAACTTTCCACCCGCCGCATTTATCACACAATAACAAACTGATACACCCTTAAGGGTAACACTTTATAATAACGTTCAGTTGCAAGTCATTTATAAGAGATTAGATAATGATGAACTAATCATTTACAAAACATTCATAAGCGATTAATAAGTGATATGCTAACAATTGTGTATGTTTTGTTAAATCATTTACAAGTCATTTACAAGTAATTAGTTAATGATGAACTAATCATTTACAAAACATGACTATGCATTTATAAATGATTAATAAGTGATGTTAATATTTTTATCTGTTTAGATTGTAGTATCTACAAATCTGTCGTTAGTTATCTTAAAAAAAAGCATATCATGAAATAATCAAACAGATCCTTAGTAAATGGTTAATAAGTTACTAGTTAATATATTATTAATCACTTAAAAATCATATCTCACTGCATTAAAAATACTCCATGTGTGTCAGAGAAGACCTCTGTCTACACCCTCACTAGTCATCCTTTACATTGCAGTACACACTGCAAAGTATTCAAAACCTGTTGTGTAAACACATGAATAAATCATTTACAAAGCTTTCTGCGTCCCTTAATCTAAAGTGTAAACTACTCATCAGTTGTAAATGTTTTACTCATCATTCGTAGATCTTTCACTCCAATATACACACAACCTGTAATCAGCAGGTTTGTAAAACATTTACAACTGATGAGTAGTTTACACTTTATATTAGGGGACGCAGAAAGCTTTGTAAATGATTTATTCACGTGTTTACACAACAGGTTTTGAATACTTTGCTGTGTGTACTGCAATGTAAAGGATGACTAGTGAGGGTGTAGACAGAGGTCTTCTGACACACAGAGTATTTTTAACACAGTGAGATAATAGTACAATGTTGACATTTCAATGATTTTTAAGTGATTAATAATATATTAACTAGTAACTTATTAACCATTTACTAAGGATCTGTTTGATTATTTCATGATATGCTATTTTTTTAAAGATAACTTACGACAGATTTGTAAATTGTTAGCATATTACTTAATCATTTGTGAACATAAAGTCATGTTTTGTAAATGATTAGTTAATCATTAATCACTTGTAAATTATTTATAACTTAATCTACAAAACAGATAAAAATATTAACATCACTTATTAATCATTTATGAACAATGTTATGTTTTGTAAATGATTAGTTCATCATTAACTAATCAATTATAAATGTCTCACAACAGAATGTTATTATAAAGTGTTACCGTTTTCGTAACTGTAATGTTTGCAACTGTTTTATGTAAATTGTTCATTCTCATCATTTCTTTGCAATCTTAGCCATAACAATGATACTACAATCTATTTTTGTATCAAAAAAGTAATATATAGTTAGTATGTTCACCTGTGATTAAAAAAGATTTTTGTCATTGTAATTCGCCATTTTATTGGCGTTACAGCCATAAAAGATAAAGCTATAATGTTAGTAAACATCTCTTTTGTCATAATAATGTTTGATGGGGCTATAAAAGACATCGATGACCGTCAACGCTCACCTAACGTTGCGCTGGCCACATTTATCGTACAATAACAAACAGATATAATTAAAGATATTATGGCGAGACAAATGATCTCGGTCGGTCCAACGTTCCACTGGCCATTAAGCTCGACACAGGCCTTTACTCCTAATGTGAAGAAGCATGGCTTACAGCTTTCATTTGCATTAATTATAAATCAGCGGCATGCTTGTGAGGTCGAAGGAGGAAGGAGAGAGGAAGAGAGAAATGATTAGTCCTTGCCGTCCCTTCTCCACTGTATTAAGATGTCAGGATGAGTCATTTTGTGTTTAATGAGAGGCTGGCATGAGAAAATCTGGAGCCGGAGTCTGTGCCAGTCTCTGTGTGTGTGTGTGTGTGTATATATAGACACTGGCACAGCGCTTGAGTAAAGATGCTTCCCTAGCCCAAAATGATCAGAGAAGACTATGACTGCAAAGACTAGCCATTTCAAGCATGTTTGTGCAAGTATGTGGGTTTAATAATGTTTAAAAAGTTTTATTACATAGTTTTCTAGAATGCTTGATTCTGATTGGTCAGTTGCAGCATATAATGATGAAATATTTATTCTATTTTTATATATATATATATATATATATATATATATATATATATATATATATATATATAATTTCAGCTAAACTTTAATATTTTTGGATTTTCACAAAAACATGCTTTTATGAGCACTATTTAACCAATTTTACTTCCATAAAGTGACATATTTCAGAGTAAACAATGAATGTTAATTGTTAAAATGTTAATTTTACTTAATTTTATCCACTGAGAATTCACTTGATAAAAGAGCATTTAAATTTCTTTTTTCATATTGAAGAAACCATCAGATTATCTTTGTATTTTGTTTGCATAAAAGCAAACTATTACGTTTTCTCTAAACAAGATACAGAGAACAGAACATGTCAAAAATTATGTATGTGCTTATATACACACATCTAGTCTGACTGATACCATTAATGCAACATGTTCAGAGAAAGGTTAGTCCAATTGTTCTGTTTCTCAAGAGACAAAATGCGAATATGTTGTCCTCTTTAGCCTCTTCATTATTAAATGCAACCCCGAAAAAGCCACTCACAAAACATATTTCTTCCATTTTGGGCATGTAGAGGTCATGTAACAGGGACTTCACCTTTATTGAGCATTTATGTCTTAACGCTTCAGCTAGAAAGAAAGAAAATATGACAGACGAACAGGCAGAGAGAGAGAGAGAGAGAGAGAGAGAGAGGGGGTGGGGGGGGGGTGGGGGGGGTGGGGGGGGGGGGGGGGTCTAAAAACAGCAGACTTAACTGTCTGTTATTAAAAGTTAAATAACCTGAGGGAGTGAATACACAGGGATTCTGTCTGGATCTCAGATTTGGCCCACTTCACACTACTGTCCCACTTCTGAATCAAACACACTCCTATTAACACAGATTTCCAGAGCGCGCAGTGTGTTTTTTAGCTAATAGGGTCTTTGGGTTAGCATTAGCAGCCCTGTGCATGAAAACGCATGAAATGTGTGCATGTGCAGGTCTGACGGAGTGCGACACACTTCCCGCTGCCCTTAACGCTCGTGCTACCATCTTTGGCTCGGTAAACACAGCCATCCAGCATGAGTGACATCACTGATTAGGGTGAGCACATGTTCTATATCACCATTCCTCCGACCGGCACCGCATTAATCTTTCATCAGCCTGTGCTCTCTCTCTCTGTCTCCTTCTTTCTCTCTGTGAGCCATTAAAAAAGATGGAAAGGCAAAGATTTTAAAGTAATTAATGATATAGTTAGCTACTAAATATTAATAGGAACAGTCTTGCATAAAATATAACATCTAAACCTCTGCGATGGGGACAGTGGGGTAATTACAAGGGAATCTATAATTATGGCAGCCTTCACTTCTTACCTATTTATAGGTAAGCGCTGTAATCCAAGAACCAAATGTACACTTAACCTTCAGGTCTAGATTTTTTTTTTTTTTTGTATGCATATGTAATTTAAATGTAATTTAGGAACCTTGCGAATATTCATACCACTGCTGGTTCAATGTAAAAAACAAAATAAAAAAACAAAAATAATTTTATATATTTTTTTATAATTAATACATTAATAGTTATTTTATTACATCTAATGTACAATATTCAGTTTTTTGGCACAAAAACTCACTATTTTGCTATAATTTCCAAACATCTTCCCTTAACATTTAAGGTAAATATTTTTAATTATATTATATATATATATATATATATATATATATATATATATATATATATATATATATATATATATATATATATATATATATATATATATATATATTAGTTAAACTATAATGACTGCACATCATCTCTCAAAATGTAAGGCAAATTAGGAGTTTGCAACCCAATTTACTTCCATAATGTGACATATTTCAGAGTGAAACTGGATAAACAATGAGTAAGTTTAGTGAATTGAGTGAATTTAATTTTAAAAGGTAATTTAGGAATGAATGAATTTAATCTAAACATAATTTAGGAACCTTGTGAATACTCATATCACTGCAGAATCAGTGCTAAAAATCTGAAAGAATTAAAATAATTTTTTTTTTTTTTTTTTTATAAATAATATTAATTATTGCCATTTTATTTCTATAATAATTAATTATTTTAGGATCTTAAATACAAAATAAAATCAAAACTGACCCCATATACCTTATGCTGGTGTACCTCCTGATTAAAAAAAAAAGAATAATATAATGTTAATATTGATAATATTAGTAATATTAGCTAATTAAATTGCCCATTTTTCATGATCCAATCAAATCCTGTTGGATGAAATCAAGCCCTGCTGAATATTTTGTAAATACGTCACATTATAGACTTTAAATGTGCCGTTTTATGTCTAAATGCATGTGTATGTGTGTGAACTCACAGTTGGGTCTGTGGGGAGTATCCGGGACTGCTGTGTCCGTTAGTGTCCAGGTGATCTAGTGTGCCGTTGAAATCTTCATGCGTGGCGCCCTGTAATAGGCCAGTCGGGCTGCCGCTCATCAGTCCTGGAGGACTTGCCCCCATCATACCTGACGCGCTATTCATCAAGCCTGGATTACCCAGCAACGGCAAAGAGGTCTCCGCCAAGGCAGCCTACAAGAGAAAGAGAAAGAGAGGGAATAGTTATTTTCAAGCCTTTTCAGTAGTCGGCATGTCACAGCGTACGGCTTCCAGCTCGTTCCAGATTATCTCCTCTTTTTTATCGAGTTACTTCCAAATTATTGCTGAAGAATCAGTATGATAAAAACAGATGAGAACTGCCACAAAGTGGCAGAAAAAAAAACAACGGGAAAGTTTCGAAGTTGCAAAAACAATCTCTTCACCTTACAAGACAGGCCTCAAATGAACAGCGAATAAAGAAAGCCCGAGCATCCACATGATAATGAAACCATCCAAAACTTTACCTCAAAACAGTCAAAGAAAAAAAAAAGACTCCTGACATTTTTGCCTCCTGCACATTAAAGTTATATACAGTAATTAAATTTTAAAGTTTTTGCCACGAGCACCTCGCTGGCCGACACTGCGAAGCCAAATCATTTATGACAGTTTGGATAAATATTAATGATTATGCCCTCGCATTTGCACAGGCTGCTATCAATCTGAGGCCAGGATGGCAGAGAAGGTACCTGCCTCTACCACACGGTGTCCTTCTAGACTCTCACTGCCTGTGCCAACCTCTCTCACACACACACACGTTTACCTGTAAGCTGGCGTTCAGAGCTGCCCCATAACCCAGACTGGATGGCAGGTTCTTGACCAGCGTCGGGCTCCTGATCACAACAACACAAATGTTTAAGTATATTACTATTAATCTGACTATAACAGCATCTGAAAGACATTTGTAGTGTGTTTGTATGTTTGTGTGTGTGTACCCTGTAATCTTCTGAGATCTGCGTTTTTGATATTCCATTTCGTCCACGGTCCACACAGCGCCCTTCACGTTCTCCACCCGGACAAAACACTTGTGCAGGCTGAGGTTGTGTCGCACTGCGTTCTGTTAAACATACATTTATACAACAAATTCTTAGAGAGCGCATTTACTTCAATAAATGTATTTACTATGCATGATTTATCAGTGCATTTTATTCTAAAGAAAAAAAGTTGATCTTTTTTTAAAGCTTTCTGCTGGTGTAATCAAAGCCTCATAGGTGAGGAAAAAATATTAACCAATAATATCACAGCTTCTCATCTACTGCTAAACACTATTGTTGTAAAATAATATGGCCGTTATTTAAATTATGGCAGTTATTTATAGATTAAAGGCCATAATAAGTAGGGAATGTAGATGTTTCTGGTTAATAAATTAAAAGGACAAAAAAAAAAAAAAAATCAAGTAATAATTAAAATTCCAAAAATATATTCATTCAATTGATCAAAATGACCCATAAACACACTTTCATAATCAAGAAGCATGAATAAAAAAAAGAAATATGGAGAGTCTTGTACATCGCCATAAAAGAATCTAATTAAAACATGTAGCAAAGAAGCCAAATAATAACCTTTGCTCATATTACATTTTTTTCATGTTTTATTTGAGGGGCGGGTGTTTTTTGCTCTAAGAAAAGGGAGAGAGAGGAATATAAAAAAAAAAAAAAAAAACCCTCATAAGCAGTTCTCGCATCTGACCTGAAAATCCCAGGATTTGATTGATCTTAATGCCCATGGCTCTGAATATGATAATTTTAATATTAATGAGCAAATGAGCAGTTTTATTATGCATGCTATATAGTTATAACTAATAAGCTGGCGGGGCTGAGAGCTCGATCCCCAAGCTGAGCTGATGAGACCAAGCACAGATATTAAATCACCTTTCATTCCTTTTTAAAAATTCTCTCTGTTAATCAAATGACAAGCCCGTCACCAGCCGGCCCTGCCCAGGCCCTCACAAAAGAGCAGGGAGGCTCCGAATGGAAATTCCTGCTCCGCTATTGTAGAAGGAGGGACCCGAATATGCCGAAAGCCCCTGCTTTGCCTCTTTGTTCCAGTCGGGACCAGATTAAAATATGGAGTTGATAAGGACAGAAGCAAAGAGAGCTGGAAACAGGGATGCGTACGCGGCATATACAAGGCCATAAAATGCCTAAAAACGCTCATCCGTGCGTCTCCAAACACACGCTCCGGCAGTAAATGAGTCGTGGCCCAGCATGCATCTGTACGGGGAGCTATTGCACACCCTTGTGGAGCTGTAATCATACACCAGCATCATTAGCAAGCCAAATCCAAATTAATTCACTTTGCTAAATCTAGTGCTGGGAAATGCTTCGCATGCTGATGAGAGCCGGAGAAACCTTTGAGAGGACCTGCGTCGGAGTTAAAATAGAAAGGGAAAAACGGGCGTGTATCTTATCGACACGCACCGCGCTCTCCTGTCTAAAAATAGAGGATGGTTTTTATTGTATCCTCCTTTTCTTTTCATCCCCGTCTGACAATGTATTTGTTGGGACAGAGAGACAAATGAGGCCTTTTGTACTGGGAAATAAAGTGTGCTTCCTGGATGACAGGGGCATTAGCGCTTTAGAGCCAAGCGGGTCTTAACCCCTCTCTCCATTTGTCTTGTTCTCCTTTGCTTTTTGTCTCGCCGCATGAGTTATAGTGTGTACGAAGCCTCGGCCGACATCAACAACAGCAAGAAAAGGGATGTAGCGGAGTGTGTCTACAAGGCAAACAGCCATCTTTCAAACTAATTAACCAATAATATGCAGGGTGGGGAGGGAGAAAAAATGAAAAGGAGACACTGAGAAAGCAGTTACACGCCATGTCTAACAAAAGGTGCTGATGATTGAGTGGCTGGTTAGTAATTAGCGCGTCAGAGCGCACACCTCCCCGTCAAGACTCGGCTATTAATTGCACCAAATTAGAAAACGATATCAGAGGCTGAATTATTCTTTCACTTGTCACAGAGAGAGCGAGCGAGTGCGAGATAAAGAGAGAATTCGTCCTTTTCAGGAGGCAGGTTAAAAAGAGGCGCGATTGCCGTTAATCGGCCCATGTCCCTCGCAGGCCTCCGTAGCACGTTACCTTCCAGGTGGCAGCATTGCGTCTGAAGTAGGCGAAGGTCCGTGTGAACCAGCTGTAGATTTCGTTGAGCGTCAGCTGCATGTCACCTGACTCCATGATAGCCTGCGATGAGATGCCATTAAGCGGCGCGTTAGAAACTGGAGTGCGTCGAGGTGCTCTCATCCAGATTTAATTCAAGCAGCAATTAATTACAATCTAATCAGGCTAAAGCTAATTTATTTCCCACTCACCTGCCTGATGAGGGTTGCATAAGTAAACGGTGGCCTGACGTCAGCGTTCTTGTAAAACTCGTAGTTTGGGGCGATCTCTGTGGAGAAAAAGAAAGAAAGCAAGCAGCAGATAAATAAAAAATAAATAAATAAATAAATAAAATAAACCCAAGTGTCACCACCTAGGATAATTGCTAAACGTGTCTCCGCCAGGAATTCATTCAGGATTTTATCAAATTAAAACGAGAGGCGAGTTGGGGGGTGGGGGGGCACTTCAAATCAGCATTTTACATGTCCAACTAAATACATTTTTAATTAATCTCTCTCTGGAGAAATCTTAAACATTAACACGCTCGTGAAATTAGAGCCCGTGTCGATATTTTGTATGTGTTTGAATAATTCATGCATTCCCCGCTGCTCCAACACTTGCAGAAGACCAGTAAATATAAACATCAAACAAGATGTTTTTACATGCATCGCCTTCTTGAATATTGCATCATTTTATATTTGCCTGTAATTAAAATGCATTGAATATTGATGATTTGATTTTAGCCTCGTTTGCATGAAGAGCGAAAAAAAAAAACAAAAAAAAAACATTGACGAACCTGAGGACAAGGGCATGGAGTATTTGTCGGTGTGGCGTCTGCGCATGGCGCCCATGCTGGGCACGTTGGCGGGACTGAGGACGTTGGGCACCTGGGGCATCTGGGAAAGGGGCGTGACTGGAGCGGTGGGCGTGGTGGGCGTCTGAGGTAAGTTGGGGGGCGAGACAGACGGGAGGTTCTTTGACATGGTGACGCTGGAGACAAGATTCAGCTGTAGAAGAGAGAGAGAGAGAGAGAGAGAGAGAGAGAGAGAGAGAGAGAGAGAGAGAGAGAGGGATTTAAACGAGTGCTGGCTCATTCCTACAGCTGTGTTTCCCCTAATAAGCAAAGGAGGAAGCAGCCAATCTGCACTAATTACAGGATGAAATTGTATCATAAGAATTCTAATTAGAGCACGCCGTTAAAGATTATCTAATGATCAGGCTGTGAGTTATCCCGGCCCATCTCTATCCCACAAGAGCTCCTTGGATGCAAAACACACGCACGGTGAGAAGAACATCACCTGGCTTCCTGCCATAACCTGGTGCCTCGCTAGTGATCCGTCTCACTCTCTTTCTGTCTTACCACCCAAACACAGAGTCAGGTTTTGAAAATGACCGCCGGTTGGACATCAACAATCGTTTGTGGCACGTGTTGATAAATACAATGAAATGTCAAGCCGACTATTCTCAGGCGGCTACTCTATAGACAATTACAGCTCCACTTAACGATAATGAGATAATGCCAACACAGAGAGTGGCATGCGCTATACCACTTCGCGAGAAATCAATGACTCCTCTAGGGGAATGTTGTATCCTGGCTAACGACTGGAACTAAGACCTTGAAAGGAAATTAATGACAGAGACGCGTTGTCTACCAGAGGGACATCTTAGCAAAAGGGTAAACGGTTGTGTTGTTGACATTACATCACATGCTAAGTAAATACTTGTGTCTTAAAGTCAATATGAAATCAAAATGGACCGCTATTACTTCTAAATGTGTTTCTGGTCTTATTATGAACAATTAATTGCTGCACATTATAAAAAATAAAAAAATAAAAACAAAAACTGACATTTTCTACAACAAATATTCTGGTGCATTTGAATTTGATTCATGTTGAAAAAAACAAAACATTTTTTGTCACTGTTACAAAGCCCCCAAAACAAAACAAAACTAGCCCCAAAACAAAACTAGCTTTGTTATATGAGAGACAAAGTTTTTGTGCTAAATTTATTGCCATTTGTATTTCCATCTTTGTCCTTGCTTGCAAAAATGCATTTTGATGTGTATAATACATTGTATAATGCGTCAGGGGCCGGGTCACGGCACCAGATTTGAAGATTGTCTCTCTTAATATTTTTATCATTGCGGCCAAACCACCAAATCAACCCATAATTACACACTACTCATCTAAAAAGGTTTTGATACACTGTCAAACACTGCAAAAAAGCACTTCATAATAAATCCTATCAGTAGTGAGTGAGCAGGGAAACAGAGAGTGTGCTGCATGTATATTTAAAATGTTAAGACAAGATTTTCCTCCCCTCTCCTCACCTGGTTATGGCAACAAGCGTAACATGTTTGCAGGCATACAATCTGGTGTTTGCAAAATGGAATTTATTAAAGCTTAACTGAGCAGGAGTGAATGAGACACAGGAATCAGTCCTTTACTACCGCTGCTCATCTGAATATATATTCAAGGTTGGCTGAGAGGAAGGGAAGGGGTTGGGAAAAAAAGAGCCCCTCATTATTCAGGACTAGCAGCCTTGGTAACTTTGATTTTCAGCCATCCATGGCATGGCCAAAAGGTAACATTTAATGAAGTGCCATTCAGAGTTTAAATGGGGTCGTATAACAGTGTACCAGCACCTTGTGTTGGGCTACTGATAGCTGTTGAGGGTTTGCCGGTGCTCATTTTGTCGTGCTAATAAATTCGCACTATTAATATTTATCAAATGTGTGGGACGGTTCTCTGTTGGCCCTGTGTGTACGAGGGCGTGAAAGTACAGCTATATTATCTGTAACATCCCTTTTTTGTGGGGAGGATACATGTGTTCTCTTTTGTACCTGCGAAACCGATAACGTTGAAGCATTTGCGTGAGCCTGACACTTGCACTAAGACAAAAAGGAATGAGCCGAAAAAAAAAAAAAAAAAATCGCAGACCCTCGCTGATTATTTAAGAAATCGCCATTAATTGCTCATCATCAAATGCAATTAGCAGTCCTTTCATGTGCGGTTTATGTAATGTAATACTTCATTAATATTATTCATTCATATGCAGTCGTGGATTATAGGCTGAACGTTTTTTATTAGAGTCGATTTCACCGAGCTGCTGGAGTTCTGAGGATGAAAACGGAAAAAAAAAAAAGAAAAAAAAAAGAATAATAAATCGACAGAGGTGAGCAGTCGATTCCTGATGGATTTACAGGATAATTATTCTGTCTTGTGATTATCTGCTTTATACGGTGGGAGGTGATGAGAAAAAATTATGCTGGTGAAATTAGCTACTTGCTAAGCGGCGGCAACACACTAACAATGTTTTCCCCTGCAAAATATTGAATAGCTAATAAATAACTCCAATAAATAATATTTATCGCAGCCTACTCTCTTTTGTAAACACTTTAATTTTCAGCACAACACTCGTTGTCTTTTTGTATTTTGTTTTGATTAATGGTTAAGAATGTCTTTGGGTGAAAATCTGATGTTTTTTGTCTACAAAGGATCCAGACAGATGGGCCGTTTTCATATATTGCTCCATTTTTCTCCAAATACACAGCTATATCTCTGAATGTTTACAGATTATGGGTTATTTCTTCGCAGATAATCTTCTTGCCGTTTCCATCTATCATTTCAAACTGCTTGTTTTCTGAAACAAAACGTCTTCCCCCCTACTTTAAGTGTGCCTGCGGTCGCGGCGCTAAACAGCTTTTACCGGCCAACAGGTTGTTTGCCGTGCTAAAGCCATCAGAGTGTAATGGCTCTGCATTTTTGGCTGAGATCGGGAGAATGATTTAATGCTCTCTCGGTCCTGATAGGGTCCCAAGAAAGAAGGCATTACAAATCCCATTCTCCTCTCATCCTCCAGCTGTGTTTAGAGAGCTCATTTACCATCCGAGTCCTGTTTACTGTACGCGTATCAATATGCACTCACCGGTTTTGGTGATGGTTTGGGCTCTGAAGGCCTCATGTGCAAGTGTGCCATCATCGCCTGAAGACGCTCACGTTCTTTAGAAAGCTGTTAGCGGAAAGAGGGAGGGAGAGAGAAAAAAGAAAACAGACCAGTTTTAGAAATGAGTGATTTTCCCCAGACTACCACAGTAATACATCTTGTTATCAAGCTTGTCTGCTTGTAATAAATCCTGCATACGGCCGGACCGGCTTCCTTAAGCGCGCCTCAAAGACAGACATAAAGCAGTGGTTCTCAACCGGCGGGTCGTGACCCAAAAAACAGCGGGAGGGCTCTTTTCCAGTGGGCTCATGGACAGCTGCAAAACAACAATGCTAAATGCAAATAAAAAACGCAATTAACCATACACTTGAGTATAGTTAGGATAGAACAATAAACAGGCTTATCAACTTTTAAAAAGGAGAAGAAACACACATTCACCTGTCAGTCAGTAATATGCAACATTTGTCTGTTTTATGCATTTAAACAATTTTGAATTGTCATGTTACTAATTTTGTGGCCTATATAGTTCTTGGCAATATAAATAAGCATTAATAAATGCTACCATATAGAACCTTATTATAATACATTAGGCATCACGAACTAACAATTAACTACATTTCTTTAGAGCATGTATTAATCTAGATGAATATTAATTCTTAAAGTTTAAAATATATTAGTATGTGTGAAAATTCACATTAACCAGGATGAAAAAAATGCCGTAAAAATTCAGGTATACAACCTTACTGCAAAGTGATTCCCTTTTATGTGTGATTGAGGACATCTTTGTTACTTTTAGATGATAAGAAGCAGTTTTGTACAGCGTTGGACACTTGATGTCCTTGGGTTCTGAAGCAAAACCAGTTGAGAACCACTGAGAGCGAGAGAGAGGCAGATTGAAGCAAAGATAAGAGAACCATTCCTCGTGGTGCGGTGATGGAGAGCTGAAGGTGGTGCTCGGAGGTCACAGAAAACAAATAGCACTTCATCTTTTTGTCAATAGCAGAATTTAGGTCAGCAAAGCTCTGACAGTAACAAGCTACTCAGGCCATAAATTAGAGGGTCCTGGTCGGCGACTCAAAGTCCTGTGGACACTGTTAGGGTTGGACTGGATCTAGCAGCTGCCGAGAGGTGAAGGGGTCCTGCAAACAGAGTGCCAGTCGGTCCCGCCTCCCTGCCTCCTCCCGGGTCCTCCGAGGTCCAGTTAGTGCCCCGGTGATCTGTTATCATAAATCTAACTCACAGAGAGTGACAGGGACCGGCCCGCGCGGCGCACCGCCTTGAACTCCGCCGGTGAGCCGGCATTCGAGCTCTGAACCAGGCCTCATTACCACTGACGGAGGACAAAAAAAAAAAAAATCAAATAAAAAAAAAAATAAAAACACCAAAAAGAGCAGAAAAAAGCCCAGAAGGACAGAAAACAGCAGCACTGCTGTAATTGGTCACAGTGTAAGCACGCCGGCTTTATGGTATCAGCGAACAAGAGAACAAGTCAAGGGAGAAATCGTGATGTCCGTCTGTTATTTTACATGAACAAGAATTATTCATTGTTCTGTTTCAAGAGCCCAACAAATAAATAGGGAGAGTTTCGCCAAGTGTAAAAACCTTTAAAGGTTGAGGGGAACACTTGGCTTGCATTCAGATGGGCATCACGAAGGCTTAGAGGAGCCATGGTCAGAAAGCAATCCGCACTACAAAGGTAAGGCGGCTCTTTGCCTGCGCAAACGCAAGGGAAGGGCTAGATTTACATAAAAAAATAAGAACAGGCCGTAATTATTCTGCAAGCGAAACTGGTTATTTGAAATTAACAGAAGAAAGATGGATTTTAACCCCGTGCGCCACATCCCATGATGCACCGGAAGGTGTGAGGCAAAGGACAGAGCGTTAACTGGCGGGAGAGATGGCCGCAGCGCTGAGTAATAGCATCCCTCAATCACTGCTCTCATTATCTCGCCAGCGTGACACCTTAATAAGGTCACGCTCCAGCTACTGAAAATAGTGGCTCTCTTTAGAGGTTCCTTCAGGTGCAAAGTGTATTTAATTAACACAGTCCAGCCCAGATGCGCGCATATTAATTGGATGGGATAGAAAATAAGCACAAACCATGATTCAATTATAAAGGCCTGTGATGGCTTTCACCTTTGTTGGGATGGATTTGCTCAAGGTGTCCCTTGTGCATTTTTACACTTTATGCGCTTCAGGTTTTTTATGGCAACAAGCTAATTAACAAAATGTTTGGTGTTATGCTGTAAAAAAGCAGTTAAAGTTAAAGAAGTGTTGATAAGTTAAGGACCACAAGAAATCAAAACATGTTGGTACTGAATACCCACTTTTCACAATACAATCAAGTCTTGACGCATAAAATCCAGTTTTGTTCTAAATTAAGGACTAATATCTAAATAATGATTGTTTTCAAACACGTTTCCTTAACACTTCCACTGGATAGGCAGATAGTCCCACTTGCAATTAGCCAATGCTTACATTTACTCATTTAGCAGATGTTTTTAACCAAATAACAAACATCACAGGCAATTTGTCATAATGAACATTTTCCATATACAATGTTAAGTTTCAAATATAAGTACACAAACGATGTAAAGCCAGGTTGGTAAAATGTTTCGATAATGCAACAATATTTTCAATTTGCAGCCTACAAATCACACATGCATTGTGCAATGTCATTTCATGTCTTTAAAGTGATAGCTCACCCCAAAATGTCAATTCTGTCATTTACTCACCCTCATATTATTCTAAACCCTAAAACTGCATGGTTTTCCTGTGTGAAACAAACCAACACTAAACCAAACTGAGTTTCATTGTATGGACACCAAAACACTAATACATTTTTCAAAACATGTTCTTTTTGAAAGTCAGCCATACAGATTTGAATGACATGAGGCTGAGTAAATGATGCCAGATGTGTCATTTTTAGGTGAACCGTTTCTTTAAATGCGTATTTGCTTATAATCATGTGTCTACTGTACCTGTATCTCTAGCTGTTGTACCACCTGCATCTGTACTCTGCACTGGGCGGTACTCCTGTCGTCAAGAGCGTGTTCACTGTTAAGGTGCCTGTAGACGAACAGGAGAAACAGATGAGAAACCAACCCCTCATATACACACACAGGCTGAACTAATAATAGACGGTTGCTGTTGATCAACTACCACTGTTGTTGATGAATATGATTTCTGGATTACAGGACGTCCAGCCCATTAGCTTTTAACAAACCTCCGGCGTCTAACAAGTGTGTCCCGCGCTCGCTGAAAGCCGGTGTTTAACATCACAATAGCGCGACTGTCATGCGAATGAGAGGCAGTGCTCAGAACACAACGGCTTATGAGGGATGTTGGCGTACAAAAGGCCTCGCGCAGAGGTTTTGTCTTCTACATTTATCAAGAAATAAATACAATAAATGCAATTTAACTCGAGTAACGTTTAAAAAGCGCCTCCTACGAAGAGTGCATTATTCTGCCGACATATTAAATGTATCTACTCATCCTTTCATTAGAATATCACGCAGGGAAAAAAACCCACTTCAGACTGCAGGAGCAGTCAATGGCGGTTTTCCTTGATTGGATTTTGTCTGCAGGACACAAAAGAAGCCCGCCATTAAAATAGACCTTTATTCCCGGCGAATGCACGGAGGCGAAAAGGTTTTTAAAAGTGTTGTGATGTTCGGTAATGAGCCTCTATCTAAATTATCATTGGTGACAAACCCACAAAGCGCTCTTTTAGAAGACATGCTTGTGAAATGCCAATGCTGCCACTCTCTTTCCTGTAATTATAGGTTAGCTTGCAGACCCTTCAATGATCATTTACAGTACAACCTCCAGTGCATTAGTGTGAGCTTAAATTGCGCACACACACTCGCACGCAAACACACACCCACCCCACACCGAGCTAAGTTTTAACACTACTAAGCATTTTCTCTATTCAATCTCTATTCATAGCACAAGCTATTGTTTATGTGCAAAACGCAAAATAACAACGTATTCATAATCCTCCTCAAACACGCCAATCAAAGCAGAGGACATCTGAGAACACAATGGCTGCCACTACCTTTCAATTACGCCTGTGCCCATTTAAAATTATTTCATTCCATCACGCCTGCTTTTGCTATTGTAACTGTTTCAGGTGTAATGTTCAGATATTCTCCATTATAAATCAAGAGTGAGATAGCATTGAACAGAAAACAACAACAACAACAAAAAAAAAATGCCTAGGATGACTGGAGAGTCGGTGTCTTTCTTCGGCCCCGTGCCTAATTGCTGTTTCAGAATGCGCATGCAAAGGGGCATTTCATTAATCATGTAATCAGGTCCCTCGCAGGGAACTAATGCTGCAAATACCCTTTTCATTTCAATGCTCATAATGCTATCTCACGCACTTGATGTATGGTGGATGTCATAAATTACAGCTGCTTCAAAAGCCACGACTGGCTAGTTCCGCTGTCCCGACAGGTAGCTCGCTAAATAACACATCTCATCTCGCACGCCCCATTTCTCATTAGCGACCATCTAGATCTTAATCTCGTTTCCTTGTTTCTTTTAGGAATGTGAGGTTTTCTTTTCTAATGGAAGCACGTTTCCAAGAGTAATTAAAATAAATGTAATTGTCAGAAAGTGTAAAATACTAGGTTCTTTATGCTTTTTTGGACATAAAGAGTAACAATTATCAAAAATAGTCATAATTGTGAGATATATAAGCACAGTTATGATAATGTCACAAATCTGAGACATGAAGTCGCAACTGTAAGATACAAAGTTGCAGTTGTGAAACACTAAGTCACAATTTAAAGATATGTCGCAATTATGTGGAAAAATAAATGATTACAATAGTCCCAGATGTTACATACACAATAAAATCACAAATGTGAGAAGTTTAAATTATGTGAAAAAAAATTACACTGGGAAATATAGCCACAGTTGTAAGATATAGTTACAATTATTATAAAAAACAAATTGTTGTAAAGTCACAATTGTGACGAAGTATTAATAGTAAGATATGAAGACAAAAATGTAAGCTATAAAGTCACAATTGTGAGATACTAAATAGCAATTGTGAGAAATGAAGTCGCAATTACCTTTTTTTTTTTTTAATAGTCAGCAGAATGAAATACAGCACAACAGAGTCTTAAACGAGTGCTAATGTTAGCGAGAGCTAGTTAGTGCTGGTGATTACATCCAGATTACTGCATGGCTATGAAATATTCAGGCAGTAGGTGTTTGACTATGCATTGATAGAAGCAGGGGGCTGGAGGAGGGTTAGATGCAGTCACCAATATCTCTTAATGAGCCTGTGGCGCTGGGTTTAGTTCAAACAGAGAGGTGAGAGGAGAATGAGACGAGGCCACCCGCTCGCTCTGAGCAAACATCTCTGGAGCCACCTGTAATTTATGGGTCACTTTATAGGCATATTGATTTTTGTTTTGAGATGGGGAATGAAGGCTCTGATGGTCTAAGAAACAGACGGACAGGTACGCAACGGACTGAGAAGTGCATCAAAAACCACAGATAGAATGAAATCAGCTGAGTTAAAGGAGGATATACTTAGGCCTTTCCAGCCAACATGGACCAATCAAATCATTTCGCTAATTCTCAAATGACGACTCGCAATTTCAAAAGGACTCATCACCTTCAACTGGACATGGGCTTGATTAATCTAACCTGGGACTTCCTGTTGGCTTTCATTAGCACCCAGTTTAAGACACAGCACTCTAAGTGGCGGAAGCTTGGCAGGTCGCTTCACCGGGTATTAAATGTTAAATAGGTGAAAAGAACTATTCATTTTCCCGCATTAGAATGGGCAAGAGTTTATTGAGATACACAAGCTCATATTGCGTCCGCATGGGAAAGATGCTACAGCCTGAGTTGACAGCACGTCAATCTTTATTACAGGCTAGCGGGTATGTCTGTATTTTTCTCTCCCTACTCATCCTGACTCTTCTCAAACATGTGAGAGGAAATCAATAAGGGAACTAGGGCAGCAATCTGGAGCTTAAACAATAACAAA
Organism: Spinibarbus caldwelli; assembly: GCA_039654775.1. Classification (NCBI taxonomy): domain Eukaryota; kingdom Metazoa; phylum Chordata; class Actinopteri; order Cypriniformes; family Cyprinidae; genus Spinibarbus; species Spinibarbus caldwelli. The sequence goes on along the minus strand of CM077229.1, from coordinate 5,788,455 downwards.
ATCGCCTGCATGGCAGAACAACATTAGAATGCTATGAATTCATTAGCCCCCTCTTTTAGCTGCACATAACCCCCAAATAAGTTGCCCCGAATCAGACCCACAAGAGGCGTGCTTTGTTGCATTAATACACACGTCTCGAGGTGCACCCGCTTACTTGCACGCACATTCACGCACGTCTATTTGAACTTCAGAGCTAATATAATGTGCCAGGCACCTCTTGGCTACCCCTCTCCAGGTGCGCAGCGCATGAAAGAGTGCAGAGCTGCGCTTAAATGCTGATCTTGACAACTTTCTCAGAAACACAACAAAGATTACAAAACCGCGGCTGGTTTCTTCTCCGCAAGCTACAAGCCCGCGCAGGTTGGGTGAATCCCTCCACCCCCTGCTTCCCCATCAAAGGTGCCATTTGAATCTGACACCTATTTTATGTAAACCATTTTAAATGTGTGTACCTGGATGATACGCAGCAGTGACTGGCATCTCCGAACGACATTAAAAGCTTCTTTCTGACACCGACATTCGCTCCTCCAAGGCACGGCGCCACCCTCCATCTCGCCAGCTCAGATCACGCTGCCTTTTGTGGGAGCATTTTCATGTACGAGTTACAGTACGGGCGTCTCCGACTCTGGGTGTCTCGCCCCCATTTCGACGAAGATTTGGAGGATGATTGCTGTAACGGCATCCTACTGCACAGGCTGTCAGACACTGAGCGTTTTTATTTAGTTCTCTTCAACCACTGATTTGCATACCAGCTGAATTTGGCAGGAAATGATCACATGATCTCTGATGTATGCTGTGCCGCAATAAACGAACGTCAATGGGGTAGACGGGGATAATTAACCCTGTACTTTGAGGTATATGCAGTCTTTTGGTTGACAGTCATGACCAACTATTTAAATGGCAGCACACTCAAAGGCGCTAAATTCTTAACTTGTTTGGAGTGGACTCTTTAGACTGCATCTAGTCCGTTTATAAAAGAACAGAACGATGTCGCCACTCTCAAAAGCCGTTTACATGAATTGACGTGGACATTTACACCCACCAAACACACCAGATTATTATTTCACAGTTAATTACGGATCTAATTAGAATATTCAAATGAACCCTTTTCTCCATTCTTTGATGGTGAGGCTCTTTCCTCGGAGTGGCAACGCGATAACCTGCAATCTCCAGCACTGCAAACACCTTCTCCTTTGATGTCCCCCCACTCACGTCCCGGCAACAAAGCTGACCAATTACAAATGAGCTAATTAACTAAATTGTTGATAGAGCATGAAGAGTTCATTTCACTCCGTTAGCTGCGCCATGACAACACCGCATGGCTACGTGGGTTGCCATTAGCTTTTGCCGCTCAACGCCAGCCAATCATCCACTCACATAACTGTGGAGATGCACGGCCATTTCTGCCTATGATGGGCTGACAGGCGCCTTTGGGAAATTTGTTCGCTGGGAGATTCACCATCCGTTTTGTGGATTTACAGCTAAGTGCATGAACTGAAGTCTGAAAACTTTTTAAATTGAAAAAGTAACAACTAAGCATCTAATAAACATTAAACATGAGACATAAAGAGAAAACAGATAAATTACTGCTTTAGGCCAACTGAAATTTTTTAAGTGCATATAAATGGTCTCTTGATGATCACTTACTTCAAAAACTGTCCAAAGTCGTCACAAATACTTTCACATCCTGGCCACTTGCACACTCCGTGACCATAGAGGGAGTGTGATGCTCCGGTCTCTTCATGAAGCGAACTGAAAGAGAAATAATGAGCATTAAAAACATAGTGGAAAACATGGTGGTGGTACCTGTCAGGATACTATGACGTTGATCAATATAAAGTCATAAAGTTGGATCAAACAGGCTCAATTTGGTGGACTTGATGCTCAGAAAAGCTGAAAATACACACATGCTCTCCCTCGACATCACGCCACCTTGTGATTATTGATCCAGAGTATTACTGAGGAGACACGAGTGTGTTAAAAAACACATGGCCCGGCCAAGTAAAATCGCCTGTCAACGTTTTTTCCACAGACTTTCACCTCGTAAAGACATTACGGACAACTTGTGTAAATAGCAGAAAACCGGCCTCTGCGCTTTAATTTTCACCAGGAGATTCATTTGCGGTGGAACTGGCGTTTTTAAGGACACAACCTGTTGTGAAAAGGCATTGCGGTAAGTTACGACCACCAGCTCTAATGGTGCTGAGGGGCTAATGTGCGAAAGTGAGGCTAAGCAGACCAGCACGGCATGTGTTTGTGTGAGGCACACGCTCGAACACACAAACCTCACCGGCTGTTTTACCTTGCCGTTATCGATCCAGCACATCTTAGAAAGCAGCTGGCTCTGACAACACAACACACTTCGTGATTACGAATGACTGTGGGCCCAAGAGACTCCGCCAACACGAGAAAAGAGTCTAACCTATTTCTTAAATTATTTCCCTGTCTCTCTTTCTGTTTTTTCCTTTTTCTTCTCTGCCTCTAAAGATATCTCTCTCAAGAAAGGACTTTCTGTGAAGATGCTACGTACTTGAAACCAATTACACAACACATCCACCCCCAGTGAAGTCAGCGGCTGTTGCTATGTACTAACATATGGCCGCTACAGACTGAATAATACATGGAGAAATATGCGAATCTATGTCTTACAGCACCTGCGGAGCGTATAAAAGGGCCGTCACGTGTATAAACGCTCAGGAAATGCCACACCGGCACAGTGTATTCTATTTACATGACAAGCCACTCCAGCAAAGCAATTTCAAAAGAAATGCGAGGTATTAAATACTTAATGTACAGTGAGGTGAGCTGTGTTCTCCTGCCATTGAAAGTTGCACCTACATGCGTTTGATATACCGGAAGGCACTGTGTTCAATAGCGTGCTGTCTCGAGGGAGGTTTCGTCTCGTTTCAACTGTTATCCAGACATTAATAAACTATTGATGAGCAAACAAACAAAAACACACAGCCCTCTCCCTGTAGGAACGAGCATTTTCCTTTCGCAAATGGGGACAAACACATCAACGGTTCTTTCGTTTTTCGTGTCGCACATGAAAAGTAGTTTAAATGGCTGTTTGGTTTGTGTTTGTTAACATGCCTTTGCGTTCATGTGCACACAAGACCCTTTATTGGGAGGTTTGTGATCACATATGTCTGAAAAGGGATTTGGAGTTTGTGTCGCGTGAAACAGAGAAGAAGCTTTTATCCAAAGTGACTTTACATGGCTAATCCAGCTGGATCTCAAGGACCCAATGGTGATCGGGTAAGCGGAAGAATAAATCAGCGCCCTTTCGATTAGCTTTAGCATGCATATGTGCGTGTTAAAGTACCTCTCTCTCCGGTTGTTGAGGGCCGGGGATTGGCCGTTGGAGATGCTGTGATGGGTGATGGGCGGAGAAGCTTTGGGGTTGCTGGTGGAGGTAGTGGACGAGTTGTTGGTGGTGCTCAGGTCCAGGCCGCTGTGTTTTAGCCCATTGTCCTCCATGGTGTGGCTACCGGTGACGTCTTTCCAAAGTTGCTGGAGTTCGGCGGGGCTCAGACCGGCTGCAAGAGAGTCACAAAAAGGTTTACAGACACAATCATTCACGAAACTCTCATTATGAGCTCCCGTCTGCCCTTTTCTAACAAGGTAGGTAAACCTGTTCTGGTCTGCTGCGAAACTTGAGCATCACACTTAAGCATCTGGAGGTAAACCGGTGCGAGATCGACCCGGACGCTCATCCCTCGCTTCGTTTCCGTGGTATCCGAAAGTGCAAAGCAACCAGGAACTCATCTGCACATGATTATGCATTCATAAACAAGCCTCTGTGTGCAGAATCAAATCATCATATAATCCCTTGGATGATAAAATGACTATTCCGCTTTCTGTCGCCCCGGCTATACTCCAATTAAGAGCCATTTTCAAACTATTGTCATCCAGCGCCATTTCGATAAACACAGTAGCACCAGGTGTTTGTTCCAGGAAAAAAGCAAATGGCAACAGCTCGTCTTCCTCAGAGCTCTGAGCTCGCACTGCGAGTCCGTAAACAACAACAACAGGCAAGGAGGGGAGGGAGGGAGGGAGGGAGAGAGAGTGTGAGTGAGAGCGAGAGAGAGAGAGGGGGAGAGAGGAAAACAACAAGCACACAGACACAGGCAAGAGAGAAAGAGAACTAGAAAAAAAAAAACTGAAAATGCAGCAGGAAAGAAAGAAGGGGAGTTTAAGAGGACGTAGCCACATACGCACACTCTCAGATGATCACGTGAGGATGTTACCTGGCGGCAGAGTCTGTCCGGGGAGGGTGGGCTGTCCTGGGCCGGGGGGCAGAGAGAGGAGGCCCTGCCTCTGCATATTGAGCAGGTGCTGCTGCTGCTGCAGTTGCTGCATTTGCAAGAGCTGCTGCTGAAAGACCAGCTGCTGTGCTGCCAACTGCTGCTGCTGCTGCTGTTGCTATAGTGAGAGAGTGAGAGAGAGAGAGAGAGAGAGAGAGAGAGAGAGAGAGAGAGAGAGAGAGAGAGCGCGAGTGAGCATATACACGCAAAACACTAATCACACACATGGATGAGAAAGTGTTCGGTTATACATGTGGACCAAGTGAAAACTAGCCGTCTTGTTCTCTTCGCCTGTTTGCGTGGACAGAAAACTGTGTGAGATGTGGGTGGGAGGGCGTGTGGTGCCCCCTCCTTCCACCATTGATAGTTAATTGTCTTGCATTTCTAATGGTCCATTACAGCTTATGGGGCCACAGGGAGGGGGTGACGGAGGGAGGGAAGCTGAGAGAGATTTATAGCAACCACCCCCCATCCCCTCCGAGCCCTGTTTACCGCCAGTCGAGCCTCTTGCATAAGCTGGCGAAGACAACAACAAAAACAACAACAACAGCAGCAGCGGTGGCGGAAACCACAGAAAAACAATGCAGCGCTTCAGTGATCAAAGCACAGCAACTATGCTTGAAATCTTTCCATAGATAAAAATAAATCTGTAAAATCAGGTAAACGTTGATGTTTACCTGCGAACAAAAAGGATTAGCAAAATCACAGTGAACAAAACACCTATATAAATCTCAAGAAACACTTTTTGTGTAAAATGTTACACGACAAACCCTCAAAACAAAGCATTTAATTAAGTTAAATTAAATTGAAAATCGCAGTATTTACAGTAAACATTTTCGTACGTTGGATCTCATTCATGAAACATCACCTATGAAAATTTTGCATAAACTGTCACGTAATATGGACATAAAGTTGTAAAATAGATACACATTAACATTACAAAATAATTACTGAACTAAGTGAAATTAAACAATAATTTGCAAGATTCAATTACTAAAGAGCAAAGAACATTTAGTCCTCATTACTGAAACAACAGCAGATTGAATTTGTGTTAAATTGTTCGTAAATCCATTATTGCATAAATCGTTGTAAATATAGTTTATAATAATTAATTCTTCTCATGTTTCATAAATCAGGCCCAACACATAATTTTATGTCGTACTAGTTTGCGATACCATTTTTATGTGAATTATCATATATACAAATTCATTCTGTTAGTGAATGAGGCTCAACGTTTGTATAATTTCGTATGTGATGAAACGACAAGACACCGTTCTTTAGTCTTGGCTGTTTGGAAATGTAAAGTGGTGTAGTAGTTGCATTTCCATGTCGTACAGACTCAGTTTATTAGCTGTTTTTTTTTAGGAGGTCTGGCTTAAAAATGACTGAAGTTTGCTTCTGTGGACAAAGTCTCCAGAGGTCCATTAGCAAACTGAGAGCTAGTTTCTGCTGAGACCCTGTTAGCTTGAGCTCTCTCTCTCTCCCATCCGCTTTCCCTTTCCTCTTCTCCTGCCAGAATACATTACAACCTACTCAGTGACAAGAAAGCAAAGACCCCCATTACAGGAGGAAAGTTAAGCTTCCAATTTTTGCTTGGAATTACACTAGCGGTAGGACTGAACAGACTCCAGAGGAAGACCTTCAGTCAAGAACGTTGAGGAAGACCTCACTCCTTTAGTTTAGGGATGAGAGCAAGAGAAAGAGAGGCAAAACTTGTGATGTGCTCACTGGAAAACAGACTGCATAATGGAGTGAGCCGTGCGGATTGGCCCCGCCGTCTCGTGAGAAATAAGGCAGCAATTTCTATTCCATATTTGATGGCGGGGGCCTGAAAAAAAATCTATTCGCAAATCCAAACAGAAACAAAGCCTTCGGGAGGTCAGTCCTGCTTTCTGTAGGCCCTGCATAATGGCTTGCTTGAAGAGACAATGGTAGAAGGTGCTAGTTGAAGAAACTGCTGGGGGCGGGGGACGTTTCCCATCCACTATACCTAGCTGATCAATTTAACTGCTTCCGTACGTTTTGTTTGGATTGCCGCCCCCCTCTTTGGCACGCTTTGCTTTTTGATGCCTGCTCCTGCGTGTCAGCAACCCTCTCAGTCTCCTTCTGTCTGTCTGTCAGACGGATCCACGGTCTGACTGTCAGTTTGATTTATGAGTTCGCTGTGGTCGAACTTTTCTGCTTGTCGGCCCAAACCCGCCGCGGCGGTTCATTAACGAACGGACCCTGTGCGGTGTGCTAAAGCAAGCATTTTAGCGTCAGCTTAACTCTGAATTGCCGCCAAGGACGGAGTTGAGACACCTAACAATGTTGTCTACCTAATTTTAGCTCTCTGCATCGTTTGGTAGCATTCACAAGAAGTTTCCTTTGTCGTAAAAGAGCGTTCCCTCTTGTAAATGACAGCACAGACTGATTTACAAGTCACTTGTGGTTGGCGAATGCAAGGGAAACCATCACTCTGCCACTTACACGTGTGTATTGGTGTGTTTATTGTACCTCTTTCACTTGTTTTCCTGGGTGCTGTTGCTGCAAAAGCTGTAGGTGGAGTTGTTCCTGTTGTTTCTTATAAAACTCTTGCAGGTGTTGCTGTGGAAAGACATGGACATACTCCATTACAATGTGGGGAAAGAAACAAACCATTCAAAAGTGGATATGCTTAGAACGAATGCGCTAACCGCTAGGCTAATTAATAACAACAAACAATGATTGTTTATGGGTTTAAAATATTTAATAGTACTTCGTTTGTTTCTCTTTCCCCATTTATTTCTTTATTAGAGCGTTTGCACTAACCACTAGGAGTGGGTCCAGTTGATGTAAACATTCTCAGAGCAAATGTGCTAAATGCTAGGCTAAAGCTGTGACAAAAGAAACAGTTGATGTATATGGCTTGAAAATGTATCTAAATATCACTGTATTTGCCTTGTTCTATAAAGTTATAAGTGCTTTCACTAACTGCTTGGAGCAAATACAGCTTTTAGAGCAAATGTGCTAACTGCTAGGGTACATCTGTGACGAAACAAAGCAGCTGTTGTATATGGCTTGAAAATGTATATTTTACTTATTTCCCTTTTCCCACATAAGTGTGGCCGTACCTCAAAGCAGAGTTACAACAGAACAAACAGATTCGTAGCCGACTCTGGGCTCCTGAGGCCGCACAACATGCCTGGATGTGCTTCTGCATGTCACATCATAAATAACATCTCTCTCCGGTCGAGACAAAGAGACCAGCACTTCCCCTCATCATGCGTCTCCATATGGACTTTTATGCGGCTGCACATTACCGCTAGAGGAACAATTAATCTTATTGCCTATATATTTTTTCCTCTCTGATGCCTTGACAGGCAGTGAAATTCTTAAATGAATGTGAAGCACTCAAAGGAGAGGATTCATCATTGTGAATTAATGCATTTAGCACACTTCTCTTCTTCTCAGAGTGCTGTCCTCAGGAGCTCATCGTCGGAATACAGGAGCCAAGCTCTCTCCCGTCTCGTTCAGCGGGAGACGTCTTCAGCACAAGACGTTCGTCAACGTTTATACAGACCTAATTATAATCAAGGCTAACTGAGTGAATGGAGATGTTTTTAATGAAGAGCTCACTCGGAGAGATTTTAAAATCACTTTTGAAGATATGATCTACTCTTGTCAGAGACGTGGTCTAGTTGTTAGCGCACATGCTACGATATGACATGGTGCTCATGTGGACAATCGAAGTCTGAGCTGTTTTTCCTCATCATTTCATGTCTTCACAGTACTATATCTGCAGAAAAATCAGCTTAAACCTGGTTTGCTGGTCTTAGCTGGTTAAAGATGGTCTCCCAGCCTGGCCAAGATGGGTTTTAGCTGGTTGGACCAACTGCACATTAAACAGCCTAGAAAGGCAAGGAGACCAGCTAAGACCGGCAAACAGTTTAGGCTGATTTACAGTCACAAAAAACAAACAAAAAAACAAAAAAAACAAACATAACATCCATAAATGTCATATGTCTACTATAGCTACTTTAGCTAACATGTTGAGAGTTTAACTAACTTTAACAAACTTGCTCAATCTTCAAAGTGCTGCTTTATTATGACAAAAATGAAAACCTTTAGAAGGAGGACTGAAGAATGTAGGAGACCACTCTAATTTACACTGAAGCTTGCTATATCAGCCATTGCTACAACAATAAAAACGCAATCTTGCAATGCGGATACATTAATGAACCAAACAACACGTGAAATCAAGCTTGTGTTTTTCGAAGTGTTCAAGTTCACGTACAGCTAACTCTGTTTGACTTTCTTGTTTCTGTGCTCCATTTGTCCCCAAAAGACGTCCCCACTGAAAACAACTAATTACACGCCTGTCCATATTTGTTTCTCTGATCTAAGTATGTCAAGGACAGATGAGAAGATCTGTATGCTACCATTTCAAAATATGACTGCATATGGGACAGTGAGTAAGAGGGTGTTTATGTGTGTTCACCTGCTGAAGCATGACTGCTTGTTGTTGTTGTAGGAGGGCTTGGAGCTGTTGGGGGGACAGGACCTGCTGTTGAAGGATCTGCTGCATCTGTTGGGGTGTGATCACCTGTGGACTCATCATTGCCACAGACACTGGCACCTAAGAGAGACAGAGACGGAGACGGAGAGAACGACACATTAGCCATGTCTTGTGAAAACTCTTCAACTGTAAAGTCATGCGCTTCTCGAACTCTCTGGAAATGGTGCGAGTGCAGTATATGTAGTCATTTGGCAGTGCATGTGTACTTTCTTACTCTATATATTTTCTGTCAGCTACTCCCAATGGGAAAAGCACTGCGCTTTAAATAGAGGAGGACCTTAATTAGCTGAACCCTTCAACTCCCTCAGGCGATTTCTAGTGCTACAACACACAAGGCAGGCAGGAAGACGCACATCTCCAGAGCCGACTGTGGGTCTTAAGCGGACACATGGCCTGTTGAGGAGCAGCTAAGCTAAGTAGCATGGATTCAGGCTGCTGAGGGTTTGAAGCTTTGAAAAAGTCTGTGAGAAACTCCTGATTGAAGCTGAGCTGCTGTGAAGTATTCTGTTTTACAGAGGTGAGGGGAATTACCAGTTGCCTCTCGCTGCGCATTGAAGTTTCCAAGTTGCACGCTTGGAAGAAAGCAGCCAGAGGCACAAGTCTTCCACGAGATGTCATTTTTAAAAATTCATGTCATTTTTTAAATGATAAGAATCATTAAAATACCAGCTGTCAAACTGTGCGAGAGAACTTTTTCGGCTAAAAAACAAAACAAAGAAAATATTTTCGCAGCCCAGCATTGAAATAAAGCAAGCAGGTTTTCTGGAAACACGTAACATTTACCTTAATTTGGCTCGATTCTTCGCTCGTCTCTAAAACTGCACAATGAACAGAATAAAAATAATTGCCAGACAAATGCTTTTTGAGAAAGACAGAAGCAATTTTTCCCTCCTCTTTTTTCTGGACGCTGCATCTGTCTACAGCTGACTCTTGAGGGCATTCTTTGCACTTTATGAAGCATGCTGCATGTTGCATCGTCCAACAGAGCAGCTTCGACAGCTGCTGTCTATCATCAAGACAGCCGAGCCTTCGGCGTCATGACAGGTAAACATCTCTATTGTTGTGGTTTCTGAGCTTGAGAAAAAGACATGAGGCTCCATTAGACGTTGCGAGGGGTCCGAGCGACTCCTCACGCCGGCTAATCAAGACCGCTTGATTGCTTTCCGTACGTCTGAGCTCTCAGGGCCTTGACACGTCCTTGTTTTAGTCTCCTGGCTCGGCCCAGCTCAGGTTCCCCTCTTTGATTAGCAGAGACATTTGCATGGTCACTACACATTTTTCATTTTAGAAGTCATTATGCATTAGCGCTCCTGAGCGCCGAGCTTGACTAATCCTGATGAACTGAGTAGCGGAGCTGAAGGTCACACTCCATCCCCACTCATATTCATATTCAAACAAATCCAAGCACCATTCTTCATTAGACTGGTCCCAAAACTCAACGAGCACCACCACCATGGAGGGAAGCGCACACACAAATACACTTTCTTTCTTTCTGTCTGTCTCTCTTTGGGGAGAAAAGGTGTGACGAGGGAGGAGGTATCGGAAGAAAAAAAACAAAGGAACAAAGCAACAAAGTCACAAATTAAACAGCTGCATGTAATTATGCAAATGTATGCTTACACCTTCAATGTTATTAAACCTTAAGACACATTTGTGATGTGTAATTACCCCCAGGTTCAGCCAGGGTTCTGCGCCGGCCTAAATGACAATATAAAGACCAAAGCATGAAAATACAAGAGGAGATGTTCTCATTACGCCCATTATTTGTATATTTAAATGAGCTACGGACTGGGTAACGAACGATCACCTTGTCTGCACCGTAGCACGGCGAGTACAATAAACATGTAAATTTCAGAACAATTCTTGGTTTATTTATCAACCATAGATGACTGTGTGTTGTATTTTCGCCTCGAACTTGCCAAAGAGAGACTTGAAATGACAAAGGCGACGAGAAATAAAATGAAATCAGGATATGCCCCTCAGCCTCTCATTAGCTTTTTAGCAGATCGACGGATGATACGCATCTTCATTTCATCGCTTTTCCAAACAAAAAAAGACGAGACAAAGTTGAAGTTTCGGCCCACTCACTTCCGAGTCGCGCACAATGCTAATTTCAGCATTTAACGCCGGCATTTTCTGCATGATATATCAGAGCTTGAAAGATGAAAGCAGATAAGTAATTGCTCTCCTGGTTCTTATTCTTCACTGACAACCCATAAATTTAATTTTACACACACGTTCATTTACATTTTCGAGTATATGACATGATAATTGGCGGAATATAACACCTCCATTCCGCGTGATACTGCGGGGGGCGATGATTGACAAGCTGGGTGAATTGAAAGGAACAGAGGCTGAATTGCTTCTCCCCGAAATGATTTCGCCAAGACGGGGCATAATTAATGAGCGTTTGCCGAAGGGTCGAGCCGTAAACAGTCACAGACAATGGGCCTTTTCCCTCGCAGGATGCCAGAAGTAGAATACGACTGTGAGAGGCAATGATGCAACCCAACGAGTGCTAGAAAACTTCACAGATAATAGCATTCTTCACGAATCAAAGCATCAGCTTCAATCATCTGCACTTGAAGCACTGATGCTGTGAGAAAATTTACTTACAGACCATCAGCTGACATCTGTTTCTCGCTCTCCTTTTAAACAACAAGCAGTCTAAAAATGGCTATCCATGAAGCTTTGATTTCTATTGGAAAATTACAAATACAAGCTGATCTCCATTGACCTGAGCCACGAGGCTCAGCACCTGAGAGAGAGTAGAACAAATAGCTTTAAATTGGTCAGTGATGAGAAAACATCAGTGGCCCTCCTGAAGAACGAGCAAATCATTACAGGGCTCTCGCTATGCCAAAACAGGTCTTGATGGTCAACTCCACATCATAAGAACAAAAAATGCAAGACTTGAGCCTTTCTGCAGTACCTGAAAACACATGAAAAGTCCCATTGGTGTATTTGCATCTATAACATCTGAGAGCTGTATTAAATAACTACAATTAATATAAGTACAAACTAGCTTAAACAGTCAGTGAGAAGTGATTTGATTCTCTCGATGAATGAAGTTTCCGGATCAAATGTGTTCAGACTGAACAGGCTAAATCATGGGGCCACTATAGAGAACCACTTGCCAGAGATACTTATGTTCACCAATTTATCTTTTCTCAAGAAATGGGGCTTTTCTTGGACTTCAGAAAGGATCCTGAACTTTCCACTTTGGTAAAGCTAGGAGTGCTAATTCAGTCAGTAATTAATGGTTTCACAGTCAAGGGTTATTGATGGAGTTGCTTTACTTGGGGACCACCAATACACACATTCATTGATTTGTGAGCCATTGACAACATAAACACATACCTGCACTAATCTAAATCTGAAAGAAGCTAACATACATACGCACATACTCATGGAGTGATCGTTTGGATTAGAAGATAAATGCGGACACTTCCTGTGATCAGAGTTAAGTTGATTACAGGAATGTTCTCCCAAATCAGTTTATTTTACAGTTCAGCAAAACAGTATGGGAAGTGTAATGGACTTCAAATGATGATAGAGTGGATATGGTCTCTGTTTGAGCTAACAGGGATGCAATGGACCATCCACACAGATTTAGATAACCACACTTTCATTTGTCAATGAAGGGAGGGATCAAATGCATACTACAGGAAGTTAAGCCTAGTGTGCTTTCCAAAGGGAACTACGTGAGGAATAGCTGAGATCATGCTGCAAAATCCCTCAAAGAAAAGATTTTGAAATGCATAATGTGGTCTACTACTGAAGAAAAGAAAAATCAACCAAATGTGATCTTCAAGAGTTTGTAAGATAAGAACGAAGTCTACACAAATCTGAAAGTTGTCTTCCTTTGTTTTCCTCAAATATGTTTCTTACCATATCTGAAACGGAGCATCGTGTGGCATTTACAGGGAAATCTGTCTCTCTCGCTCACTCCGCATCAGCCCCCTCCTCTTCTCTCTCTTGAAAGCTTTGTGATGTTGCAGGTAATAGGGAGTCTGTTGGATCGCTCTCCTCGTCAAGTGACACGCAGTAAATTACACAAGCTTCAAGCAGCTCGCTGAATTATAGTTCATCACTTGGAAAGACTTCCCACCACCGGGCTACACGTATCAGATCTGCCAGTTAGGATCCAATTAACACCCTGGCCAGAGTAATCAGACTGCATGTGTAAGGGCTGCTGGAACTGGTTTATTACTCCCATGCATCTTCTGTCAGAAGGTACAGTTCTTGCTTCTACATCAAAGCGGTGCCATGGCACTTTTTTTTCCCCCCACTCCCACCGTTCCACTGGTTCTTGCCTAAGGGTTGTGCTTCAACTTCCTTTGCATTGCAATGTGAGCCCCTGCAAACCGAATCCCTTGCAATTTACACACGATGCCCACTAGTTCAGGTATCCGGGGTAAAGTAGGATGCTTTCCTGGTTACTAAAGATCACAAATCTGAAAATACAGTTTTTCCCTCCTCCTCCGTTTTGGAGTGGCTGAACTTTGTAGGAATTTGAACTGAACTGGTCATACCTCACAGAAAGCTGAAATGGAATTTTAATTGGAATGCCTAGAATGCACTTCCTGTACAATCTAAAAACAAACCTATACCAATGAGACCTGTAAACATTCAAACTTCAATGCTTTTTAAACTTTTATCAAAACTTTCCAACAAGACTTTTAAGTTGTAATTCTGTTCTGGTTCCTGTTTTTTGTAGTCCCTTTGTAGTTCCTTTGTTCATTGGTTCCCCATGATTGTCTCCTCAGTTATGTCTTGTCTTCTTGTTACCCTCATTAACCCAGCCTGTATAAATATCCCTTGTGTTTCCTGTTTCATGGTTAGTTGCTTGATGTACATATTCTGGTTCCCTCCTTTCCTTCCTTCTTTTTATTTAAAGTCTTATAATTAGATCCACATCTTACCTGCCGCCCACTGCTTCCCACGTTACACTAGTTAAGTTACAGTGTTATTGACTTATTTGAATGTCAATTTATTTGAATTCTACTTTCTTACATGCAAATTGCTATTCTGCATTCTGTTTGTGACCTCAATTCAAATTCACTTCCAATCAACTGAAATGGAATTTAAAAGGCCTTCCAAATTCTCGTCTGAATGGCGCACAACTCTACTGTTGGGTGAACGCTGTTAATAATCAATGTTAATATGAGGGCACGAGTCTCCTTTTCTAAATTCCACCGGCTTTGTGCACGGTTCCAGTTGGCGGTCTGAGTAGATGAATTTTAAGGAACATGGCGCAGGAGTCTGATGCTCAGATGAGCTGTGCGTCGCTGACCTTTAAATCGGCGACACTCAGAGGATGGCTCACTGCTCAGGAAGTGATTGGGTTGAGCTATCTGCTACTTCTCTCTCGTCTTGGAATGCACGCGAGCAACGAGCCGCTCAGCCATCCTTCCCAAACGCAGGAATGAGGAAGCCTCCGGAAGGATATTTGGTTGTGAAAAAGTTACATTAGCAAAGCATGTTCGAACAAAAAAAGGTCAAAGTATTGGCCGCATGTTTCTGTCACGGACGCGAACGCTGTAGAGTGTACCGTAGTTGCACGCTAGTGAGCTGAAATTGCTTTGTTTGGTTGTTTCACCTTGTTAATGCTGAGATATCGCTCTCTGAGCTCACACCGCCAACAGGTCAAAGGTCAACTCTACCTCTTTAAACACCTTCCTGAAATCTAGACAGCTGTATTATATCACCACAACAGCCTGTTGTAACACACCCACATGCCTCTGTTTGTTCAGCATCCTCCGGTTAGCTTCTAAGCGCTGTTTCATCAGTATTCACTATCGCTAACATGTGTTTTCACACTGTTAAATGCCCATCCTGCCATCAAGACGAGACGCCTGGGCGGCACACAGAGCCAAACAAACAAACTGGCATGTAGCTAATAGTTGGAGAATGGCAGCTGGGCTGATTGGGAGGGCAGGAGACACAATTGCCAGTCGCGCGAGCTTTCTGTAATCCCCCTTCCCTTTCGTCCTCTCGCTTTTTATTTGTGTTTTAAATGTCAGTGTATAAAACGCGCAGGAGATATTGCCACTCGCTACGACGCGAGAGGACTGTTGTGTGCCTTGGGAAATCCTTGTAAGCAGTATGGAGAAGGCACAAGGATTTACGGGGAAGAAATAGGTGTTTATTGACTTCTCCTCTGGGCTTACGGGGTAATAATAGACCTGTCACATTACGCAAATGTGGAAAAGCGGCTTCTGAGCGCGTCAAAAGCACGAGATGAAGCGCTGGATAGAATTAGTCACTCGACAAGCTTTAGACACTAATACAAGTAATTAAAACCGTGAGCTCCAGCACTTAGACGCTCGTGCGGTAAATAATTTATATGCCATGATCTATGGATCACTTTCCCTGCCTTTCCTGGACAGGGAAAGGGGCGGATTCATCAGTGTCAGGGAACGAGCAGGCGTTTACTTTTTTATGTAAATAAGTCATTTTTCAAAATGCTTGTTACTTGGCATGTCTAAGTACATGCACATGATCTGAAATGAGTTTTTGTAAAAGCGTAGCGATCAAAGAGAAAATATATTTAAAGGAATATTCCATTGGAGGTGAATGGAACCAATCTGTAAACGTTAAAATGCACAGCCACAAGACGTGAATAAGATGCGTGTTAACATGATTTTAGTGTGAAAAACTGCTTTCTAACCTGTGTAAAGTTATATCCAATTTTACAACTGTTGCTATGACAATGTACCTCCATAAACCCCAAATGAAGATTTAAACAACTTTAGAGCTCAAAGAATACACAAGTTTTAACAGAAGAATTGCTTTTATAAAATTATAAGCTTCCCATTTATGCTTCAGAAATTGGCCCCATTCACTTCCATTGTACGTACCTCACCTTAACCTTGATTTTTGAACCTTTTTTTTTTTTTAAAGTAGGGATGAGTCAAAATAATTTTTTGTGGTAATCAACAGGCTGTTGATTGAGCTTAATTGGTTAATTGAACTTAGAATACTCCTTTAAACATTGTTTTGGGGAAATAAAGGATTACTAGACATTTAGACATTTAAAACAGCACTGAATAAGTTACTAAAGAAAAAGGATCGACAGCATTGATTAACTTCAGCCTGAAGACAGCACTCAACAAGCCCTGATTCATATTGATTCATATGGCTAACATGAGGCAAGGATAGCATAAGCAAATGTAAATACTCAATATTTACCATCCTCTGGTGTTATTAGAGTCAGGGGCTCGGTCATGGGCCACCAGTTATCACAGACCTTCCTCAACCAATATCACTCGGCTTCCTCAGGAAGTGTCGCACGGCAATTTGCAGTCACGCTGTGTGCCGGGAATCCATTCTCTGAGTATACAGATGGCTGCGAAACTACAATAGATACACGAAAGCGCATCCACCTAGGCTTTGCTTTACAACTAATATCTTTGCACAGAAGGCGAAAAATAATAAAACAAAAGGAAAAACTTTGATTTCCCAAATACAAAAGCCATATTTGCCCAAACCGGCCTGAATATATTAAAAGCGAACGGCACCGAATCTTTAACTTACGCATAATTAGATACACAAGGGTGTGACTCTTGGAGAAGGTGTCGCCATTGTTATACTCTGTGAAAATATTAACGACGAGGGTTAGCGCCAATTTTCCCTTCCTTTAATTAAATGCACGGTGTACTAATGAGGTAAACCACCGCTAGCTGATAGCACTTATTAGCAGGGAGGAGGGCGCGCTCTCTCTCGCACTTAATTTAAACCTAAAAATACAGAGCCTGGCAGATGTCAAGCGCTTACATAATTTGAGGCGGCGCGTTTGTATTGTGGGGATGAGAGAAATAACACATTGGCACTCAGTGGGTAAATAAACAGGTCTGGTAATAGGGGATGCGACGTGCGCAACGCCGCTGTGACCTTTACCAAATCACTGACAATAGCGATGCGGCGCAGCTGGAATCAATAATGGCAAATTATCTTGGAGGGGTACAAATGACAGCTAGTTAGGATATGCAATGCTACAGGAAGAGTTGCTATGTGGTTTCTGCGGGATTGTATTGTAAATAATCCAATAGAAAGTTTCCAAATGCTTTTTATTCTTCGTTAAACATGTTTAATTCTGACTTTGTAAAATCTACTGTGAGGCACTTACAATTAAAGTGAACGGGGCCCAATCCATAAATGTTAAAACTCACCGTTTTACCACAAGACGAGCATGAGAAAACTGATTGCTAACAGCTTCTGTGTAAAGTTACATCCAATTTTTCTTCATTGTCATGATAACATAACCTAAAATTATTTTAAAAATGATTTAAATAGCTTCACGGCACAGATAATACGTTTTAACAGAAAAAAATACATAAGCTACACATCAAAAAATTCACTTCCACAGTAAGTGCCTCACTGCAACCTTGATTTTTGCTTTTTTAAAGACAACAAGAAACGAGTCAATATTAATTGTGTTAATCAACATTATGAAACAAATGCTGTCAATTGAGCACGGAATATTCCTTTAATGTCAATATCTTTTGACAGCAGAGGTTTCAAGGTTGCTCGACAGAGGAGCTGAGGTAATGTAGCTGTAGATAACAGAAAGGTTTCAGGTGTGAGGTATTTTGTTTGGTTTCTTTTGGAGAAGGGCAGGCCTGACAGGTTGAAATTTTACTGACAGCTCCAGAATTACATTGCCAAACAGAGTAGCTGGAACAGAGGAAATCTTTTCCAGAGCACCATGTATTATGAATGGACTTAAGAGATTAGCGAGGAACTGCTCACCTGCAACGGACGCTGTTTGTCGTTGTTCTTTGGAGATTTCAGGCCACTGCCTGGTTGCTGTAGGAGTAATTGCCTTGCTGCTTGTAGGGCCTGCAAAGAAAAGAGAAAAAGAGACGCAAAATTAGTTTTTTTCCCTCCCATCCTTCTTTCTCCCCTTCGACTCCAGCACACTCAAAATATCAAACACTGTGAAAGGTGACATCACCCCTGGCGCATTCCATCCACTATACTATTCATTGTTGTTGATGAGCTATGAAGCGTCTCTCAGATATACATTTTTCATGAAAATCCACGAAGCCGTGATGAAAGATAAATACAGTTTGTCTAGCACCTCTGAAGAGCACGAGGGGGGGACAAAAAAAAAAAAAAAAAAAAAAAAAAAAAAAACCCCGTGTCAGTGGTATTGACCTGTCTAGTGTGTGCTCAGCTGAAATACCCACTTCTCTGCAAATTACCGGCCCATTTGCATATTCATAATATCAATTTGAAGTAGAGGCAGGCGATGTGAAGTGTTCCTAGAAGCTGTAATTAAAGTTGACAAAATCAACATCAGATTACCTCAGGAGTGAATTAACAAGGAGCTGAACATTAGCCGGGACCCTGAGCACAGGGGTGACGCTGGTCCATCTCTGCCAAATCACTCCAGATACCTAATTCTCCAGTGTCATACAACAATACAAGAATATTTGGTTGCTAAGGCAAGCATCCCCTATTGCTCAAACTTAGTGTTAGGGGTTTGTTCAAATCTTTAACCCTAATTAATAAACTTCAGAATGTAACTCATCCTGTTTGTGCTTGGGGTTGACCGATATGTGTTTTTCAGGACCAATGCCAATACCAATTATTACAGATCAAGTAGACCGATAACCAATATTTTGAACCGATTTATATGTCTGATGTAAAAATGAAAATTAATGTCAAAATTAAGAATAACAAGGTCTCTGACAAAAACTTAAATTATTTTATTGGCAAATCGGTTTTGAAAATAACCGATATGACAACCATAGAAATGCTTAATATCAGCGCCAAAAATCGGCCGACCCCTAGTTTGTGCTACAGACATGAATGATACCTGTTAGTTTTTTTTTGTTCATAAGGGATCAAACTAATGATTTAAGGCATGTCGGTGAAAAAATGGGTGAAAAAACACATAGATTTATATTGTATGAGTGAATCCTCTGGGCTCTGTAGACTTGGACCAATAAGTGACCACCTAGCAACCACCTAATAACCACCCAGAACAACTTAGCAATCACCCTCAACATCCTACCAACTTTTGCATAAGCAACCATCCACTCCTTTTTCTTCAGAAAATGTTTATCTTTTTTTTCTCTTTAAAAAAAAAAAGTTACAGTATATGTGTGAAAGTCTGATGGCAGGTAGGTTGAAATGATGTACCTTACAGTATTCCTCATGTATCTACAGGAATACTGATACACGTCTTCAAAGGAAAGCAACTCTTTCCAGACTTCCTGGAGTTGTATGTCGACCGTAGACAGTCGTGAACAACGACTCTGTGAACACAGACAGCCTCAACGCCGACACAAGGAGAAAGCAACCAAATAAATAAAGCAATATAAACAACACAATAACTTCACAGGTGTTTCATCTGTCGGGGAAGAGGAGAGCGAAGGTCGAGGGGTGTGAAGAAGAAGAAAAAAAAAAAAACCCTCCTTCAGATAAAGAGTGACACTTCTTCCAGCAGAATCAAGGGCTTGTTTTATTTCCTGGTGCTTGCCAGTATCCATGACAACAGCTGCCTTGACAGGATGTGCATATGGCACTGCTCTGCCAGCTGGTGAGAACAATGTTTGAACTAGTACATTGAGATGCTGAGCAAACAGGGGGAGAGAGAGAGAGATAGGGGGAAAAGTTGCCACGTCTTAACCCGCTGGGAAGGCAGCCATCCCCCTGATCAATTATGAAGAGACAGGGCGAGGAGCTGCCACTGTCTGTCTGTCTGTGCGGTGAGGAGCCAGGCTCTCCGAGCTCCTGGTAAACAAACACAGCACAGTGGCGCTGGGTCCTAACAGCATCGATCTGTCTCCTCTGATGCACACACACACACAGCCGTTGTCTGAAACTTCAGGGGACACCAGGATGTGGAGGAGAGCTGGACTACTTCAAATCAGTTCCCTGTCCTGTCTTTGAATGAACCAAACAGACAACAACTGGAGTCTTGCAGTTTGAATGGGGAATACTTGTCTAGCCGGATAAGTTTTGGGGAAAAAAAACAAAACAAGGGTTTACGTTCTGCGAACTAATCAAGTAGCATACTAAGAAAGTTTCCACAAATCACCCTGCGTTATTTTTCCGTTCTAAACTATGCATTTATCGATTAGTTATGGTCCTCGTGGTACTTTCGGATGCATGAGTGAGTTATAAGTACCCTCGCCAAGTCATTATCGGCAGGACCGCATGGATGAGATTGTAAATTGCGGGAAATTTCACGCCTATCCAAGCGGTGATTGTGATTGTGTGGCTTTAGTGGTCGGCTAATGGCTTTAGCACAACAATTAACAGGAGGAAATGTTTATCCGCACCCCGATCGATACAGACTCTGTGTCCTCTGATGAATAAAAGGACAAAGTCAAAGAAGTCATTCAATAAACGGTAGAGGTCAGGAGAGTGGCACTTCTCACAGCACACGGACGGAGACGTTTAATGGCTTTTCCAATACGGACATGAACGCTGGGAAGGGCGGAATGTAATCAACTCCACTTTGCATATTAGTGGAACACTTGTTTAAAACAGTTAAAGGGATAGTTCACCCAAAATTTAAATAATGGGATTATTTACTTCCTTACCCTCATTCCAAACCCATCTGACATTCTGTTTTCACTGAAACACTACATTTTCAAGACTATTCTGGGCCACGTTTTCAATATTTCCAAAGTGAATGGAAACTGGTAAGCTGCAAGTGACAATAAAAGTTCCAGAGTCAGGTAAGTCTGATTTGAATGAATCATTCAGACTAGTTTTGTGAACAGGTTCAATGAATCTGATTAGTTTGTTAATGAATCCTGTATAAATTTCAGTCCGTTCTTTACATAAAACTGTCTTCAGAAGACCAAAAAGCACCATAAATTAGGGCTGCACGATATATTGCATGCGACAGTCATGCGCATCTCATCAGTAAAGCCGGTTCTGTGATTACAAATAAATCTCTATCACCTGTTTTCAGATGGAGCGGCATTTAATACACACAGAGCTGTAGTTCATTGACAAGCTACGAAATTCGCGCTCAAAATCGCAGATGCATCGCATGCGATAGTGAACGTGATATTGCGTAGCTTGTCAGTGAACTATGGCTCTGTGTATTAAATGCTGCTCCATTTGAAAACAGGTGATAGAGATTTATTTGTAATCTCAGAACTGGCTTTGCTGATGAGATGCGCATGACTGTCGCATGCAATATATCGTGCAGCCCTACCATAAATGCATAAAAGTAGTCCAAATGGCTCTATATTCTTGTATAAAGAGGAGACTGAACAGACAGACAATTCATTAACAAATGAATCAGATTCATTGAACCTGTTCACAAAACCTATAAAACCCAGTCTATATGATTCATTCGAATCGGACTGATCTGGTTCTTTAATTTAATGATCCGAACACAATGGTAAACAGTCCATAAGATGGCATAATTTTGCATCTGACCAATTAAAGAAGAATAACGTGGACAAGCCGTATGGGCTACTATAATTGCCATTCTGAAACCTCAGTCCTCATTCACATGCATTAAATGGAAGAGTGACCAGAAAAAAATTCTCCTTTTGTGTTCTACGAATGAAAGAACGTCAAAGGATTGGAATAATGGGGTGAGGGTGAGTAAATGACGACAGAACTTTCACTTTTTGGCTGAACAATTCCTTTACAGTTTCCAGCAGAATTGTTCATCTGTCCTTGTCCTGTAATGCTGGACAAACATTCCTTATTAGTGACAATATCACATTATAGAGCTGATATTCGCCCTTGTGCAAAAATACCCAGGATTCAACACAAAGGCATATTAGGTGCTTTCCAGATTCAACAAAAGCGAAGCAACCACCAAAGTTTTGCTAGACGGCTGGAAGCTGCTTGCTTTGCTTTGCTTTGCTTTTCTTCGTTCTATAAGTTTTGTTGCTGTGCAGAAGAAATGCAGGCTGCCATCCATTAATGCACACATTGTATAAACAGCACAATGCATCACATTCCTCAGAGCTAGGAGCTCAAGGAGAACCCGGGCTGGAGCGTAAATAACAAGGCACTCAGGAACATATTTGATGTTGATATCTATCTCTAAGGATTGGGAGGGGGAGAAAAAAAAAGAACAGAAAGAAACAAACTTGCACATTCAGTACAATGAAGCGCACATGGAAGACACGCGCACAAACACAAAATACGATGCTGCCCAAATGGATCAGCTGTAATTGGTTTCAGATAGCGAGGTCGAGAGGGAAAGGCAATACCAGTCACTGTTATACGAAACGGAGGGGAGAAACATGAATGTTTACACAGGCGTTCCTCGGCTATGTTAATAGCCGAGTGGAGCTCACCGGAGAGAAAAAGAGACAGGCGAAAGAAACATATGTCAACTCTCTCACCCCTTTCACCAGGCAGTCTGTGTTTAGACTTAACACAGGGGTAATGAGGAATACATTGCAACGTTCCCAGCGCTAAAACAAGCATGAAAAGCATTAGCAGCCAGTCGCAGCTTGGCACATCATTATAAACGCATCCTCGTTCCCCAGGATCAGCACTTGAACCGAGCTTTTAGAGTCGCAACTGTGACCAAATGCATTACGAGACAAACAAATATTGCAGTGAAAAACTAGCTAAGGGAAGCAGGTTTGTTCGAGAACGGAAACATGGTGGATTAATCTGGATTGTTGAGAATGTTGGTCCACAAGGGTGGAGTGTTTTGGCAAATGTCTTTAATTCAATCATAATGGGGGTTTTTTTTTTTGGAGACAAGGCTTATCCACACAACTCTAGATTAGAATGCCGCACGTGTTTTGTTGGAAGTTTTGTGCTTCAGAAGATCTCCGGGCCTGCAGTCGCAGAGGGCACGTCAACCCTCGGCTTATGGAAAACACGCACAACAAGACAGAGATAGAGCGAGAGAGCACAACCCTTATCAAGCCGACAGGAGTCGGCTGCCACGAAAAACAAAGGACAAACAGTTTAAGCTGAACAAACAAACAAAGAGCTGATTGGCTGTTGGTCTGCGTGGCCTGTGCAAAGATAGGGCCCCACTCTCGACAGCAAAATATTGACACCATATCTGTTATGCAAGTGTGTTTAGGACATAAGGGTCTGATGAGGGGCCAGGCCACTCATGAATAGAAAGCGTCGCTCCAGGCACGGATTTCATAAACAAGACGTGCGCTGAGGACATAACAGCCCCACGGCGGCCCTACGTTGGACGCCACATGCACATCAGTATGAATGACAGCTGAACACGTTAATGGTCCGTTTGGACACACAACGGCAGTAGGTCAGTCTGTGGACAATGTCCCAACCTTTGTTGTGAAGAGGCTGATTGACACAAGGGCGGAACAGACCGGCTTTTATCAAAGGTCATCTATAGCTGTGATCTGTGTTAGCGCTCCAGTCGACAGTGAACCAGGGCTTATCGAGGAGGCTGGGCGGCCTTGTTGAGCTCCAAAGACTGAGGCTGCATTTGGCTGTATGGAGACAAATAAAGTTCAAACTAGCAACCTGGAAATGTTAAATTTGGACTGAATTTTGTTTTTATGTAAAGGCTCTGAATAACAAACTCACAATTTCTCAGTTGGCATGTAACGATAAGAAGCAGGTGTTTAAGTTGTTACATTTGCAAGAGATTAACAAGCTCCATTTAATAATAGAACACTTAATTATATTAATGATATAATTTTATTAAAGTATTTATGATGAAAACGACTTTTAATAATAATAACCTAAAATTATATTAATATTTTTATGTATTTTTGATGAAAATTATGAATAATAATAGTTACAGTAATTTAAAACAATACCAAGTAAAATATAACAAATTAATAAATGAATACAATTTAAGTAATTAAAAAAATTAATTTTTTATTAGAAAAAAAATATAAGAAATTATGAAAATTGATGATGAAAATTACTTTCTAAGAAGAACCTAAAATTATATTATTTTTATGTATTCGATGATGAAAATAGTAATAATAATAATGATAATAATAAAAGTAAATAATAATAAGTCAAATACAACAAATTAAAAAAAATATAATTTAAGTAATTGAAAAACTTTATTATTAGAACAAAATAAGAAAGAAAGAAAGAAAGAAAGAAAGAAAGAAAATACTGTTTATTAAAGAAAAATCAAACAATCCACTTTTAAGGCCAGACTCTTGTGAATGCAAAGAGAATTGAGCTGTTTTTCATTCATATTATTTTTGTCTAACTTATTAGTAACTTGACACTTTCATTTGGATTATTTATTTATTTATTTATTTTTTTATTTACTTCTGAATAACATACATCACCCTTTGTTCTGTTGCTTGTTTTAGTCTTTGACTTTCTTCTTCCTTTTCTGGTTTTGGCTTAAGGGAAACTCTGTCTTATCCACCATATGCATATGTAACAAATAAATGACTTTGACTTGTGAGGTCTAAGTTTAGTTCTTTAAAAAGGACTCAAGTGGGAAAATGGCCCAAGACACAACATATCCAGTAAGGATCATCATTACAGCAGCCGACACAAATAAAAAATGAGGAGAGGAGAGCGAGCAAGACAGAGAAAGAGAGAGAGATCTCTATTATTGTGGATACAGACACAGAGTGTTTTTCCTCAGCCAAACGCCATACTTCTCAGACAAGAGAAAAGGATGTGGGAATAATGAGTGTTTTTATGTATGACTCAATAAATCAGTGGTGTGCGCAGCTCGCGGGCCGGTCCGTGGAGACGCTCCTCAGCTGCAGGGCCAAGCGCGAGCTAACCGGCAGAACAATGGGCTTCTGTGAGCTGTGCTCTCTCTTTTTCTCCTTTCATTCCTTCTCCAGCTTTTTCCTCTCAATCTTTCATACGCCGTTCCCGTCTTTCCTCGCTCCGCGCCTCACATCTCCGTCTCCCTCACTCGCTCGCCTCTTGTTTATTGATTTTCTAGATTAAGGATCCCATAGAGAGGGATTGTAACACACAACCATAAAATTATTTTGGGGTGTGCTTATTTGCCTTCCCCTTGCATCTATTTGGCCTGTGTCTGTAGACAATTATGCTTCCCCAGCCCAGTCTCAGGTGCTAATAATGAAGGACAAATAGAATCATATGTGTAAACTTCCCCTTCTGATGAAAATTTATATTAACTTTCTGCCACTGTAAACACAGAGGCATAGCTCAGCTCTCCCTGGTGAATTTGAGATGAATTCGCTCATTTCTACCCCAGAAAGCCAGGCATTTACGGGAGGGAGAGAAAGAAAACAGAGATCTGCTTCATTGTGTAACCTCACACTTATTTTTTCAAGTGAGAGGAGACAAAACATGAGTCTGTCCGGCCCATCAGGGTGAGTGTGTATGTGCAGACAACAGCGATGTGTGCCTGTGTGTGTGTGTGTGTGTGTGTGTGTGTGTGTGTGTGTGTGTGAGAGAGAGAGAGTGAGTGAGTGCATTGCCCTCGCTGGGGAAACAGTGCCAACAATAACAGGCCAAACAGAGTCGGCTTCCACCGTTCACTGCAACCACAAACATTCATACGCTTCTCACCTCCTGCAGACACTGTTATGGATGGTTCTAACAAATCCGCACTGCGCTTTTGCACTGGACCACGTATAATAGTTTACAGTATCGCCAGCAACCTGTGGAGGGAATTAGATGGCAGGGGCCCCGTACTGAAAACAACATCTGTATCCCATAGAAATCCAGAAACTTACTGAGAAGAGCAAGAGAAAAACAATTTCTACTCTTAATTTGTTGCTTTTGCGTAGATGAGCATCACTATTACTATTGCTTAGAGTGGTTTGAATAATCCCTAACCCTAGTTTTAAACTTTGGTGTATAACAGTTTATGCTACAAACATGAAAGGTACTTATTCTTGAAGCTTGTTGAGGAAAGATGTGCTATTCAACAAGGATATTTCTGCTTGCTCAAATGGGCCAGATGAGATTTCAAATTGCACTACCAACATTTCACCTGCCTCAAAAAACACTGTAAATTAATTTAATTTCTAAATTTTAAAAGTATTTTGATGTATTAATGTTATTAAAAATATTAAAATTCTAAAAAATATATATATTTAAAAAGTATTTATTTGAATTTATTTCACACATCTTAACATACAAATTTTAAATTAAGCTTTCTTTACAAGAGAAGTCCACAACAGCAATAAATCCACAAAAGCAAAAAATATATGATACGTATATTTGCTTATTATTGAGCAATGCCATTTCTAGTATTTTGGATTCAAAATTTTTACTGGTGGAAAACAAAATTTGTGAGAAAAAACCCAGTGCGATTTGCACAGGAACAACTCGCATTTTATTTAGAAAAAAAAATACAATTTGGAATCATCTAATCTCATTCAGTTCATTGTAAAGATGTTTAAACGTTATAAAGAGGCATCACAGATCAGTTCTGAAACCAAGCGCCTCTCCTCTGCATCTCTCTGGGAGCTCAGACATTGTTTCTGCACATCTCTGTCTGGTTCCTTTACTTATGAAATTCGATCTCTCCCTGCTTCTCAACGGCAGGCTTTGGTAAAGCCCATGCTTTCAACTGGTGTATATCATCTGGGTTTAGATAAGGTGACTCTACTGGGCCTTTTATCTGCCTTCCTTACAGAGGTACGACCAAGAAAGGAGACTGCTTTTCACTTACACCATCAACATGTGCCAGCAAGTGCAGGTCAGCGAAGGAAATAAAGGAAGAGCGTTGTGGCGAAAGAGTACCCACTTCCTAGCATGTGCTCGATGCACTTGGCTTCTTTTTCAAGTGATTATGATCCATCTCTTTTTCGCAGTTCCACGCCACTGAGCGTCACACAGTCGGAGGAATACCTCTTTATAAATGTTGCATTGAGGGGCGAGAGAGAGCACACGCCACACTTCATTTAGAATGAGGCCGGAGGAAAAAAAGAATAGCACAGAGGCTTTGTCAGGCCGAGCGAAAGGACTTGTTCGCATAGCGTTTGTTGACAAGAACTTATTAAGAGGCTCAGACAGCAGAGTACACAGCTAGAGGCAATGTGTAGACTCTCTGCAGAAGGGGAAAGAGATGCCAATCTCTCGGTCCCATTGACAAAAAAAGTGTTTGTGCAGGGCCTCAACAGCAATACACATGACCACAAAGAAAAACAAACAGCATGGGTCTCGTGCCGAAACATACACATATGTACTCCTGGTAGGAAAGTTCTAAAAATGCAAATCCATTTTCTTTTAGGTGTATATTAGGGTTAGCAGCAGCTTCACCTAAGGGTATGAGATACCCTTTTAGGTAATTGCATACATCACCTGATCACCCTCCTGGCAGCACTCTAAAAGTCAATAGTATATGTCTGAGTGTGTACTGTATGTGTGGTCCACGGCGAGCTCTTACACTGTTACCCACAAGGTTGACTGGCCCCTTTGTGACCTTCAATGTAAAGCACAAACCCCTGATTACCATGCAACTAACCACAGACAGCATGTTGTGGAACAATATGCAGTTTCTCCTCCAGCTGGAAAATACGTGCTGAAGGAAGCTCAAAAATGGTGCTCCGACATTATCGCTTTTCAATAGCGCAGGAAAAATGATCACCACAAAATGGAATCGGCTTCCAAGAGCACGAGTCACTCCAGGTGAAGACAAACTATTGTTTTCAGTCCATTTACCTGAGTGTTCAACTGCCATTAGTTTGCGGTGGGCCGGTAGTCCATTCAGCCCGGGTGATGGATCTTCCCAGCCCATCTCAATGAGCATCAGGCTGCACCGCAGATCAGCAGAGTTAATAGCGTTACATCTAGCTGGTGGTGGGCCAATGCATCTCCGTCAATCCTCCCTGCTGATGGAGCGCTGGGGCCACGGGCCCTCCCGGCTACGTGTGCCAGCGATCTGTGGCGTTTGTATTGTGAATATTCCAATTACAGCGCGTGCCTGACCTTTTGAGTGAGCAGAGCTGGGGTAGAGTTATCTTCCCTCCTGACACACGGCGCCTATCAGTCAACGTTTCAGTGAGAGAGACAGATCCATTCTAAGGGTTTCAGGCTGATTACAAAGAGCTATGGATTGTTACACATACCCCTAGACGTGCAGCGATTAAGATGCATTCGATGCGCAGATAAACATACGTGTTCACTCAAACACGTCGGCTCTGTGTATTCACATGCCATGTATCTGCTATAATCAGCCGGCTAACTGCCTGACTACACTCGCTCCCGTAAACAAACCCTTTGACGGGCCTATATGGCTTTTTAAGAGGTTTATTTCGCAAACCTAACGTGAACAAAGTCATACTTTTGTAGTTCCCTCCCCCTCCCAACAGCTAATCTACATCTTTCATTGAATCAAGAATGGAAATGGCCAAGAAATGCTTCTTTTTCAATTTCATGCTGAGGTAGCTCAACTTAGTGGATGTAATTTCTCCTAACAAGAAAATTCATCACAATGTCATTCACTTAGTTCGACCATGAGAGAAATCCCCCCTCCTTGTCTCGCTCTTTTTTTTTTTCCCTTTTCTACGCTTTGATGAACATCCTTAAAGCATCATCACTCCCTTCATATCATGTCTGAACATAACTAGACAATTACATCAGCTGTTAAAAAAAGAAATGACTACGATCTACATCAAACAAAATGTTAGAGGTCACATGTAAGATCATGCATTCCTGGCACTGTAAACCACAACTTGTGCACACAAGATGAAGTATATCACATATAATTATAAAAAAAATAGTTATAAAATGAGACTGAATGAGCCACATAACAAAACAGACAACATTTGGACAACCAAAATCAAGCAGACCTGGCTTTGAATGTTGGTTTGCAGTGTCTGATCCTATTGCTGTTGCCAATGTTTTATAAAAGCTCCCCAAAACCTCTTAATCGTGGTAAAATCACAGCTAATTGCTTTAGTAGCAACTTCTGCTAAGCAAAACCGAGACAAGCACCCTATGTCACCACACAACTGAGGAAAGACCTAGCAGGCAAATTCACGCATCAAATAACTCCTGGTAAATACCTCTAGCAATAACAATCACATTTCAATTGAAATGGAGTAGCATTGGAAGATTTAAGCGTGAAAGCAATATCAGCTTAGTGTCAAATCAAGCATGAAGCCTCACACACAACCTTAATTCATGTTTTGCATACGACGACTGCACTTCCTTATCGCAGCGTTCACTCAATCCCTCTCACACACAATGTGGAGTACTCTGCTAGTTCTTGTTCTTTGCGCATGCTAACATTCTTGGTGGTTCTCTTGCTCGTGATGGAGATGTTCAGGCCGAAATGACAGCGACGGAGAGGGGATATAGCATCGATCCTACACTTTAAAGATAAAAAATATCCCGGACGAGCGCCCAGAAATAACACTCACTGAGAAAGCCTGCAAGCCCGGGCTAAGTGACATGTGCGTGCATTTGAAAAGCCTCTTGTGTATTTGCGAGCTGAGGCTGGGCTTATTTACAGCATTTGTTGAAAAGCCCTGAAGAGCTGCAAGCTGAGAGGGTCTCTTACATATGTATTCAGTGTCTGGGGGCAGTGAGCTATGAGCCAGGCCAGACGCCACTCATATGATCTCTCTCTCGCTCGCTCTCTTCCAGCATTATGGAATTCAAATATTCAAGTGGAAGAGTGGCAACATCTGACTACCTTGTGCATAGTAAATAGAAATAGGGAAAGAGGGAGGAACGGGGGGGGGAGAGAACAGCTCTGGCAATCGTAGCCCTCAACTCCTTAACCAGATTTACATCATTTTAATATTTGTTCCGGAAAACCTTCACATACAAACATCCCCAGGCAGGCGTTTCACAGGCTGATTTGTTACTATTCATGGATAAACCGGAGAGAAACTGTAATACTAGACATGCTTGTTAAATTCACAAGGCTCCAAAGCTGCCTTCTAGAAAATCCTGCCTCTTGGTTGTCAGCTTAAGAAGCCGGGCATCTGCATATGTGAGCTTTTTAAGCTCTGTTAAATGGTTTGTGGTGTCATAGGCTGTCAGAGATACTGGGAGGATGAGGTTCAGGATGCTCCAGTTTCCTCACCATGTTTTTATTGTGTTTGAGTTCAAGGCAACTGTAAAAAACTCCTCGCTCTCGGAGGCCTTGCTCTGAATCACCTGCTTTGAGAAATACAGTGTTCGGTTCGTTGCTCAAGGTTTGGGAAAAGAACTACACTACCCATAAGCACCTGCTACACAGTCGTAAAACAGTGGTTTGATGGCGTAATCCAGAGCGAAAGTATGTCACTTTTGTCTCCAGTGGAGGCTTCTGCCCTGAGGGCCGTTATAGATTTCAGTGCCGTTAATTTCCGCAGGCAGGGCTGTTAGGAAACATCAAAACAGCAGGAAATGAGATGTGAAGTGGTCATTGATCTTGACTGGCCGACTGCTGGAGTTTTATTTACACACAGAGGTTAAACGTGATTGCTAAACACAAGCGGGTGGTCAGAGTCGTGGCCTAATGGTTAGCCCCTTCACGAACACATTGAGCCGTGGTCCTCGTTTGGGGTCAAGGAGAGTCTGAATCGGGGAAAATGTCATAACATATCTCAGTATCCCACTCGCCCACCCACCCTTCTCCACCATTCAATCGATAAAGTGGTATCAAATTAAATAAAACAAAAAATAGAAAATGTATACATTAAAAAACGGACGGGCATTTATAAGAGTTTAGAATAACATGCATAAAAAGCATAAAATATTTGCAAAGTACAATAAAAATTCATAGGTATAAATACATAAAACTGTAAAATCATGTATTAATAATGTATAAAAAAAAATAATAAAAAAAATCTCCCTTGTTGCCTAAATGTGCAAACGTGGCTCATTTCATTTATAACTCTAAAGGCTGAACGAGTGTATGTTTCACCTGCGCGTCTTTGACCTGTGTTCCCCCCCCCATGACGCTATTAGTGGCGCCCAAGCATGAGCAATGTTCATGAGTGTTTGTTTCCAGCAGATTTCACTCTGTTCCTTTCTCTCTCGATCCCCCCTCCTTGTCCTGTCCCTCGCTCAATCTCTCTTTCAAAGCCACCACTTGACATTTCGCTCGGTCTCTGGAGAGGCCGATGGGAAATGGAGTTACTACTGCAGGCGCACTGTAAATTCCATACAGCCACATGTTATGTGGCCTAAACACAAATGACCACTCCAGGATCTGAGCTCTGTGGCGATAATAGAATAATGCCTGCTGTTGTCTGGGGAGGAACGGAGCATGCACATCCGTCACGGAGAGGCTTATATCTTGCAGTGTCATCGCGAGATGCAGCACGCCTCTATATGTCAAAACGATGTCTGCTGATAGTGAAACGGTAACCGTAAAATACAACGGCAAGTCATCGAAACGTGTTTTATTTTGTTTAAAGCGCCAATCTTTGTGAGAGGTTTTTTTAAATGTGGCTCTGGTGAAATCGTATGTGTGTGTGTGTGTGTTTTATTTACACACTGTAGTGGAGGAGTCTCGGGCCGGTGTGATAAAGCTAATGAGCTTCTTTTGTGCTGGAGTGTAAATGAGACAGTCACCTCGCTTCAGCTATCTGCACGGTAGAGACTCCAGGGGTGATTACTGCTTTAAATTATGCTCAAGGGCAAAGCGCTATTTGCATCAGAGGGGCTTTTATTTGGCTGATGAGCAGCGAAAGCCGTCATCACCCTGCCTGAAGATGTTGCACTCGCAGCTCCCGGTGGACGGCGGGGGAGACGAAAGCGAGACTGGCTGTTTGTGTGGCGTCTCCACGTTACTTTGTTACTTTCCCCTCCTGAATGACAGTCAATGGACCCCTAGAGACGCTCCCTCCCACCTCTTCTGAACGCATGCATGTGTGTTAATGTGTTTGTGGGGTGATGATGGAGTCAGACTCATTGAATATCAATTAGCACTGTGGTTTTTCTGTTATGCTTCTGTTTATGGATATTTTCCAGGTGTTTTCTTGGATTTGCGGAAAATCGTTGTGGAAAATTTAGTAAATAAGTGCAAAATAAGTCCTATTTAGATAATTCGTTTTCCATGGACACCTCCTCCCTCCTCCCCAAGTGGCTCCCTCAACTGCAATACTACCTCCAATTTCATTTGCTCTTACACCTGAAGACGACGGGGAAAATATGGCTGACACTGGCTGTCAGGCGTCTCATCTTAAATTCTCCTCAAGCTAAAATGTCGGGTTAATTGCTGTCATTTTTACACCGGGGCAGTGACTTACACACCACTTCCTGTAACAATCACTGGTAGCAGGAGGAAAAAGAAATATAAAATGAACAATTTCCTGTGCATCTGGACACGACATTCATAAATACATGTGGAAGAGTGGCTAATAAAAAGTGCAGAACTGATCTAAAAATAAATAAATAAACACGGAAATATTCCAAGAGCCAATGGCATGTTTGAATAGTATAAAATACTGCAGAATCTATAATTGAATTCTAATGAAGGCAAAACGCATGGCGTGTGGATTTTAAAACGGTGCTCTTTTTACTAATATACCCCAGAGAACTTCCTCTCCAGACAGGAAGTTCAATTGCAGAGTATGGCTAACTACACTATAAATCCATACGATCACAGATTATTAAACTAGAACAATCATCTAGAGGTTCCATTATATCACATCGCGTTATCCACAGATCAATGCAAACATTCTTATATGCGCACACCATCATAGATAAAATAACAATAAAAGCTGATTTAACAACAGCCTACAAATCAATGA
Organism: Spinibarbus caldwelli; assembly: GCA_039654775.1. Lineage (NCBI taxonomy): Eukaryota > Metazoa > Chordata > Actinopteri > Cypriniformes > Cyprinidae > Spinibarbus > Spinibarbus caldwelli. The sequence continues at coordinate 5,756,011 of CM077229.1, read as the reverse complement.
AGTCCATGTCCTTAACCTCCATTCTTGTCAGAAACATTAAAAAACATACAGTGCTGCTGTATTTCTTCCATTAAGATGATTATGGAAATATAATGTATTTGCAAATGCAAATGTAAAACGGTCTCTGAAAAATAGCCAACTATAAATTTTCATGTAAAATGTAATGTGAAAATTGTTAATAATAATAATAATAATAATAATAATAATAATAACAACAACAAAAAAATAAATAAATAAATAAATAAATAAAAAAGGCAATCTGTAATTTCTGGGTGCTTTTTCCTGAGTAAGAAAGTTTGGCAATGCACAAAAATAATAGTTTACTAGCAATTACTAACAGTTATGTTTAATTGGACTCTTTCATCTCTCTCTCTCACACACACACACACAGCACCAAAACTCAGAGATCTAGGTGTTATTAGGCGGATGTGTAAGAATTCTCTGACTGTGGCGTGTGTGAGAGGGAATTGTGCAGGAAGTGTGTGAAGTTAACAGCACCTGGCCTCCCTTTAAAAAGCCTCCTGAGGCCTGTTAGCTGGCCCACTCATTTCAATGTGTCTGTCTGAGCTCTCCCGCTCGCTCTCTGTAAGTGAAACATTGTCACTCTCTCCACTGTCTCCATGGCACTTATCTCTCCTCTCTTCACTCTTTCTGCTTACACTGCCCTTTTCTTCCACTCTTAGTGTGGATTATCTACAGACAGATAACACAAAATCTATTCAAGTAATATGCAGCTATACAGGAACAATAATACTATAATATAATAAATGAAAGAAATATAAATAAATATGAATAAAAATTAAATTTTACAATTGAATAAAACAAAACCAAATGTTATTTGTTATTATCTTCTATTCTATTAACTACTGTTAAACTAACATGTAACAGTAATAACAACAACAAATTATTAGTAACAACAACAACAACAACAATAATAATAATAATAATAATAGCAGTAATAACGAATAATTATGGTTACATGGTTCTCTTTCATTGGCTTTGTACTGTACTCTGCAATGACAAAGTTTAATCTAATCTAATATTTGTGATATAAAATTTAATTTAAAAATACTATAATTTATATTTATATTATAAACACATTTATAATAATATTACTTTATTTTTAATTCTGTTTACGTGTACAGCATTTTAATTAGTTTGTGTACAGTAAAAATAATAAAAGCAACATTACTGCTACAAACAAGCCACAACAATAATAGTGATTATATAATAATTAATATAATAATAATAATAATCATCATTATCGTCATCATTATCGATATTATAATAATATATTAATATTAATAATAATACTTCTGGTTAGATGTTTCTGTGGCTAGTTGCTTCATTGGCTTTTACTGTACTCCGTTTAATAACATTGAAAACAATTCTACAATTTATTTTATATTAAATAATTTTTTATTTGTTTACATTTTTACAGTTTATTTTATTTTAAATGTATATTTATTTTATGTACATTCATATTTATAATATCAACATTTTATTTTTACTATTTCTAATGGTTTCTAATTCTAATGTTTACTGTAACAAAAACAAATGTTTCATATTAAATATATATAAAATAAATAATTTACTTTATTTTAAATTACAATAATTCACTAGAATTCATATTTAATGCTTTCATATTTCAGTCTGTTTATAATATACTGATATAACAAATACAAAACTAAATTTATAAATATATATATTTGTATACACATTTAAATTCATATAATTAATATAAAACTAAAATTGAGAATTTAATTTTTTAATATTTCAATATGTTTATAATAATAATAATAATAATAATAATAATAATAATAAAACAACAACATCAACTACTAACAATTCACAAATATGAACTATCATCAATAATGGCTTTGATACAAGTTTACAAAAACACTTTTGAAGAGCTCAGCATTAACCAGCAAACACTGATCTCTATCTCACACACGCTGAAGTGTGCAGGTTAAAACAGAAGTCAGTAATGAGAAAGCGGGGGGGTTGACCCCAATCAGACGCGTGTGTGAGACACGGAGAGAAAGAGAGAGATGGCCGGTGTGATGATGAATGAGAGGAGAGGCCGTGAGATGGGGGTGCCGTTGTAATCACCAGCTGGAGAGGGTGGCTATGAAAGGGGGGGTGTTCAGAGGGGCCCACAAAGAGCCGCAGGACACACTTCACTCTGCTACACTGATCCTGTCTTAACCACAGGCCCATGGGCTGCTTTCAGCTGCTGTCACCAGGACTGAGCCACACACACACACACACACACACACACACAATAATAAAAAGAACTGCCATTTAATAGCTATAAACTTAAGCTGCCAAAAAAAAAAAAAAAAAACAATTAAAATACTAATAAAACTATTATAAAATAAAATTACAAATATGCATTAAAACATAAAAATTTAATACAAAATGTTCCATTATTAAAATCAATAATTTTGGAATTATTTCGCCTACTTTTAGGTATTTTAGTAATATAAACAGGGCACCAAACATGCCAAAAAAAAAAAAAAACAATTAAAATACTAATAAAACTATTATAAAATAAAATTACAAATATGCATTAAAACATAAAAATTTAATAAAAATGTTCCATTATTAAAATCAATAATTTTGGAATTATTTCGCCTACTTTGAGGTATTTTAGTAGTATAAACAGGGCACCAAACATGCCAAAAAAAAAAAAACCAATTAAAATACTAATAAAACTATTATAAAATAAAATTACAAATATGCATTAAAACATAAAAATTTAATAAAAATGTTCCATTATTAAAATCAATAATTTTGGAATTATTTCACCTACTTTTAGGTATTTTAGTAGTATAAACAGGGCACCAAACATGCCAAAAAAAAAAAAAAAGAGAAAAAAAAAGAAAAAAGGAAACAGTATTGAAAGTCTTACTAAAATCCTTGAAAACAAAACAAACAATGCCTGAGGAATCACAAATTCTGTTTTCAGACACATACTCACATCCAATGACACACTTGCGAGTGAATAAGTGAACACACATTCCACAGCGCCCACAGACTAACCCTGAGCTCAGCCTGACCTCTCATGCTGCTCTTTTGGTGAGCTGTCAAACCCATTATTCACTGCACCGAGACACATACATACATACATACATACATACATACATACATACATACATACATGCATGCATACATACATACATACATACATACAGCACAACTGTGTTGCTTTTAAAAGTCAAAATAATTACTATGCATATATATTTTGATACAAATACAACATGCACTGGTCAGTTGAGGTTTCTGGAGTGAACGAGTTGCCTGGCAGCCCATAAAGTGTTGTGAAGTCAAATAAGGAGGCCCTCTAGTGGCCACAAACAAAGAAACACGAGCAAACCTTCGTACTTCACACACAAACACACATGCACGGCCTCAGCCGGTATGCTTTTTGCGCAGAAGCACCAAAACACTTCCAAAACAAGTCAAAAACCCAAATACAGACAGATTTCTGCACAAAACTCTTGAAATCCTAATCATTACACTAAGCTTAAATAAACACCACCACTAAATAAGCACTAAAACAAAATAAAAACAAGAATAAAACAATAAAACAGTCCAGTTCCTGTCTAAATGTGCTCAACTGAAGGGTGTCAGTCAAATAGCTGCCTGCTGAGCCCTGTGTGAAAGCCAGCGAGAGAGAGAGAGAGAGAGAGAGAGAGAGAGAGAGAGAAGAGAGGGAGGGAGAGAGAGAGAGAGAGAGAGAGAGAGAGAGAGAAAGAGAGAGCGCGGCGGATGACAACGGACGAGGGGGGGAGAGAGACGCAACTTACCTGCTGTTGTTGCAGATGCAGCAGCTCGACTGCGCTTACTTCACTGCTCGTCTCCCCACTTGATCTTCCATCTCTACTGCCAGCATCTAATTGGCTGCTTAGGCTGCTCATTCCATTTTGACTCATTGAACTGTTGCTTATTGTCTCATTGGCCGACTCCTGCATCATGACTTAATACCTAGAAGTGATTAAGAGGCACCGGTTAAGGCTCTTGTTACAATCCCTTTTAGTTGCCTCCTAAAAAAAAAAAAAGGGGGGGGGGGGGGGTTAAAAAAGAAAAAGGAAAAATGGGGGCGAGAAAAAAAAAAAAAAAAAACCTTTCCATTATCAACCCCTGTTCCCTTTGCAAATTAAAGCATTTAACGGGGGGAGGGGGTGGAATTATGCATTCACTGTGTAAATGAAGCAATACAAAGAGATGCACGTTTCTTCCTGCCTTTTATTTATCTTTTAATTTTGCTTAATGCATGCTTTTTTTTAAATTGCATTTTCTTTTTTTTTTGCATATCAACCATCACACACACAGATAAACATCACAGTGTGTTTAAAAATAAATTCAGTGACTTTAATGTGGTGTGAATAATTTCAAAAGGAGCATGTTTGAAATAAACATATGAAGCCTTTTTTCCCCCTGTTCAAACGTCTTAAAATATCCCCGTTGCGTCTCAACTGAACGGAGTTTCTTAATGACGCACAGCTAATCATGCAAAATTAAAATTTGGTACAGGAGGTGAAGGGAGAAGAGGGGGAATTACAAATCACATGCTTCTGTACTGTGATGAACGATATAATGGTCTTTTCTTTTAGCTGAAGCTAAATAAAATTTGCCTGCTAGTCAAATGAGGAGAGAAAAAAAGCTTGTGTCACTTATAGGCTAGTTCTCTTCCTCCTTTTTATTTTAATCACATACTCAAATATTCATTATTTCTGTATATTTAGCGCCGTCCGCCAAGCACAATTAAAATTCAAACACCAAATTCAAACAGAACAAAAATCGCACACGTCAATTTTTACTCTGGCAAATAAATGAAAAGATATTAAATTAATTTTCCCTGCCATCTATTAGAAATGAAAACAGGGGAGAGTGGTGGCTCAAATTTTTTTTTTTTTATGAATATCACTAATGATTGTGCTAAAAACAGCATAAATTATGCATATTACCTCTTCTCTAGTAATAAATGTTTTATCATTTTCCCTGCATAAATGTTGTGTACGTTCACAGGAACCCTGCTAAGATCTGTGGAGATCCTTGCAATAAATAAAAGAATCATCCGACCCAACAAACGCAATTCAAGGTGTGTTCTGCATAGCTAATACACCCACAAGAGCCTTAATACATACTCCGTCATTCACATATTCATCGAACCCCTCCTCTCTTCCCATTACACATTTTGTTTCCCTCAGAAAATGACGATGGGCCATCTCATATTTCAGCGCATTCAAACATAAACAATATTAATTACGCTAATGGCGAGCACACACAATAAAATATCCCTAATCTAGTGTAATGTTTAGAAGGGATTCGTTTTTCCAGCAACACTTTCATTTATTTCCCTGACAGCTCCACCATCCTTCTTTCCAGAGATTAAACACATCAATTTTGTCACCTGCTACGTACGAACAATTAGCAGCGATCTTTGAACGAGAGCGTACAGTAACTCGACAGCCAAGTCATGAAAAAAAAAAAAAAAAAAAAAAAAGAACGGCGCTAATCAAACGCACGACACAACAAAGACGTAGTTTTCTAATCCACGGCTGCTTTTCAGATCAGCAAATGGCATTTTAACGGCACGGCTTGTGTCTTATGAGAAACACTAGAAGCAAGAGTCTTTTTTTTTTTTTTTATTTATTTAAAAAGTACACCACCTAACCAGTATGCACTGGTCAACTTGGGAACAAACAAAAGTGCAGAAGATTAACAGACCAGGAGAAAGAGAGAGAGAGAGAAAGACTCAGCACAGTATGACGGCTGACGAATCTCTCCTGAAGAAACACAAAGCTGCCGTAGAGATTAGGCGACTAATAAGTATTCAAATTAGGCATAAATTTTACATGCCCCATGTTTAAAATATTCAGAAAAGGGCCGCTTGATTGCCTTTACGCGAATTTTATGAACAACGTAATGGAGTGTTTTTTAATGCCACAATGAAGGAGACTAAAAAGTGAGGGACAAGTTTAGGACACCGTTCTTACTCAAACCTGGTAAAAAAGCGCTAATTAAAATTACATTTCAGATCACTGTAATCCCAGTTCGCACTGTGGAAATTCAAATATGATTTCTAAGAACTGATTATTCCACACGTTTTTAAATAACTAAAGAATGGATGACATTTTGATGTAATATTGGGAAGGAGGAGGAAAAAAATACATTTTTCCCCTTCAAATTTGGTTTTGGGTTTAATGACGCGGAATACTGATCCTGTCATTATAGAAACACACATTATTAACACTGTATCCTCTAAATCCACATGATCTACAACTGACATGTAGGTGTCTAACCGAATGTAATGCTCATGCAGATGTATGCAAAGTGTATTCAGAGAGATCAGGTGCTGCTTTAACCTTAATGACAGCGGTGAGATAAATTAATTAGCCATCTGAAGGCAGCATCCAAATCTGCCAATTACAATGTCAATTAGAAACACATCCTCGCTCACGATCGTTTCCACGCGATGGAGCGGATGCGAGGAGGATGGGGGGGGGGTTATGTGTCTGAATGACACTGAGTGAAGGAGAGAGTCTAGTACGGTACTGTACCGCCTGAAAGAGATGGACGGAGAGAAAGCACGAGCGTAAATGAGAGAGAGAGAGAGAGAGAGAGAGAGAGAGAGAGAGAGAGAGAGAGAGAGAGAGAGATGAGAGAGAGAGAGAGAGAGAGAGAGAGGGAAGAAGAAAGCCAGCACCCAAATCTGTCTTTGTTCATGTCTATTGTAGGACCCCCGTTTCTCCGTCTTTGACCCTTGGGCCAACTGCCTGTCACTATAACACATTGTCTTTTCCTAAAAACCCACCGGGGTCAAGGGTTCGTGCTATTGGAACATATTTACAGCCCTTGCTAGTCTTTTAGTGTGGAAAAGCTCTGGCCCATTTGACACGGGCAAAATTAGACGGGTCCTGCAATAAACACTGAGCTTGTGAACCACTATTACCCATATCATCTTGATAACAGTCATCATCTAAAAGAAAGTCGGTGTGCATTCAAGAAGGTTGATAAAAACCAAATCGCTGCGTTTCTGGAATAAAAGATGTCATTTGGATCTGTTTCTTTTCTCGCGGTGTGTTTTTTGTGTTTTAAATGCTGTAACAGTACCACGCTTGCGATTCCTTTCTGGCTGTGTAAATGTTTGCTCTCGAATCGTAGGCTGTGCAAATCTGTCCTTTCATCAGGTGAAAAATCCCAGACAGGATCCCGACAACACATTCAAGGGCTACGCCTGTGATTTCAGGTGGGTGGGTTTGCAAGGAAAGGTGTGGGAAGGGAAAGCCACAAATACAGCCCAGATGTTTCTCATACACACACACTCCTCATCACGGAGGAGTAAAGTTACTCACGCTCGTTTGAGCTGATCTGATTTTACAACCGCAAATGTTGCCTCATTATCAATCGTAGCACCCTTCTTATTGGAGCTCGGATATCGTGATTCTAAGTTCTCCATCATCTAAAGCGCTCGGAAACCACGGGATATGTTTTATACAAGTCGCTGAAAAGGGGCACCAGAGGCTGCGACTGTGACATTAACACATTCTCTCACACACACACACACACACTCACAGAAATCATCCACTTTTGCCGAGACGCACTTCATTTTTCTCCTCCATGGAAAGCGGCGACCCTCTCCCCTGATAGGACGCACAGAACAGACCTGAAAAAGAGCTTGATGATTATTTCAGGGAGGCATCGGAAAGGCAGACTCTGTGATCCAAGAAGCCTAGTCATTATCAGTGCATTGCTCAGGTGCCCGGAATCCTAACATTGCAAGGAAGGGTGAAAAGACGGGGAAAAAAAAAAAAAAAAAAATACTAAAAATTACATTTCACAGTCTGCTAGCTTCACCCGCTCTGATTCAGTTAAGATATGGATACCATTTAGAATAATCACAAATTCTGTGCTCCAGTGAAATTAATTCATCATTGCCATAAGTTACAATGCATACAAAATAAAGCAGCGCAGCTCTGCTATTCTCCAATACTTAACAGTCGGGAAGCTTAATAAATCAAAATGCCAGATTTTGAAAATGATACAAAGTTTGAATTTCATACTGTGCATCTGTACTACATGTGAAATTGAGAATATGCTAATTAAAAATGCCACTGAACAGCTAAAAATGCTGTTTAAAAGTTAAACCGTGCATGCCAGCAGTCTTAGGGGTCGCCATACACCGTTAATGACTCTCCTCTAACCTGAATGTACTGTAATATTACAGGCACCCTCTTCTCAGATAGAGGATTTCAAAGTGATTCACAATGGACGAGATTATAGAGTAAAAAGAGCATGAGGGAAATCATATTTATACCACGAGTTCAAAAACGAAAAGGGAGGATGAATACATCGCTTTTCAGGATTAATAGTATGCAAAGTAACCGAATCAAGTGTTATCATCAGTGGTAAAATGAGAACACATTCAAGAAAAAAATAAAATAAAAAATTCAATTCACGATAAATAGACCATCTGTGATTCGATTCATTCAGCGCTGAATGTTCAGAACTTAATTCTGGGCTATTTACATTAAAAGAAGGAGAAAAGGAGAGGGAGATGAAAAGAAAAAGAGAGAGAAAAAAAAAGCACAGACTGAGGGGACAAAGAAAACTGCGATAAATCCTGAAGAAGCCCTGAAACAAAATCAAATCCTTGAGAAATAAAAACACACAATTCATAAATGCGAAACAACGTGACCTACAAAGCCAGAGTTTTGTTCAGATTTTCCAGCACTTCCGGAAAAAAAAAGCGAGTGTTTCAAGCCTTTCCATTTGATTCAAATTCTACCCAGCAAGCACCTCCCTCTCGGGCGAAAGCAGCTCCAAAAGTATAGGTGACTAGACAGTGACGCCGGTATCTCATCAAGCAGTCCCTGCACTTGCATTTTGGGTAATTTCTTTAATTAACTCAGCCCACCTAATCACCAGTAATTGACCTATAAAAGTAGGAGGCCTCATTGTCTGCTCCAATCATCTCTGGCAGGAAGAGAAAGTCTCTCCCTTGCTCTCTTTCTCACTATTTATCCATCATCTTACACTATTTACCTGCCTCAAATGCATATTTCATTTAATTTCATGCTGCAATTATCCTTTGTGACACCGGCTGAGTGTGGGGCGAGATTAAAAGTCTTGGGGTGGAGGGGGCAAGCACGCTTGCCCCTGCCTGGGACACGCGGCCGCGTTAACGACCCTGGTGCCGTCCACACAGAAGCTGCGGAGAGACATAGCTCATGGTGACGTTTCCACTTATTTGAGGCTGATTAGGGTCATTATGTCGCACCGCTCTGATTTATGCTGTCATTCTTTCGGCCCGGTCCTGCATCGATAGATCTTAATGAATTGGTAAATAAGGGTGAAGATTACACTTGACAACACCCAACATTTCTCATTCATACCTGACAAGATTTATGTAACTAATTAGGGCGGTAACAGGCGAGATTGGTCGAGAGAAAAATAATCTTTCCCGAGGAGAATTACCCCGAGTCTAAAACCTCGACAAAATAGATAATGGCAGTCTTTAAGGGAGACTTAGTCACAGAGCGAGAGCCCGGGCTGAAGGGTTCTCAGAAGTGCATTTAAGAAGAGAAGCGGCTTTTGTAGGACTTTCAAATTGATTTTTTTTCTTAAAATTCAACCACATGACTGCAAGAACTCGAGTGCACACACGCATGCCAGCCACACACACGCTAACTAATCAGCCACCATCTGCATGTCCAAACCAGAGGCCATGAAATCAATGGATTAAAAATTAACCTCTCGCCAACAAAAAAAGCACTTTGATGTGCAAATGTGAACTCGAGGAGGTAGATTGCAAACTAGTACAATGCACACACACACGAACAAGAAAAATTAAAAATACAAATCAATCGTTTCTCCATGACTTCACTGTGTGATGATGCCTCGACTGAAGAAATCCATTTGCATTTTTTAATAGTCTGGTATTTCAATTATTTAATTCACATCTGTGCGGCAAGAGTAACCAGTCGACTCATTCCACATTAAAATATCAGATAAAAAAGGCTGATCATCAATGAGCGCAGACAGGCCGAGGAGGACCCAGAGGGACGTGGGAGAACAGAGGGAGGAAAACGAGAATGATGCTGGCATTGTCTCATCCAGCTTCCCCCTTCAAGCACATGCAAATAAGGCTGTGATGCTTAACTGCATCATTTATGGGGATAATAGCGGCATCGTCATTACGGGACTCAAATTAAATTACATCACAATTAGCATAACAAAGTGATTGGTTAAACTTTCAAAACAAATACCCACCTTGGCTAATGAGCGGTGTTAATTGCCACATACAAAACATAGGTAAACGTGTTTTGGTTAAACAATTTTTGAAATTCATATTTTACTTTGTTATTTGTTTGTTGTTTTCTTTTTATTTTTCAAGAGAGTGTACAATGAGGCATGGAAAAAGCTCATCGAGGGGATTTGCATAATAATAAAAAAAAAACACCAAATATGCAGCATTTAATTTTATCGTACTAAAAAAGCTATTACACACAGACTCAGGAGAACAATGTAAATTATCCATCTGATTCTCTATATAGTATGTACTAATCATGCAGCTCATTATGCATCAGGGTATTAAATTATAAAGAAGACCACATCCACATTTCAGCACAAAGCCGTATAAAAACTTAATATGCTCACAATAGCCCAATAGCGAGCGTTGCTCACCCTTATGAATATTTAAGTAAACAAATTATCTGCCCGCCTTTGATAGGGATAATTAGTATTTGAGGGCTAATCATTTTACTGACCCCACCTCCAAAATGGGACAGGCTCGTTTAAGTTTTAGGTGACTATGAAAACTTAACTCTTTCAAAAAAAATCAAATCATAAAAAAAAAGAAAAAAAAAAACCCACACTTGTACATCTAATTAAAATTTTACAATTATTAGCCTACAAAAATTACAACAGCTGCTCACAGTATTGTTTAACTCTTAATATACAGCAGACAAAAAAAAAAAAAAAAAACTAATTACTCAAATGATTTAATTTCCCACCAACACACTGTAAACTCCACAAACACTTCACTTCAAATAAAATCACCTACTAGGCAAAGTCAAAGCACACTGTTCTTCGGCACACACTCACACACACTTAACGGCACGTGCGCACACACCCGCACAAAACCACATTCATTATCGTCATTGCCATTATCACCAGCAATTAACCCACAGATGAAAGCAGCCCACAAACCAAGCCGGAGCACGGCGCAAAGCCTTGAGGAATGACAGCGAGAGTGAAAAGACCCGACGGATGGATGAAAGTAGGAAAGCATGGATGGATGGATGGAGGAAAAGGTGGCTTTATTACCTGCAGGTGAGCGGTGTGGGACGGCAGGCTGGAGAGGGTGTTTCGCGGCGATTCGGGCATCACGGGGAAGAGCGTGCGATTATCAGTGTCATCACTCCAACTGTGTTTATACAGACTCGCATCATAAACAAGCGCCTCTTTGGCCCCGTCCCTCACGCGTCGTTCATGCATACTTAAATCAGCAATGCACCCATTTAAAAAAAAACAAAAAAACAACAAAAAAAAAAAAAAAACAAAAAAACAAACAAAAAAAAAAAAAATTAAAACCAACCGACCCCTATCTCCTGACAATTATTCCTTCATCTCCACTTATCACCGAGCAATTACGACAGCGTGCAGACAGGGCCCAATAGGAGACGCGGGGCTTTGGGAAGCCGTGCGACCGGTCAGGAACGAGGGGAGGTGATGAAAAAAGTGCCTAAAATGGAAATGTGTTGCCCTGACCTGGAGCTTTTCTGCCTTTTGTGATGCACTGGAAATACTGGCATCATTAGCATTAAATCTCTCTGAAAATTATCTGAAAATGCAACTAATCATTGCAGGTTTTACTGCTTCTGGGCTTCCTAAACTAAAAATGCTCTTCAAAAATGTCCCTCTCCCTCTCTCTTTCTTTCTTTTCTTTTTTTTTTTTTTTTTTTTTAAAAGGAAGTCTTTCGTCTTGCTGACCGAGTTGCTGACTGAAAGAAACGAGTGTGTGAGAGTGTGTGTGACCGTGCGCACAAGCGTCTCTCTCACAGCCTGCGCACGGAGCCGAGGACTCAGATCGCGCTCCGCCAGCAGCCTCTCGCTGCTCTCATTTGAGCGTGCGGCTCGCAGCACACACACACACACTTTCTCTCTCTCTCCCTCTCCTCTTTTTCTCCTGCATACAGACTCCAACCGAGAGGGGATTTAACACACACGGCCAGCTGCAGAGGACATCCCGAGCCCCTAAATATACGAGGTACGTGTTCCTGCCTGCTTTTTTTTATATTCATTGAGATTAGCCAGCGAGCTTCTTGCAAGTCAAACTATCGAGCTTTGCGTTTTCCTAAATAAAAACCAAAACATGCAACAATCTCAGCCAGGAAGAAAAAGTAACCTACCTTTTGAGGAACGAAACACAATCCCACTCCCTGAAGGTAGAGGCATTTGAAGATATTCTTAGAAGCCTTGAAGCATTAACTTGCATCAAAAATGAGGAATAGGATGCCACTGGTAGGCAACAGCATCAGAGCACGAAAAAAAATAGGAGGGGGGGGAAGAGAGAGAGAGAGGTGGGGGGTACGAAGAATGAAAGAAAGAAAAAACTAGCTGACGTTCACTGTCAAAGCCATCATCAGTGAACTATTTACAGCGGTATTTACACGAACACCTCTTGCCCGATCACGTCCGAGAAGCCCGTGGCATTTTTACGCCTGTAATTAAAACAAATCAAGCAGACCTCTGATTGTTTTGGCACCCAAGGACTAATCGTACACAAAAATCAACGGTTTGATTGTCAGGGTGGGGAGGTGGAGGGGTGGCACTTCTTTTTCCTGTGTTTCCTTTTTTTCCCTTTTGAGATGGATGGAGGGCTACTTTAGCAAGTTGAGTGATAGTATAGTGGAAATAATAAATAAATACGCCTGCTGCTTTCCTTATTAGGTCAAGCTAACCCAAAAAAAGTCCTTACGAGGGAAATATTTGAGTGAGGAAGGACAAAAAAAGAAAAAAAAAAAGGCTTGGAAACCAGATGGGTTTGCAAATTTGTTTTAACATGCATATTTGCTCATTTACTGCATGCGATTAAACCTTCAAAACCTTTTGCTTTTGTATCGGTCGTATTGTAAATTAATGGTGTTTGTCAACCCTTTTTTCTCGTTCTCTCACCCCGCATGCCACAGATGTTTCTCCTAGCTGCTCCCGCAGACAGGAATCCGCTCGCAGAGACGAGAGCCACGCTCTCCCCCAGGAGAGGAGTACAAAGGCCAGTCTGCACGCGGCAGATGCAAAACCAAGTCCATCTGCTGCAGGCTTCCCATCACCACATGGAGATTGAAAAGTGAGGGGAGCGTTCGCGTAGACGCCGCTGGAACGTGAGCGAGGAACCAGCTGTTGGTAAACGGGGGAGACGTGAACGAGCAGATTTTAAATAAAAAGACTGATGCAAATGCACGATTTATATGGAAACGGACAACTAAGCAATTCCGTATTCAAGCTCTAGTAAAATCAATTACCTCATATACAACTGTAGAAGCGCTTAAAAATATGCACACATCACGGTGAGCAAGAACTTTCAAGTTGTGCACGATTCACCCAAGCCAGGCATGAGATTTATTTAGTTAAAAAAAAAAAAAAAAGCCTCCAACGCACTGTAAGACCACTTGAACTCCCCGCTCTGAGCATGATATAACAGGCTCCGAATTGCACATTATCTACCAGCTCTACTGGAACATATTTTAACTGTATGATATCATTAGAAACCGCTGAGCTCAAGCCAACACCGTTTCTGGGCCTCCACCCCTCCAGACTAGGGCAAACGCTCAATGAGGAAGTGTAATAGGTTGCACTGGCAGGCATGGAAGGCCCTCAGGTCTCAGCGTCACTGTCAGAATTGCGTCTAATGCGTCATATTTACATTTCGACCCAAACGCTACAGGCTACGTCACGCCCTAACCTTCACTTCACGAAACAAACAGGCCGCTTTAGCTTTTAGTGCTTGTTAGCTGCTCTCAGTTCTCACTCATATCTAGTTTTATTCCGTCTGTCTCTCACTTAACTCTCTCTCTTTTTTTCCTCCTCATTTCACAGGGCTTTGGACCGCAAGGTCAATGAGGACAAACAATTCCAGCAGCGGCTCTCGAGCGCATGCAGAAGAAAATGTCGGGTGAGGGGGGATGGACTCGTGTGGTGGCAGAGCTGGTGTCTCTGAGCGCTGGCATAATTTCTATGGCAACCCCCTTAACTATTAATTTTCAATTAAAGCAGACACAAAACACCCTGCCCTGAGCCTCTGGAAAGTGTCAAGAGGGGAAACCGGGCCTTTTGGAACCATGACACCACTGGGCTCCTTCATAGTGACAAAAATCACACCACTGAACAACACTGAGCATCTAAGTCCTGTTTTTATTTCACAATCACACCAGTGAAAACACCAAAACCACAAGTGAAACTCATGCATGCTAAATATTAGGATGGTATTTGAACTATTATGTCCCTCAGTCGATTAACAGAGGCATTACCTCCCCCTTGGGTCAGTTTTAAAATCTGACAGGATTGTCAATTGCTAATAAAAAGCTATTTTTACAATTTTTGGGGTGAATTTTAGTAACATTGTGTGGAATAAGGTGTGCAAATCTAATTTGCTGCCATTAAATTGTACTATGCAAAAGGTGGTACACAACAGTAAAAAAAAAAAAAACAAAAAAACAAAAAAAGTAAAAATTATTTTTCTTCATTACAGATTATAAAACTAACTAAATATAAATATATTTATTTATTTAAATAAATAAATAAAATATATTGAACTTTGTTGGAAAAAAGAAATGGTTTACAAGCTCCACTAGTATAATAATTTGATCATGTTCTCCGTTTCTCCACGTTTTCAATATGCCAGATCTTTGTTTATACCTAATTAGATTCAATTCTGAATTCCATATTTTCAATTAAACCCAGTATGTTGGTATTATATCAGCCACCCAGCTCTCTAGATATTGGCATCAGCCCTTGAAAGACTCCTACCGGTCGACCACCACTAAAGACTGAGCTAACAGCAGATTAAGCTGAGCTAGTGTGCACTCACTGAGAGTCTGATGTGCGTTTCAGGCCTCACAGAAACGCCGGCAGCATTAAAGCTGTTCTCTGGCTGGAGAGTTATCCACTTGAGCTCATCTCCACCTCCGATCCATTCGGCTGATGACTGAGCCTATGGAACGTACTCCGCGCTTGTAAACAGCCCTAATAAACTCTCAGCCGAGGGTCTGTCTGTATCCTCAGCGTACACTTATTTGCACATGTATGAGTTTGAAACAAAAGGTGACACTCAAACACTGCAAATTTAAAAGTATCTTAGTCCCTAATCATAGTCAATGTAAATCAAACACCTTCGGCCTTCATTAAGAGTTACGCATCCCAGACTGATCAGCTGCTGTTTACCCAATTTAAGATTGTTGTATAAGTCAATAACTATCGGCTTGGTTGACTAACAGAAGGTTTAGTTCCCCCTTGTGTCAAAATCTACAAACAGCGTTACCAATAATAATAATAATAATAATAATAATAATAAACAACAACAACAACAACAACAACAATCTGCAATTAAACAAGTGCATATATAAGCAATAATTATATATATTATATAGTTTATTATTGGTTATTAATTATTAATTTATTATTAATTTATGTTTTTTTTTTTAGAGTAGTTGTGAATCTCATTTTCTATCATTAAATGTATATAAAACATCTAAATTATTAATAATGTAATTATTAATAATATAATTATAATATTTACTAAAATATATATACACGTATATATTTTAGTCAATATTATAATTATATATTGATTATTATTATTATATAGGTGTACACATATGTGTGTGTGTGTGTGTGTGTGTATATATATATATATATATATAAAAAATACACACACTTAATATTAATAAATATATATATATATTATTAATATTTAAGTATAAAAACACACTTAAATAGGAATAAATCTTTATTAATATTAATACATTTATCTCATTGTTTAAAATTAAATAAAATATTAAGCAAATTACATACGCATATGTTGGTAATATATAGCCATTTACAACCCTGCCATCTAAAAACACAAAATTGACCATCCACTAATTATTTGTCCTGTTTTTTTAGCTCATGTTTGTTGCATCTGTAGTGATCAGGATGTTCTTATTTCACAAGGCAAGAAAATCTCAGTCCGATTACCACGGTTTGATCTATCCATACCCCATTCTCTTTTTGAGTTCAAAAACGTAAAGAAAAACTGAGATTAATGGCAAACTCTTCATCTTAATGATGTTCTTCATCGCCGATCGATATGACCTGAAATGGACCATTAGAGCACAATGATTATATAACAGGCAGCTAAACATTATAATATACTGTACTTAAGCGCCGCCGTACCCATGGCAACCTCCTTTTGCCTTGCATGGCGGAACCTTAATGAAGTCCTATTAAGTAGCCTATAATGATAGTGTCCAAATGTATTTGCATATATACTTCGGTAGGCGAGGGAGGGGGACGGAGCAAAGCTCAACAATCACTACAGCGCAAGATAAGATGCGCGTTTAATCCACAGCATTACTCAGAAAATAACAACCCTGAGCCTCAAAGAGCTGCGAGACGTAACACAAATCAAAATAAGCCGCTATCTGCGCCGGTAAATAATCTACGTTTGGTGGCACCTCCATTAAAAAGCTAATTAAGCTCAGGGGCCGGGAGCGAGACGTGGGCCAGCTTGAGCTCAGAGGATCCCCGCACAGGATTCCTCACATGTGACTTTCATTTGCGACCCTGGCCGGACGCCCGACAGGACATCCCAGAGAGAGTGTTTGCTCGACTCAATATCAACAGGCACAGTGAGCGGCCCCAGGAAAAGGGCCCTGCCTTCAGTTCCTATTGAAAACAAACCAGCCGCGTCGACGTTCTCGCACTCTCTCATTCTCATTTTCTCCGTTTAATGATACCTGCTCCACTCTAGCATCTGTAGGGAGGATTGAAGTATACATTTCAGCGGAGAAATAAAAGAGATCGAAATGACAGAAGTCAGACAGTTCAAGCTGACCGGCCACTTCAAACAGAAAGCCCCGCAGAACGAGACAGACACTCCAGGTTAAATTGGCTCTTCTGTGTCTACCCTTAAAATGTGGGCTCCTTCAAAACCGCATTTGAATTAGATGAGTTGATGAAATCAAAGACTTGACTGTGTGGGTAAATTTATACAAGCAAGTGCAGCTCACAGCAGTTTACCTGTTATGCGGCAGATTGGCGGCAGATGAAAGCAAACTGAATGGCAGCCGACTTCCTCTCTCGCTCAAGAGATATTATCATACTGTAAAGGCTGTAATTTGTATTAGCATCGCATTGTTGGAGAAACGCAGGTAATGGGTATTTGATGCGCTCGGAGCTGCCAAACTTATAATAAGATGAAAGGCAACATGACAAGTACTCAACGATGACCACTCGACACGTTTGTCAACATGACAAAAAAAAAAAAAAACAGTAATGTTTAGGATTTTAGACTCTTAAACAAGTCAAAAGATAAAAGGACAGGACGAAAAAAAAAACACGCAAAACAAAGAAAATGGATACTTTTTGTTGGTGTAACATTTCATGTTTATCAACGCAACCAAAAAACCCTCTAAAAACATTAGTACGTTTGTTTTTTGGACTAAGATAAAGGACAGAAGTTAAAAAAAAAAAAAAAAAAAAAATACATTTGTTGGTAATAAAATTTAACTTAATACTTGTCAACAAGACAAAAACAAACAAACAAAATGTTTTTAAAGTTGCATGCTAGTGTTTTTTTTGAGCTCAGAACTCAAAAGATAAAAAGGAGGGAAAAATATAACTAATGAAAAATAATTAAAAAAACACTTTCTCTGTTATAAATTTAATCTAGCACATTGCCCAACTTGACAAAAACAAAAACCCATCAATTATTCAGGGCTCGCAAAATCGCTAGACTATGGAAGCAGAATAATGACAATAGTTTTTGAAACAAAGCATGCTGAATTCCATAAATCGAAAAAATAAGATGCATTGCAATTAACAGTGCTTGCATTTTAATGCCTTGTATTTCCAGGGCTTGCATTTTTAGGTCCTGAAATGTAACATAGTTGTTTATTTAAGCTGTGAATATTTCAATTCAAAATATTTCACACACATTTTCATAATTAAAAAAATCAATAATTCATATTCACCTTCCAGAATTCACTTCCAAAATATTCAATCGGTTTAAAAATACGATGTATAATATTCGACAGGCAAATTTCGGTCATTTTATTTCACTTTCCAAATTCGCTGCCACAAATTCAGTGGTTAAAATTCGGCAGAAAATTCAGCGGCCCGCAGGAATAGCAGTAGAGCACCGATGCATGATCTCCAGCTGATGACAGCCGCTCACCAGCAGGTGGCACAACCGGCTGTTGATGAAGGCCATATGTGGATCAAGTCATTCATTTACAAAAACTGATTTGCAGAAATGGAGCAAGCGCTAAGTAGAAGTTTTGATTATCGGGGCCAGTATAAACATGTGGAAACGCTGATTGTGTGTATGTTTAATTCAACATCGCTGTTTCCCGTAGCCTACATGTAAGCAGCTTTCTCTACCACAAAGGAGATTATAATGCTCTTTTACCCAACGCTGAAGTACAGAACTAACATTACATCTGAGGAAGACATATATTGCTTTCGGTTGCTTAGTTTCTGTAACTTTGTATCATGGCTTGTGTGACGCTGTGCTGTAATCAGTGATGGGAATAACAGCGTTATAAATTAACGGCGTTACTAATGGTGTTATTTTTTTCAGTAACGAGTAATCAAAAAATGACTATTTCCCCCGTTACAACGCCGTTACCGTTACTGACAATAAAATGCGGCGTTACCATAATTTATTATAATATTATTAGAATTGTATTTTTCAGTTCATCTGAATGGATGCGCAGTGTAGCTGTATTTGACGTACCGTAAACTCTAGTGTGAAGGCGCACAGCTCGCCGTCGCTTTGTCTCACGCGCAAAGAAAGATACAGAGCAAGAGAGTCTTTCATAACATGCAGAATTGACGCGCTACATGTAAACAATATTCTTTGTTGTATTTTCCTGTCAAAATAACGGAGTTCCTTTGGAATTCTTCAGCTTTTAAGAACTGCCGGGTTCTCTGGTAGTGGGCGGAACTAATGCGCAAACGACAATCTCATTGGCTGGCGCTCAGCTATTATATTATACTAATAAGTGTATACTAATAAGTATGTTGACTAATATATTGACTAATACAGTGACATAAGACCTCAGATCTCACAATACACTTTACTGATGATTATGAGAACTATATCGACAGCTAAGCAGACGTAGAATATGAACGAACACGCAAGGTTTCACGCTGTTTCCCTCAGAAATCGGTTAAAGAAAACGCATTACGCGGCTCAGTAGTGCACTAACGCAATGACAGCTATCAGGCTTGTTTGAGATGCTCCTCGCCTGAAATGTAGGTGAGAGTAGGCGGCTGCAGTGAGGGGAAGAGTGAAATAAGCGCAGTCAAGACGGACAGTTCTGAGCTCTCGAAGTGGAGCAGATAACTACGAGATCAAAGGCGGATATCGCGTTATTCTCACTCATGTGCTGTGCCGTTGATAAACGTGATATAATTTCAGTTCTGTTGCTTTTATATGAATATAAATATGATGAACAAGACACTCAAAATGCTTGCTATTTAATCCCATGCGAAAGGTGTATTTATCATCCATTTCTACTTTAATACAAACATGTATTTTAGATTTTTATAGAAATATGACAACAATCACATATCTCACACAGAGATCGCACTGTCAGTGTTTGGGAATATTAAAGCATAATTTAAATACACAATCACATGAAATCAGATTAAAAAAAATAAAACATTTTAGCAGAGAACATAGCATCACAGTTGTCTGAACCAATGAGCATGAAGCCGTGTCGTCAGTCAGTTGTTTCCCATCATGCTTTTGAGTGGAGAGCAACTGCACGCGACTGTTCAATCCGACACACACGTCGTGAGAGTTTTTTGGCACAAGTCAGTATGACATCAGAACAAGGTGGACGTAACTCAGACACTTTTTATTTATTTTAAAAGATGTTTATGGTAACTTATTTGTTTTTCTCTTTATATTTCTTTTTTGTTAATTCTATTATTGAGGTATTTACTGTTTTGTATTCTGGTTGTGTATGTATTTTACTGCTTTGACTGTATCCCCTGTGAATGTTATATGTTTAATAATAATAATTTAAAAAAAAAAAAAAAAAACTAACACTTTTCTAACCTGCATGCATCTCGCGGTGATCACTGGTGATCGGTTCTGCAGATTTTGCTCATCTCAAACAAGCCTATTAAAAGACCAAACTCAGATCTTACTGATGATGCAAACAGGTGAGGATATGAACGCAAGTTACGGAACGCGCAAAACTGCACGTTAAACATTTCCCATAAAGAAAACACTTAACGTGGTTTGTTGCCTCAGTGATAATAAATGATTAAATTCAGCATCTAATTAATAAAATATATTACTGTATCTTATGTACATCTAAGCAGATGAGTCCAGAATGAGCCCACAACCAAGAAGTTTCACCAAACCATTTTTTTTCTCCCATAGAAAACCAAGCGCGATAGTTTTAGGTTTTATATTCGCTGCATATTCGCCTTGGCTGCTTTAGGGACCGTCTGCAAATTTACCTCACAGTACAAAAAGTAATAATTTATTAAATTATTTAAATTTAATTATCAAATTCCAATAATTTATTCAAATTAATGTTTACAGTAAATGAATAATTTACTCAAACTGACTAAATATATATTGCCAATAACTCGCCTTAGACAATAATTTCCCAAGTATGTACACTACACAAATATTTAAGGAAAAAAAAAAAATTACACTAATTCACCAAAATGGGATTTTTCGTGTTCCAAATGCTGTATGTTACTAGTGACCAGACTTACTACAGTTGAAATGTTGCCAACATCTTCCTCACTGTACATACAGTATATAATTTTTCTTAAGAAATTACGGTAATTCAAAGTTTTTTTTCTTTTTTTAATTATGCTCCAAAGGTTGTAGTACATTCCTAGTGACTAGAATGACTTACTATAGGTGAAATTTTGCTAATACCTCCCTTAATGTACATAAAGTACACCAATATGTTATACTACAACCTTTGGAACATGAACAATTCCTTTTGGGGTCTTACAGATTTTTTTTTTTGTTTTAAATAATTGTGAATTGTACATACAGTAAGGGAGATTCTGGCAAAATTTCACAACGTACTACAACCTGTGGAACATGAAAAACCCTTTTGGTGAATTACTGTAGTTTTTAAAAAGATATTTGTGTACTGTACATACCGTAAGGGAGATATTGGCAAAATCTAACCTGTAATAAGTCAGTTTTGTATCTAGCAACGTACTACAACCGTTGGAACATGAAAAAAACCCTTTTGAGTGATCTTTTATATGTAAATAATTGTGTACTGTACATACACACACATACATACATATATATATATATATATATATATATATATAAATAAATAAATAAATAAATAAATAAAGGGAGGTATTGGCAAAATCTCATCTGTAGTAAATCACTATGAGCAATACAAGCTTTACAATTTGACTTTGTTATTTTAAATGTTAAAAGTCATTTTAATTTAAATACTCTGGACGTTTTAACTCAGTCGGTGGAATTGTCAGACAGCCCCTTGGGTGCGATTCTCCGGTTTACATTTGCAGCAAGAATACACCTAGGCGGTTTTGAACTCCTTTTTTATGTCGATATAAAGTGGTTGCTTACTGTTAAAACTAATTGTAGTATTGATATCTTTGTAGGACTGTCGACTCTATAGATCAGTGTTAAGGGAAAGCAACGCAAATGCAGCACGTTGCGTTCTTCTGACCTCATTTGCTTGCCTGTATATAGTTCGCATAATCATCAGTAAAGTGTATTGTGAGATCTGAGGTCTTATATCACTGTATCAGTTCACTGAGGCGCGTCACGCGTCGTTGGGGAATCCTGGAGTGTGACGTATGAGCGGAACCCAAGTATTACAGCCAGTGTTGGGCACATTACTTTAAAAAAGTAATTAACTATAGTTTCTAGTTACTTCTCACAAACAGTAACTGAGTTAGATCATTATAAAAGTAACTAATTACCAGGGAAAGTAACTATTGCGTTACTTTTTTTTAAAAAAATGTTCAAATGTCAAATAACTTGGATGCCCCCAATATTAAATGTTAAATTAATGAAATGGACTCTAAATAGAATAAATTTTTTATAAAACATTGTACATTAATCTACACTATTTATCCACTAACACTTAGCATCAGTCAGTCAAGCATTATAATATGATATTATGATAATTTAGCATTATATGATGATAGAACTTTAGTAATTAGAATAACCAAGTATGAATGCATATTTGTCATGTTGACTGAACTTGGGACTGGTTAAGATAACAAAACTACTACGAATTCTACTACTAATAACAATATAAAACACGCTAAGGATTAATAAACTGCTGGGTTCATGAATATTAATCACGTAGTCTGTGTTTGCTCGAATTGATTAGCTGAAATCAAAACAGGTATGATAATAGCTGAGCGCCAGCCAATGAGATTGTCGTTTGTGCATTAGTTCCGCCCACTACCAGAGAACCCGGCAGTTCATAAAAGCTGAAGAATTCCAAAAGGAACTCTGTTATTTTGACAGAAAAATACAACAAAGAATATCGTTTACATGTAGCGCGTCAATGCTGCATGTTATGAAACTCTCTTGCTCTGTATCTTTCTTTGCGCGTATGAGACAAAGCGACGGTGAGCTGTGTGCCTTCACACTAGAGTTTTTCGGTACGTCAAATACAGCTACACTGCGCATCCATTCAGATGAACTGAAAAATACAATTCTAATAATATTATAATAAAATTATAGTAACGCCGCATTTTATTGTCAGTAACGGTAACGGCGTTGTAACGGGGAAACAGTAATTTATTTGATTACTCGTTACTGAATAAAATAACGCCTTTTATTTATAACGCTGTTATTCCCATCACTGATTACAGCACAGCGTCACACAAGCCATGATACAAAGTTACAGAAACTAAGCAACCGAAAGCAATATGTCTTCCTCAGATGTAATGTTAGTTCTGTACTTCAGCGTTGGGTAAAAGAGCATTATAATCTCCTTTGTGGTAGAGAAAGCTGCTTACATGTAGGCTACGGGAAACAGCGATGTTGAATTAAACATACACACAATCAGCGTTTCCACATGTTTATACTGGCCCCGATAATCAAAACTTCTACTTAGCGCTTGCTCCATTTCTGCAAATCAATTTTTGTAAATGAATGACTTGATCCACATATGGCCTTCATCAACAGCCGCTTGCACCACTTGCTGGTGAGCGGCTGACATCAGCTGGATGTGCACCGCTGAATTTTCTGCCGAATTTTAACCAGTGAATTTGTGGCAGCAAATTTGGAAAGTGAAATAAAATGACCGAAATTTGCCTGTCGAATATTATACATCGTATTTTTAAACAGATTGAATATTTTGGAAGTGAATTCTGGAAGGTGAATATGAATTATTGAATTTTTAATTATGAAAATGTGTGTGAAATATTTTGAATTGAAATATTCACAGCTTGATATTCACAAATGAAACAAATATGTTAAATTTTAGGACCTAAAAATGCAAGCCCTGGAAATACAAGGCATTAAAATGCAAGCACTGTTAATTGCAATGCATCTTTTTTTCGATTTGTGGAATTCAGCATGCTTTATTGTCATTATTCTGTTTCCATACTAGCCCGACATCCCAGGGATATTGTGTTTTCCAGTCGGGCTAGTAAAATGCATCACCGCTCTGCCCGACGGGCTACCTTAAAATACAGGGCTCCCATAGCGTCCGTAAAAACTCCTCAATTTAGTTGTATCAAATTTAAGGCTGTAAAAAGCTGTAAATACGTTAAATGGTATAAGAAAAGTCTTAATTATAATTTCAAGAGGTCTTACAGTTGGGGACTGAAGACAAGAATCGCGAAAGGGCTGGATTAAACTTCAAAAGGCTGATGTTATTGAATGAATATGAGCGCTGCACATTCCAAAGTCAAAATGCAGCACGGATGTTTTTATGTAAATGTGTCTATGAAGGGAACTGACTGTCCTCATAGACACAATGTGTCGTTGGCATTTTCATTTCAACTTGCCAACAAAATGCCTGATGAAGCAGCGTTTATGAGCGCGGTGCTGCTTTGTGTACAGCCCTTGCCGTGGAATCCGCTATATTCCAGCCGCTCCTAAAGCGCCACCTCGTGGCAGAAAATGAATTTGCATTTCCAAAAATTTGAAAAGTTACTGTGCCTACTAAAAATCTAAACAACTAAGACCGTAATTATTTATAAGTTTTAAATTGATAATACGTTTAACTGATCCCTTTTCATAAAAATGGTTTAAAGGCTGAAATGCCATTTTAAGATTTTTGTTTTTGTGAAAACCTGTATCTGAACTGTAAATCATGTAATTTTATGGCTTAATATGATACCATAGATAAACATTGTCCAACCCCACTCATACGGTGTTGTTTTTACATGTGCCCTCTTAAATAGATTTTTAAAAATTCTGCAGATACCCTGTAAATAATGAAATAAAATTCCTTCCTTGATATTTGTGTATTGAAGTTTTTGATTGACATTTAGACACCTATCTGATTTTCTATAAAATAAATAAATAAATAAATAAATAAATAAATAAATAAATAAATAAATAATATATATATATATATATATATATATTTTGTGAGCCCTGAATTATTATAACATATATTATTACAACAAAACAAAACAGGGAGTGAAACTTGTTTTGTTTCGCCAATGCTATATATTATATATATATTATATTATATTATATATATTATAGCATTGGCGAAACAAAACAAGTTTCACTCCCCGTTTTGTTTGAAAAACTTGTTCTCTGTCTACAAAAATGTTTATTCTTCAAATTAAATTATGTCAAGTTAGCTCTGAATTTACTACCAAAAAGTCTCATGCCTAGCTTTATTTCTTTTCTGTTTTCACACAAATCAAAAGAGGACAAAAACGAATCACAAAAAGCACGTGACACTTCACATACTTCTGCTCAATACGACTGAAATTTACTATTTGGAAGTAGTGATTTGAACAAATGCTTTCCTTAGATATATACAGGAATGAATCTGGGCTTAGTTTGTTAAATTTGCAGCTTGAAGCATAAGGATTTACACAATATGATCACAAACACTCCAAACATTTCAAATTTTATTTTATTTTTTTTTTAAATCACAAAGACTTGGAGAAAAAGAAAACAGAAAAATATAATGATCAAAAGCAGCAGGAAAGTTGGACACGTCTTCGCTTGTCTCATATTACACCAGAACCCCAAAAGTACCATGAGCTACATCCAATCCAGAGGTTTCATTCTATTCAATCAGACAGCAATTACTCAAAAAAAAAAAAAAATAAAAAAAAAAAATAAATAAATAAATAAATAAAATAAATAAATAAAAAGAGAGAGAATTAATTCAGAAAAATGGCATCCCACCAAAGAATAATAAACTCATTATAAGGAAATTTCAAACTTAACCATTCTCCATGCCGCAGCTAATTTAAACCTAATTTTTACTAGCCACTAATACAGTAGGGGGGCGGAGATAGGAATTACATCTGGAGGTAATTCGCTGTATGGAGGCTAGCCAAATAAAAAAAAATAAATAAATATAAGACAGAAAGAAGGGCAGGGTTGGCTGAGGGGGGTTTCTGGTCTCTGAAAACTGCTGAATGTTTTCATAGTGCTGTCATCAGACAGGTCAGAGAGGTGTGATTAGCGGGAGAATCCGACAGAGACACTGAAGTCCTGATAAAGTCCCAGATGATCAGACTCTAGCGAGGTGGCAGCCTTGTTTGGACTAGACAGTCTCACTCCACCAACGATATTTAAAACATCTTGTGCTGGATCACACGCCTGAACATCTGTGTCAACACATGACAAAATCTGAAGCGGGGAAAAGTTGTTTGGGTGCATCAGACAGCCTGAGAACGCGAGGAGAACAGCAATTCCCAACCCCAGTCATGACCCAAATGGGTGTTTCTTCAACTATGAGCAGTTTTATGGCTGAAGGTTTGATCTTTATTAAAACTAACAGAGTTCTTTTTGTTTTATGAATGTCACATTAAAACTGTCTTGGAAACTTTTTTTCAAATGTCTTTTATGTATAGGCCAGATTTTATTGCTTTATCCTTGTCCTTGACCCAATATTATACTATGAAAATCCACTATTAAAATAAATGACATTTTAAAACAATGATAATACAAACCAAAATAAATGTTACAATAAGTATTATGTTTGTGTGAAAAAAGTAAAATAAAAAATTAGGCAAGTTAAAAGTCACTGTGGCATCATTTTCATCACAATCACAATTTAAAGTATTATTAAAGTGTACTGTAGTTATTGTGCCATTTTTAATCAATCTGCAATTTTCAATCTATGCAAAAAAGTTTAACAAATTTATTTAATTGGGTGCATTTAGGATACATAAAATGAATGAAATTAACCTTAGCAAGACACATTTTACACCAAAAGTTGTTTAAAATGTCATTTTCACCACAAAAAGCTAGTCAAATTAAAGGTGGAAATGACATTTGTTGCTGCAGAAAAATTCAGAGTTGAAAGTGTGCAAAAAGTGTTTGAAGAAATTGAAGAAATTCACCATTGAAGAAATGCCCAAAAATTGAACATTAACAACCTGTGAACAAGCAGACAGGCTCTTTGAATGGTTCAAACCCTACAAAGACTCGAAGTGAAAGACTAAGACTCGACGGTCTCGTTTGTAGGCATTGCAGATACACGTCGGATCTGCTCCAGGTGGGAGAAAATGAAAAGTTTGGACTCCAATAATCTACAGTGAAAAGTGACTAAAAGAAGACATTTACATTCGATACAGAGCCTGACAGCCCCCACCTCAATCCCAACTACCCCCGTGTCCTCTTGAACAGAAAATGTGTTTTCCAAATGAAAATAAACTGAGGCCGGCCAGTTTGAGGCAGTTAAATTCAGGAATATGAGATCAAATAAAGACTCCTGTGGCGGCTGAAAAGAGACATGAAATCGCTTCTGAGGAGAGATGTACTGGGTAATAAAATCACTCCTTTATATCTTCCTAAATGGCACATGTTCCCGTGGAGTGGTTAAGCTTTGGCGCGGTCGGTCAAAGACAGTATGCAAGTGGCAATTTTTACTTCCTGAAGATCTCCCTACCGATATCCTTCTTAAGTCTTGCGCTCTGCAATTTGACAAATGGCGAACTCTTTAAACGTCGAGTTTGAGGAAAACTTTTGGCCCGAATTGCTTTAACAACACGCAGTGAACGAGAACTCCATATTCCATTAACCGAGCATAACTGGAGGTCGTAATCAGGTGCCTCCGACGACCCGTTTCCATTATGGCGGGAACGGAGGATGAATGCTTGCTCTTGACCGGACGCAGTCAATAGTGCAGAGCGCAAACAAAAAACATCACTGGAACAACCGCTCCGCTTTGAATCGCTTCAATTCATCTGTTCGTCCATTGACGGCGGAATTATGGTGCATTACCAAAAACATGTAATTGATTTGCCTTTGAAAATGTAGCCACAATAACTTTCAGACCACATTTTAAACGGCTATATTGAAGGGCATTAGCAAACGGAGGAATACATTATAATTTATAATATAGTGGTTATTAAAGTCCCAATAAAAAGGGTTTACAGAGTGGAATGATTCACTTATCAGTTACCTGCTTGCATGGTACTTAAAAGCAGCCCTCTTCTGTCATTTTAGCCGCAAAAAAGTAGCCTGTGATGACATTGAAAACAGTACTGCATGTACAAATTTTCCCCCGATGCAAATGGTTTCCATTAATTCCTGGAATGGAACAAAAACTGTAATTGTTTATGCAAAAGGAAGGGGAAAAAAATTAAATAACAAAATAAGAGAGCAAATGCTTCCATTTTGAAATGAAACATGCACCAGTCCCCATTTGATTTTCAAATACAGGTCAATCAAAAACAGTGAAACAAACTTATTAAACGGCAGCTTCTATTCAAAGTACAAATTGCTCTGTACCGTAAAAAGCTTAGACTATTTGTACCAGAAGCTAAAGCACAGGAAAAGGGCCTTTCAAGCCACAATAAGTGTTTTCAAATAAGCAAAAAACATTCCCAGAGAAGTCAGGAATTAAAAAAAAAAAAGTACAGTTGTACAGACAGAATGTGACACGTAGGTTTCAAAACGTACATTATCAGATAAAAATGTACAAAAGTTGTCACTGGGGTGGTACCTTTTCAAAAGGTACAAATACGTACAATTTAGGTACTAATATGTACCTTTAAGGTACTTTTATGCACACTATAAGAGTAAATTAGATACAAATTTGTACCTTTTGACAGCTTTTGTACCTTTTTTTTCTGAGAGTGTACATATATGCAAAGGAAAGGCAAAATATAACATTTTATATTTTTTCCCTTTTCATTGTATAATATCATTGTCAAAGTTTTGATGAAGGTCTCATCTATATAATCTGAATCAAATTGAAATCAAATTGCATTTTTCACATGCTATTACGATGTTTACACATGTTGATGCTGTTCTTTGGCAATTAATTCACTTCTCGGCTGATAGTGTCATCATAGTGAGCATTAATTTATTAACTGATTAATTGCTGTGCAACTCCTAATAAACATCTTCAACACATCCTTGTACCTGAAGAATCAAACTCAAAGCAAAAGAAAATGTGAACTTTACAACTATGACCCATTTGAATTCACATATCCGAACCAAAGCCCACAGCATACTTCCAACTTTTTTCCCCTCATTAGGAGTTCGGCACGTACAAGACTCTGCCTTTTACTGGATGGAAAGCAGAAGCGAAGGGGGGAAAAAAAGCAATCGAAGGATGTTCTGACAGTTTAAAAGTGCCCAACAGCTGCCGTCGGGTCATCTAAACGCACATCCACCTCCCCAAACAAACTCAGACACGACTTCAAATACATAGCTGGACTCTTAGCTAATCCTTCCATTGTTCAGGCTCACCGAGTTTCTGCCCCCATCGCCCTTTATGGTCAAACTACACCCTAAGACTAACAACAGAACCCTCTGCGCCAGCACCCAAACTTAACTATGACACAGTAATAAATACCTACAAAAACCACAGAAACATGCATGATGCATTTTTCGACTTGCATCATGAAGGAACCCCATCAGAGGAAGAGCCGAACAGCAGGAGACAGGCATTAAACAGGGGTCTTTTGTTTGGCCCGGACAAATTCAAGCTTCCCCAGAAGACATTTAATACAGTGCAGAAGTAGCGAACCGGTGGCTACAGTAGTCCAATGTGCACACGTACGGGAAGAGGTTCAGGTTGTGTTACGAAGTGGTCTGTATTGAACGCCAGTCAATTAAAGACGAATTTGAATGTTTCCTCCTGACAAATAAATGCATCGGGGGGAAAGCTGCCACCAATGTATGAGCCAGAAAGAACTTAAAGGGTTCAATATGACGTTGCTAAAAAGAACATTATTTTGTGCATTTGGTGTAATGCAATGTGTTTATGTGGTTTAAGGTTCAAAAAACATTTTCCACATACTGTACATTATTGTTGCTTCTCTATGCCCCGCCTTTCTGAAACATGCCGATTTTTACAAAGCTCATCGTTCTGAGAAGCGAGGCGTGCTCTGATTGGCCAGCTGTCCAATACCGAATACCTCAAGCGTGAGACGGAAATGTTACGCCCCTTACCGTATTGTGATGCCTTATCCCGGCATGACGACACAAAAACAATAAAACCCATTACAAACGAGGCATTTGTTGCATCCAGTGGGGACATAATTACTGATTATAATGACTTATACTGTGTTTTTACGTGTCGGCGTTGCATTGTGTCAGCGTTGCATCGCGCTGCGCAAACATTACCATGTCTGCATTTGTGATCGGAGAAACGACAAACAAGAAGCACTATTCTACACTGCTCAAAACTGGAGTTTGAATCGTCAGTGGCAAATTCTTTAAATATGAAAACATACTTACAGGCTGTGAGTCAGAAGCGCCAGACTGTCCTTGCAAAGTTGGAATTGCCCCACTTTATAGAAACAGTCTTTGAGCACAGCTGGCAGGCTACTCCCAGGTTCAGGAAATAGTCCTCCGTAAAATGTGCTGCACACATTCGAATATTTGCGTTGAACTGTTCTGGAACAGTGTTGTAAATACAACTTAAACACTGATTTCTAGTTGTGTCCTCTTTTGGAAGCCCAAACAAAGTAGTTTCGCTTTCACAATGAAACACAGCGTCTCCAGGACATGACGCCGGCGGCAGCAACAATAAAAATCCTGCCCTCTTTCTTTGCGTATAGATTTGGGCGATTTTTTGCAAATCTCCCCACACCGTGACGTAGATATGTGGAGGCGCGTTTGAATGAGCCGTTTTAGGAGGGCATGGTCGAGTCTTAACTTTTATAAAGAATATCTCTTTGGTTTTGAGACTTTAGTCTTTGCAACTTCAGGGATCTTATCTATGCACAGCTTGTAACACTCCAAAGAGAAAGGAAAACTTGAAACTGCATCATATGACCCCTTTAAATGTATTTTAATTACTTCAAATGTGAGAGAAAAGTGGCATCAAAGCTTTCCGTGTGCCACCGTAATGGGGTCGGCGTCCAAATTCACCTGACGTTACCACAGAATCAAAGACAAATGTTTCATTAGCAGGTAACTTTTACAAGTCTCCGGCAGTTCCGATTTAACACACACACACACACACACACACACACACACACACACACACACCATGCACAAAAATAAATTTACACACGCAAATTATGAATGCAAGGCTCTTGCAACAGGACTTGAACTTTTCACACCTTTCAAAGCTACAGAACTGGCTGCGTTCAGCTTCTCTGCAGCGGCTGCTATGCACTAATGCAAGACGGTGTCATATGAAAACTATTCCTCAACCCAAACCACAGAGCTGGTCATTAATGAAACACAGCCTGCACAGTGAGGTCATGAAAAGTCTACATTTCAGCAGCCACATATACAGTGAAAAAAGCATAATTCCCAAAGGATAGAGTAACAGGAACAAAAAAAAAATAAATAAAAAAATAAAAACCAAGGACAGGGAAAAATAAATAAATGGCAGGGAACGGTGGCCTCTCACATTTTCCCCCCACGCTTTGCAAACAACCGTCAACTGCTGCTCAGAAACAGCGCTGCTTCACAATGAGAGCAGACTAAACAATCTGATCCCGGCCAAGGCAAACGCTCTGTAACTCTGCACACAGTCGCATTTCAGGATGTCTCAGCTTAATTGCCAACTATCAAATCTCACAATGGAATCTGCCCATTTGGCAGGGACCCCGTCGGCGGACCTGATAAAATGTTGTTTAAAAAGTGTCAGCTTCGTCCCATGATGAAGAAAATCATTTTGACGAGATTCGGTTGGCTCTTTTTTCATTTGTCGAAAAAAGGGAGACCAACTCTGCATAGCTACATTTGCAAAATCATAACCCGTGGAGTGAGTTAAAGACCTTGAAATCAAGTTTTATGGCTCTTAGCCCAAGTCTATTGTAAAAGTTAGTGTGTGTGTGTGTGTGTGTTATATATATTATATATATATATATATATATAGCACAATTTTTATTTACCAGGAAAACAGCAAAAATATTGATAATTGACTCTTAAGATTTTTTAAATATATTTATAAATGAATATTTATATATGTAAATATAGTATATTTATATATAGTTTGTGTATTTCCATATGCATATTATATGCATTCTAGAGAGAACTTGTTTGGACAACACAGAATATGCAGTGCAGCATGAGTCATCCATATTTTTCTCTGTTTCCCTGGAAGAGACTAAATATAAATAAATAATAAATCAATTTCACATGGGACTTTTAAAAAACGCCACACCTCAATGCGTGTCTGCACAGCAGAAATGCTTTTGAGCTACTGGTACATGAAGTTCCTGGGATACTGTGGCTACCGACGCAAACTGGAGCGGACGAGCCTCTAACCGTTTAAAGACACAGAGGGGACGAGTGCTATCAGGACTACGAGGCCAGGATAATCGGTTTGTCACTCAGTGCGTCTTCTGGCATTCTGTTTTTCTAAGTCTGACTTTCAAACTCCCAGATCCAAAAAAACTTCAAACAACCAAAATACCAGCACATTCATAAAACAGAACAGAACCGCTGGGAATTTAAGACTGAGGGAGAGAGTGTGCACACACACACTCACTCACACGTTCGCACAAAGGTAGCAGGCCTCGACAGCAGATGGTAAAATTAACATTTCAACAGTTCTCTTCTTTCATGTAGGTCTCAGAACCGCCTTTTTTTCTGGAAAAATGTAAAGGCTAGGGTTTGGAAAGATGCAAGGCTAGAGAAAGCATCTGGAAAAAGGGAAGGAGAATATTGGCTTATTGCTCCTGATGGTCCTCCTCTATGAAAAATTAAATAGGTCTGTTTTGCAGGTTTGGCTCTCTGGAGTGCCCTCCGCTCTGTTATGGAAACATCATCTCAGTAATTTATATGTGCTAGAACACCTGGTGATGAAGGAAAATAAACTTTTTGGGGGCTTCTTTAAATCCAGTCCGCTGACTTTTTCACCCTCGTCTAATCTCATCCGTTTCCCCTCGTTAGCGTCCAGGCGACACTGGCAAACGCATTCAGAAGAAATAACCTGGAATTAACAGTGCTTTTGGTAAATAGACGCGCCCTCCGAACAGACACGAGCGGCTTCGCTGAGATATATTCAGAGGCTAATGCATTTCAAATAAATAAAAATCCAAGTGGGCGGAAAAAAAAAAAATAAAAGATCAAAACACCGAAGTGACAGACTCATTTGAGTCCACTGAATGGAACGCCTGAGTAGAGGCCATTAATTTGGACACAGTTATGGCTAAATTACATGTGTTTCACCTCTGTGACATTTTAAATGCAATTAAAAGCTGGTTATGAAAGAGTGCAGACTTCCTCGTGATGAGGGAAATCGCTGCGGTGATTAACATGCAAACGAGCTCACGCTGGCGGAGTGGATTGAGGTTTGAAAACCCCATTTACTTTTGTGTGATTATCTATTTACCAGTACACAGCCTTCAATCTCTCGCGGCGCACATCACTCAATTACACTCCCACCTTTATTTACGACTGTACGACTGGCTCGAATCGTCCATTCCGCCGAGCAAGCTTTTGTCTCAAAATTGCGAGCTGGATCAGCAGCGGTCCTCCTCGGAGGGAGTGCACAGCTGGAGCATGTCAAATATCAGCCCTACCATTTGGCTTCGACGATTCTGTAAACGGTTCATTAACAAAACGTCTCCGACCGCAGTTTTACAAGTTGGCCCCTGATAAATTGTTAAGTTGGAGGAGATGTTCCAGATGAAGATGAGGGGTCTTCTGAACACACGGTCCTGCCAGAGGAGCTCTGGATTTAGATTGAAATGAACTGCGCTGGAAACACTCAGAGCGCTATTATGTTTCGGCGTGTTGATGCAATTATCATCTGAACGCCTGGCAGCATCAGAGGAATCTAATTTAATTAATTTAAACGGATGAATAACCACAAAATTCCTGTTGTAAAAATCTGCACAGCGATGAATGCTGGAAATTCAAAAAATAAGACATATCTTGATTTAAAAATCGAAAAAAAAAAACTAACAAATACTCATTTTTATGAAAGTAGATGCATAATGTATACTTTAACAAAATTAAGATTTTAATTTAAAATCCACATGAATATAGAACAGAAAGTGTAGATACCACAACTAGTTACCTTTTTGCCTTCACTGCTTCATTTTAAATGGTCCTGCAGTGTGCTAAATAGCTTTTAAAATGCACAAATATTTAAAGAAGTCACTTAATTAATATCAGCTCATAAAAGCTGTGCATAATAATAAAAAATAATTAGCAAATGCTGTTTATGATCGTGCACATCACGCCAACTTCCCTACTTAAACTACTTAAGCTTAAATTTATTGTCACTGCATCTATTAAACATACCAAACTAGATAAACTCTTATAATCCTAATCAAATATTGATATTCTCTTAAATAATTATATAAAAATAAAATAAACAGACCTAATTAGAATGTTTCAATAAACATTCTTCTGGACTATAATATCCCATCACTCGGCTCTCAGGTTTTGCCACCCAGGAGTCCAGTCTGTGTGGTTTTTTCCCCCAGGATTCATGCTTCCCGTGCTGGGACAGACTTTTGAGAAGCCCTCGGCTCTCTCAAAGCTCCTGCCTTTTCAAGTGCTCTCAGCCTGCACAAAACAAACCCTGTTGATCCAGCCGAGGGGGTTCAGGAGAGCAAAAAATGGAAACAGTGCCATCCAGTGATGTGTCTGGGCATTCCTCAAGTGCTGACCTCAAGGCTTGATCTCCAGGAAGCCCACAGACTGATATGTACTCTGGCAAAAGCCTGTAATCTGTCATTTCTTCTTTGTGGTCACTAAAGACAGAGAAACGTCTCAGCGGAGCAGTGGGCAAAAAAACATCAGAGTGAATAACGGTAAGACCCTGCATGTGTGCGAGCTGATTCTCAAGCAGCGGTTCAGCAACTGTAAAGAGTTACATCAGAAAAACCAGAACAAAACTCACCTGTCGTAATGTAATCTGTGGCACTGTAGGGGAAAATAAGCAGATTGTTTCAGTCCTGTACTCTTTTGACAAAAAGCATCTGCAGGTAAAACGTTGGCTGCTATTAACTACTACTGATCTTAATGCGATCTGATCATCTCCAAAAAGCATGACATGGAAACATCTGATAAACTTGTACTGAAAAGCATCTGGGCTTCATTTATAGTTTGAAAATATAAGTTTTGTGATGCAGACAACAAGGATTCTCCATTTAAACCTCATAACACTTCACATCATGTAATCATAAAACACTACAGAGTTGAAACTATCAAAATTAAGGTTAGTATGAAATCAAAATTGACCCGGTTTACGTCTTCTTGTGCAGAAAATATTATGATTTCTGAAAAAACTTTTATTTTTGCCTACTATCATCAAGCTATTTATTTATTTTTTTTCAGTCCCTCCCCTCAAATTATATAATTTATATTAACATTAATTATCAAATTGTATATATAAAAAACATTTTTATTATCCAAAGAAAAAAAAAAAAAATTTAAATATATTTTTTTATTATCCTGTTTCACTCGAAAAATACACCAGATTCAAAATTAAGTTTTGAACACTTTTAATGGTTATTTTTAGATTTAACAGCATTTTAAATAGTTGACTGTATGGTACACACCCAGAAACTTGCATATAAATGCTGTTTTAAACATGTATTTATTCCTTTTTGTGCACTTTATTATAATTATTATAATAAATATTACATGCTGTATAAAGCGTATAGAGTAGTAGCCAGAACGATTAAATTTGCATTTAATTAAACATATATGAAAGCTAATTATATAAATAAATGAGAGATTGGTCTGCTAAAGAAACATCAGAGGAATATTTTGTCCAATCCTCCCCCTTATTCCAGCTCTAAATCTATTGATCTGTGAAACACAGGACTCAAGGGAGGAGATTCACTTAATATTATACAACTAATCATGAGATGAATAATGATTATACCATTTGGTAATTAAACGTCTTACAAACCATTTAACTCACTGTACGTTGGAAAGGGCCACCAGAGGTCGGAGTGATTGTTTTTTCATTTTTAGTTGTGAATCAAGGAAGCGAAAGGGAGGGGGGTACAAAAAAAAAAAAAAAAAAGAAATAAAAAAAATCATGCTATGTGACACAACGGTGAAAACACGTTGATGGTTGTTAGCAGTTATGCTAATCCTCTATGCTGTCAAGGCAATGAAAGGTAACAATTTGAGCAGGGAAAAAAAGCCACAAACACCTCGTTCTCGTGGTGAAGTGGGTAAATTATATATTTAGAAAGCTCATTAGTATACATATGCGTGGTTTCATAAAGAGAGAGAAACAGCAAATATATGCACAAACTCGTAAGTGTGTGTATATGTTGTGAGAGAGCATTCTTGGCACAAATACCTTGGCTCTGTGTATCACAGACTCTGATCAACATGCAGGTGCACAAGACGCATGCTAAAAGCCAATCTGCTGTCAACAATTCCTTTCTTATCCCTACTTAAAGGTAATAATTACTCTGCATTAGCGCTGTCAGTTTGTTGTCGAGCACAAAGGGCGGTCTTGCGAACATACAGTGTGTTTGTACACGCAGGGTCCAAAATTAACACTCCCTGAGCCCCAAACGCAACTAAAAATTGGCTTCCCTTGCCAGTTGGCCGAAAAATTAAAGAAATACAACATTATTTGCTTTTAATCCAACTGTGAGAACGAATTACGTTGATTTAATGGTGCGTTCAAGTCATGTTGAAAAAATTTCACTTACAAGTTGAACGAACATGAACGCCACCACAATTATAATTGCAAGTGGGAGACTCAGAACTTTTTTTAAGACTGAATTTCCTAGTTAGGGGGCGTCAGTAAGAAAATACAGGTGATGCAATAGATGCTTTGTTTGTATTGATGGTAAATTTGTTGAATTTTTTTTTTTTTAAATTTACAACAAAACTAGCTAATTTACATGTACAATTACATGTACATAAATATATTATGATTCAAATTACAGCACCTTCATGAAGTGAATAAAAACTAAGCTAAAACACAGACGCACATTTTTTTATTCATCGTCTTGTGAACGTAGAGTTAAAAACATTTGACTTTTAAAAACGTTTTGAATTTTTTTGTAGAAAGGTACATCGCCATATTGCTCTAGCCACAAATTTATGACAAATTTAAGTTTATCTAACACGCTGGATGGTTTTTGTTTCTCCAAAACTCAATATTGCAACATTTCATGCAATAAACCACCATAAATAAAACCACGAGGAATAAAATCACAATGCCTCTTTATGTTTATTTGACAGGCGGCATTTCAGGCTAAATTCTTTATTTTTAGATTAAAAATAAATGCAAAATACATTTTCACAGCCGGTGAGAAATAAGTGGTAAACTTTCTGAATTCACCAGCTAACTAGTAAAAAGTGAATTTTGGAAAAACAGTTTTCCTTTCCCCCCCCATTTCACTCATAAATACAGTAGATTACGGAACTAA
>CM077229.1:5691269-5716269 GCA_039654775.1 Spinibarbus caldwelli | reverse complement strand
TTTTGTCTCCGCTTTTCTACAAAAAAAAAAAAACCTTAAAAAAATAAAAATACAAAAAGTTACATGAATTTATGCGAATTCCAGTTAATTTTATTCCACTTCCTTAGATTCAAATTCAAATTGCAATTCTGGATCTTATTTGCTACCTCAATTCAACTTCAAATTTAAATTAATTCCAACATATCCAGCAACTGAATTAGTGGCTATATTTTCGAAAAGCATGTGTTTTGATGTTGACTGCACTGCACCACACAAGATTTTTTCCTTTACAAAAAATTTAAATTGAGTCTAAATAATTTTTTTCCGCAGTAATCGACATTAGGCCACAAATGCTGTCGTTAGAGCTTAACTTATTTCCTCCTCACCAGTTGGAATGATGGAAAAAGAATCTGCTCTCTGAGAGTTTCATTTAACGGGACTTGAAGGAAACAGCTGGAGAAGTACAAGAGGAAAAGAAAAGGGAGACAGACAGGAAAGGAGAGCGAAAGAGATTTGAAAAGCCTTCACAGGTGAGGTGGGCTGAGGGACGCCCTGTCTGTTTGGTTTCTCTCACAGAAGAAGGGCATGTTTATGCAGACGGAATCTCTCTCACATGACTCCCTCTGGCTTCAGCACTCAACATCACTCCACGAGCCTCAGAATCAGGTAGTGTGACCGCAGAATTGGCCTAGAGGCACGGCTTTCATGAGAGAGGGTTACAAAAGTGAAACGCGCGCCATGGAGAGAAATCAGAGACTCTTGGATTTGGCAGCACGGTCGCTCCGACACACACATTCCAGCCTGAGACGGACATGTGACCTGAATCGGGTTGCACTTGTCCCAACAACAAACAGTTTCACCATCTATCAAAGCAGGTAACCGTGACACAGTTTGATTGTACAGGCTTGCGGTTTGTGGTGGGGAAGCCAAATTCCAGGCTCTAGTACCTCTCCTTCCGCAAGATCACTTTCTCAAATTATCGTGAAGAACAAAGTGGTGGGCTTGTATCTTTTGTAGTAAAGCTTTTCCTGTGAATGAAGCCAGACAAAGCGTTCAAATTGAGAAAGCATTTCAAAACAGTGCTATCAAAGTGTTGCGGGGGAGAACTCTGTTAACGTATAAGATTTCTTTCTTCCGACGAAAATAACATTAGCTGTTTATATAAAATATCAAATGCGAGAAATGCATTGAAATTCTGCAATTCTTGTGAGAAGAATCACATTTTATAAAACACAAAAAATAAGACTAAACTAATTTAATCTAATTTACATTTAAATGAATGTGGCCAATTATTCACATAATCTAGGAGTCTTACAACTCCACAGGAGGGCGAAATCCTTCATACTCAGTTGGTTCAAAGCCCCTAAATAAATTGGCTGCGAGAAACCAATGGCAGCTTGCATCGCATGTTTCGTGTCATAATCCTAGTTTAGTCAACTCAATTGGAATTGATATGACAATTGTCCGAACATAAGTTTCTAATCTGACTTGTGGTTGTTTAATACACATTCTCATCAATGAAATTGACAGAAATTGGTAATTGGACTCACATTCTCGTATATTCAATCTGTGCCCATTCATTCCTAATCCACCCATGACTATTCTACACCGCGATCCATTTCATGACCACACGGAGAGTTGAAAATATACTCCAGGCGACACGCAGGGGGACGAGACGGTGTGAGACCAATGCATTGGACATGATCACCTGCAAGCAAAGCGTCTGACTAATTCCCGCCACCTGGACTGCCAGGGTCAGACTTGTGGCAGACCGCTCTGATATCAAAAAGAGAGTCTCGTTTCACAATCATCCCGCCTCTTGGAAATATTCCAGCGCTTATAGCTTCTACCCAATAAACCGCATAGAGTTTTGCATATCAGACTTGCTAGGCATGTATTAAGAGACTAAAAAAACCAGTAAACCAAGCCGAAGTCACAGTGAAGGACACTGACTCTTGGCCCATTCAGACGGCTGATTAGCATAGCACTCCTGCCGGATCAATAACCTCATTGACTCGGTCTGTCTCCTCTATCAGGAATGATGGCAGACTCCCTTTTGTAACTCTATTCTCAGGGCAACTGTCCATTCTCCACAAACTCCGGCTCTATTTTTCAAACCGGCCTCGATTTGTTTCCTTCTGTCTCGCTGTCTTTTCGGATGTGAGTAAATAAAGCTGTCTAGATGCCACGGAGAAAGATTAGCATGTAGCTTTTCGCTTTATCTGGATCTGAATGCCTGGAAGTGAGGGAGTAAAGGCGCCACCGTTATTGCCAGGGTTTACTTTGCAAACCTCTTATTATCACGTTTAAGAAAAAAGATGTGTGCATGGGCAAGACAAAGAGCTACTCAAGTTCCAATTTGCTCACAGCATGGCTTTATGAGCGCTTTCCCAAACCAAGCTTAACAGGAATATGGAAAGTTGGGCAGAATCCCAAAAAAAATCCTTCTTTCTAATACAGAGACAAAACAATGAAGCGAAGAGAGTTTGAGAAGAAGAGAAAGAGCAGAGCCATGAAGTGAACCTCTGATGGCCTGAACTTTTTTTTCCATCCATCATAAAAAGTCTTAAATTTAAAATATTCGATCGAAATGGGTGGATTGACCAGTGACCTGATCCCAGGAGCTGCTCAGGTTCTGGGGGTTAATGGGGGATAAAGATTAGGAGGAACCGGGCTTCGCTTCATCTCCGTCCCCAACCACCTTCCCCTTCCAATCCCAAATCAGCCACACAATGAGACCTTCCAATGGAGACGGAGCCCGGTTTCCTTTGATATCCTTCCGAGCTCTCGGCTCTTAGTGTCCAGAGCAAAGTCCCATGGAGGTTACTGTCGACTCCAGGGAGTGGAAGAGCTCTCTCTGAGCCATTTTAGATGGAAATGACAGGCACTCTACTAGAACAAGAAATCAATTTTCAAAGCGAAGAACATGCTAGGCTGTCCAACCGAAGAGTGCCATCCCTCGTCTTTAAATTCGGGTGAGATATGCTTAATTGCTGTAGATTTTATAATGTGTGCGCATTGACGGTGTGAAGTTGGGCGGCAATTATACTTTTTACGCACTGATCAGAGGACTTCTGTTCCAGAACAGATATGCTTTAAGAGTTCATCTTTGAAGATTTAAGCAGATACTCGTCAAATTAAAAACTAATATTCAAATCTCTTTAAGGTGGGGAGAGAGGAGCTGGGCTTTGCTTAGTCTTGCGAGGCAGTGACTTTTGGGGATTTCAGCCCCTGCCTGAAGCCAAGCCACACAACCTCTTCAGCAAATGCAAACTTTAATCAGTCCTACACCTCAAAGGCAGAGTAATGGCTTGGAATAGCCTTACTGATGGATGCTTCTCTACAGAGCCGAGTTGAGTGCTGGACTCCGCTGAGTTTAGCAAATTGGCAGCAAAGTGTGGGATGTTATTGCTAGTGCAATGTAAAATTTTCTTAGCTCAGATAAAAAAAAAAAAAATAAAAAAAAAAAAAGATATTAATGGAAGTGCACTGACTGGTTCATCTCAAATCATGCATAGATTAGGTGCTTACCCATCTTCTAAAGCTTTTTTTCCTACATAATTAAGCATAATTTTTTCTCAATCATTATATGTAGAATAATTATTAAAGAGACATTTTAGCCAAAAAGTGACCAAAAAATTCAGTCATCATTTACTCACCCTTAAGTCGCTCCAAACCCGTATTAATTTCTTTCTTGGAACTCGAACGGAGAAATGTTCCAAAATGTACTTTTGACTCTTTTTCATATAAGTGAATGAGGATACAGGTTGCAACATTAAAGTTTCAGTGGGCCATTCAAAAAATTTATTTCATTCACACTTCTACAGATTTAAAACAAACTTCCTTTGTGATTAATCTTTACATGTTGCATCTAAATGCACCATATTCTAATAGATAATGACTTAACTGTTGATATGTTTGTTGCAAAAAGATACTGAATAATTTTCAATCTGCCTGGAATATAGAGCATGAGTGAGCTCACTACTTTTATAACATTTTTATAGTGCTTTTTTTTTGGTCTTTATAGAACTCAACCTTAAATCATATTTCCCATTCACTATATGTAGAAGATTATTCAGTACATTCTTCAACATTTCTCCTATTGTTTTCCACAGCTCTCATTACTGATCCCATTTTTTTATATACCTTTAGAACAAAAATTATAATAACAATCGATTACCTACAGTAGCTAATATCAGGACCCTTAAAAAGTCAACAAATCTCTATCAGACATGACCTAAACTTGCCCTCTGCATGATCTGCCTTGAACAGATGCAGGTTTCTTTCCTTTACTGTAGCCGCCCGTCTGGCAATGTCTACATCACTAATGACGGTGGCCACAATCTCCACTTAATCAGTGGTCACATTCTCACAGACGTTGGGATTCCTTATGCGTACTTTTCACTTACTTGGAGACAAAACCATCATCAGGGCTTCAACAGCAGGCCGGATGGACCCGGACAACATGCTTCATTCCTTTACCTGCTGGGTTATGCACCACAATGCATTTATCTTGACTTCAACTGCCTTTAACGTGAAAACCCACAGCCGTCGAGGCCGCCAGAAACTAAGTGGACTCTCTCGACTATCATGATGCATCAAGAATCTTTAAGAGGTCCCCGGACTCCTCATTATTAACGCTCCTCTCAGGATGTGGTTGATGGAATATATAATGGAAGTGATTTTTGAGAGGACATATCAATTATGGCCGAGACAGACAGACCGAACATGCAAATTAGCACTTTAAAGACTGCTTTTACTCACCGCTTTCGCCTTGGTTTCAGAGTACTCCTGCTGCGCTATGAGCAACGGCCATACCAGGTCTCATCCTAACAGACACAGAATGGGAAACGTGTAACATTTTTTCCTTGAGGCATGCATTTATTTATTTTTTTGCATATTACCTTTTTGAATGCTATAAAGTTGACAAAACAGCAAAAAAATTACAGTGTAAGCATGTTGTCAGTGATATTTAGGCAGACTGTAATGACAGACAAGGTT
Organism: Spinibarbus caldwelli; assembly: GCA_039654775.1. Lineage (NCBI taxonomy): Eukaryota > Metazoa > Chordata > Actinopteri > Cypriniformes > Cyprinidae > Spinibarbus > Spinibarbus caldwelli. Next base: position 5,711,289 of record CM077229.1, on the reverse strand, counting down.
TACTGTTTGTGTCACGCGAGTGTTTTTCATCTCCACAACAAAATAATTACAACAAAGTCTGTCACACTCCATCAATACGACAGGTCAATCAAATAACTGGATGTGGGCTCGTTTCACGTCAACGTGCCGCAGTTGCGTACGATCACGCTCTAGTTTTTTTTTTAATCTCGTTTTTCAAAGAGAACATCTGCCAAAAAGATGAAAGTGTTGACAGAAGTACAAGAGAAGCTGTGTTTTTCGATCTTACCCTGAGGGGAAACTTTCAGTTGATGTCCGTTTGTTTGGGAGAGCCGAGTCCAAGTATGAGAGAATCTGTCAGAAAAAAAAAAAAAAAAAGATATTATACCTTATTCAAAAAGCAAAATTTTCAATTGTAAATTTTTAAACGCACTTCGATACCTTCATCTGCATTTCAGACTGACACACATCACACCCAGAATAATAATATGCATCAGAAATGAGGGAAAACGTTTTGCCCTCGAAACAGCTCGCCATGCCTGGCAGGTTAAAACTAACCGAGCATAAATCAAACTTTCCATCGAGGCTTCTGCCGTTATTTTGCTGACACTCACAGATATGTTAGACTAAATGAGCGTGTGCAGCTCAGTTCACCTCATTTTTGAAAAAAAAAAAAAAAAAAAAAAACAGCAAGTTGTAACATATTTCTTCTTACAGTTCACTTGTGAAGCTACGGTATGGGACACACAAACCAGCAGAATGGCTTCGGATTCTCCCTGTCCCAGAATTCCAAAGACCCCTGTAGGCAACTAACAACTTCAGGATCCCGTGGAATGTGCTCCCTGAAGTGTACAAAAAGAGGAGGGGGTTTGCTTAGGAGAGCGTTTCTGCAAACACAAACCCGCCACTATTTTAACCGCCTGTGTTTGAGGAGGTGTTACAAACTGAGACTAAGTGTTCGGAGGAAATAGCACAAACTGTCTATTAGCCCGAGTATTAAGATACACATCTTCCGCGCTCAATTACACGTGCACGTATATGGTGTTCGTAATTCTGGAAGTACGCTCGGTTTAGGAGCACAAATAGTGTTTATTTAAGCTCACTTGCTCAGTCAACATTTGAATGAGAGATTTATTATCAAAATTAGATTTAAGACCGTTCTGTCTGTGCTTTTTGCGCGAGCATGTGTACACAAACTCTGGAAATGAAACGCGATATAAAAAGCTCAGAATAATCATTCTGGAAGAGCGTTAATGTTCCGTTCATTTCCAACTGCCTCCGAATTTGTGTTAATACCGCGATGTCTTTGAATTGTGAAAACTCACCTTTTAAATCGATTTTTCCGATGTTATTAGTTCGCATGACCTCGTGGTGACGGGTTTACACAATACCGGACCCATTTCAATTCGAGATCTCTAAATACTATCAAATTATATACACACACACTGCATTAGCAGAGGTTGTCCTAATGCCACTGTCTGATATTTACATGAAGCCCGGCGTTATAAGTCGCGATAAACTATTTCAAATCAAGGGCAAGAATATCTCTCCGGCCCCTCCGCTGGGTGTGCGGATGAAAGAAGACATTATGCGAACAAGTCAGATTACAGTACACAATAATTTTTTACCTTTTCAAGTAAATACCATTCCCGTGTTAGGAGGTGGAAGCCACCGTAATACATTTTGACTGGGGGCCGAACGGCCCTTATCAGCGCTAGTCAAGCAATTCAGGCCCCCCGAACAAAGATGACTCTTCAAACTCCCTCCATTCATCAGCGGACGTGTAATTACCCCCAGTTCACAGTCTAGACGTTACCGCTTTCAGGGTATTTAAGATCCCCTTTGCAACATGCAGCATGCTCGCGCCCAGCCCAACGTTAAATCTGCGGCAGATAAATTAACGAAGAATGCAAGTTAAAAAAAAAAAAAAAAAAAAGGAGTGTGACCACAATGAAAAGAACTTTATCCTCCCTGCTGCTAAATGAGATTTCTTTGAAATGCAGATCAGTGGCGCTAGATTAGTGAATTTTAGCTGCTGTCAACATCATAACAAAATACAAATGCGATTGTTCGTCTGGGCCTTATCTCCTTGCTTCCATCTGCTTCTTCCCGTATTTACTCGGGTCGATTTACTATGCAGATCTAAATAAGACGCGCTCGCGGCACAATGGCTTCTTAAGCTTCTACATCAAGGTATTTGAGAGTGCCGTCACATGAAAAGCTGCCCCATCAAAGGCACATCCCTAATGAACTTCCCTATTACAGAGGGATGGCGCGGAGCTCCAGAGAGGCTCGCGTAGAGGCGCTAAATCACAGGAAGGATACCTCAGCGGCCCGGGGAGATTAGCACACGACGGGGACCTTCAAACAGGAGGCCATCCGAGCCAAACCCGGGGTAGCTTGCGGATCAACGGCCAATTTAAAACACCCAGGTAGGGGAATAACAGCGTGCACCTCAAGGTAAGATGGACGCTTGTAATGGTGCAGCATATAAAGCTCCATTTGCCACAACGATGACAGTAATCTTTAAAGCCGAGGAATAACCTCTAATTTCACGCCATATTTGTTGCATCCTGTGTACACAGATGGGATTACAACTCAAATCCCACAACTTACCTCAGAAATGGGTGGAAAAGTGCGGTGGGTGAGAGAGAAGGAATGTATATGATGGTTCGAAGATGCATTTTGGGTTAAAATTGTCATGCACCAGCGGTTTACAGAGGGGGGCTGGGGCAATTAGCCCCAGAGGCAGCGCACACATGGGACCGGCACATGTGGCTTGGAGTAGAGCTCTGACATCACGGCATGATGAGAGGGCAATGGGAATACGGCGGTGGGGGTTGAACGGGAGCGTGTGCCAGCCACGCGTGTGCCAGGTTCCAACTTCCGGAGAATGAAAAAGACCAAAGGGAGGGGGGGAAAATTGTATTCTCCACTGAGGCCCTTTCGGAAAACATCCTCACACGGAAGCAGCATCCAACTGCCCTGCGGTCGTGCGACACAAACCGAAGTTGTCTTTTACGTGTCTTTCCCTCCTCCCCTCGCTGTCTTCACCCTGCCAAGTGGGCTCGATGCCAGTCGCATTTGCAACCACAAGGGACTGTTGCCTTTTTTTCTTGTTTAATGAAATGACAAAACAACAGATTTACATATGCAGAAACAGGTGTTGTAACAGGTTTGACTCCTCTTGACCAAAAACGTGTTGCGTGAGGGAAAATGGGGGTGGGGGCTACAAGGGAGAAAAAAAAAGAAGTTTATTAGCAACAGCTGCCTGGAGGGTGTTTAGGCTCTGATGGGCATTCAAATCTACACCATCTGCCCTGCTGGTTGCCAGAAGTGACAATCTAAATTAAAAACCACTCATCAAATATCATAAAAATAAACTATTGTATTGCTGTGTCCATATGCTGTAAGTGGCCCTATCAAAGACAAAGAGGGAGTATAATTAACCCTCCACAGTCTAAAAGACATCCCTGAGCACCAAACACAACAATGGCACACATTCCCACAGGCCCATGAACACATACCCAGAACCAGTATTCAAAATATGATTGTGCTATGATTCATATTGGTGAACTTTAAATTGTGCTACATATGAGTTTTAGATATATTATTTAGAGGCTAGAATATTAATATAAAATCTGATTATTTAACACACAAAAAAAAAATTACTGTGCTAGTACCATGGTATAGTGATGGAACCAGAAGGAAATACAGTGGTATTCTGATACATAATGAACAATTAAAATATTCATGATTTAGCTAAGCATATAAAATAAGAAAATAATATCAATATTAATAATAAAATCTGATTATTTTGCACTAACCCTTACAAAAAGCTATTCTAGTGGCACCATGGTACAATGATGGTATTATACTTTAATACTTACTATGGTACTGCATGATTACCATGCTCATGATGAATCTAAACTGAAAAAAAAAAATCTAAGACTGATAATAAGCGGCATTTACTACACAGAGTCGTAGTTGACTGACAAGCTAGGCAATATCGCGTTCATAATCGCAGACGAATCGACTTCGATTATGAACTACGGCTCTGTGTAGTAATTGCCGCTTCATCTGAGAACAGGTGATGGTGATTTACTACTAATCATGGAACCGGCTTTACTGACGAGATGCGCATGATAATTGAATTCAATTAACTGCACAGGCCTACCTTGAACTATACCATGGTACATGTCCACAATAACAATATTACTGTTCCAAAAAAACATTGTATTACTGCGTTATCACATCCAAAAAAATATGGCAATACACAAGTACTTTTGTAAAGATAAAAGATACTTTGCTACACAAATTAAATGTCAAGCACAGCAATCAGGCATTCCTTTCAAACAATAGAGAAACATGAAGGTCAAGCACATTAACTCATAACGTCAGCTCAGTAACTCAACAACAACACAAAGCAAAACAACAATTCGGGCCAAAGAGTCAAACTAAAAATATTCACTCTGCCCTTGTCAAAGACAAAGGGAGCATTAATTTGCCCTGTTATTATTTAGAGAGGGCAGGAGGAACAAACCTGAGCCCGTCGTGACCCTGCCACAGTGTTGCAACTTGTTCTAGAGCGATGCCAGCAGAAGGCAGCACCATATGCCCGCAGCCTCGGGCCCGATGCTCTTTCTGCAGCCTAATACGCCTGTCAGGAGACGTTACTGTCACAAATCCTCTGTTTTTCCACAACGTGTTTCAAATAAACAGATTTTTTTTTCATGCTAACAGAATTGTCCTCAGAGATTCCACTTAGAAGCTCAGTATTTGGTTCTACTGTACTGACAACATCTATGTTTTGAAGAATTTTGTGATTATTTTTACAAGCGTGATCAGTATATGTATAAAAGTATAAAATGAAAATTTTAAATAAAGAATAAAAAAAAAAGTAAATACATTTTTTTATTTATTTTTAAATATTTTTTTTAATAACCAAATTATTTGTGCAATAAAATATTTAATTAAAGAAAACATGCTGCATAGCTGCTGAAACTAAGCATGGATTAAACAGCATCACACAAACTAGCATCGACTTCCACACTTCCTCTCGTCACAGGCCACAGGCAAGTTTGGTCCGAGCGGGGCTGACCTTGCCGTTTACTACAAATGACGCCCCCCTTCATCCACAACGACTGGGGTTTTAAGTCAACCAGAGACTAAAACGCTCAATAAATCAGTGCCTTCAGCCAACAAGCTCCTGTCATGCCTTCAAATTGAAAAAAAATTATGACAAAACATATCAGCATTGATAATATCAGCTAAGCATACAATTAATAATTTCAAGGGCATTTGTACTAAGATAAGACACTTATGGGTGATTTTAGTACCTCTCCATAAAGGTCATGTAATATCGTTCCTGTGAAAGAGCACCGTCAGAGTCAAAAGACTAGAGTTGGGGATTATATACCATGTTTAAGGGAAACAAAAAAATAAATAAATAAACAATAAAATACCAAACGAAAGGTCTGGAGCATTGCAACCTCAGATTGAGAAGAAACATTCCATTAGTTAAAACATTAAAGATTTAAATCCATAAAATAAGCATATATAAAAAAAAAAATTAAAAAAAAAAACACACCCAAAGCTTTAATACAACAAAAAAACCTTTTCTTATTTCTAATAGCTGACCTCAGAGGAAACACTCAGTGTCTTAGTTACTGAAGCACACCAAACGTCATTAGGATGATGTGGATAATTACAGCACATAAGACCTCTTAAGCATGTAATACAGTCTTTTATCTGGAGAAGTCAATCTCTGCGCGGCTGACAGCTAGCAGCATATGATCCCGGTAAACAAATACTTTCACGGCACCAAAGTGCCATTAAAGGCCAGAACTGTCAACACAAATTCCACTCTTGCGAGAGGAAAGGAAAGGGAGGGGGGAAAAACGAAAAAAGAAAAAATAAAGACTTGATCACCTCTGGTTGCCTTAACGTGCATGAAGGTTGTCATGGAAACATTTCTGTGAAGTTAACATGGATACAAACAGAAGGATTTCTGGCTTAATTGCCATTAGAGTTTTATGACCCTGTTTAGAGATGTATACACAGGGTAATACGTCGCTTATTGTGATAACGTGAATGAGAACTAAGAAATACAACCCTCAAAACACCTTAAGTTCAAGTTCAGGTGTGCAATTTTTTTTTGTTAGATGCCATATGAAAGAATTAAACTCGTGATTTCAAACAATGAAACAGTCCCACCCACATTACTCTCGATACGAATAAAGGCACAACCTAGAAGTATTCAGCTCGCCGTGGCATCTTAACTCAGACAAGTGATTTTATTTTACTCAATGCACACACACACATTAATCTCAAAAGGATGTGTCTTTTTCCTTTTAACACAAAGCAGTGCATTGCACACACCCCAGCCGATGATGAATGCTGTAATCAGCCTGCGACTATAAAAACATCGGGATAATTCGAATTTAGGCCCCTCTTTCCTGTCGCGGGTCAGCAGAGCCTCCCTCCCTCCATGTGTCGTACGTGAAACATCATGCTCATTGAAACACTGCTAATTAAAATCACCTGGGAAGAACTGCGTGGGGCTAACAAAGGGCCGGGCTTCACGTTACAGAGCACGTCTGGAGCTGCGAGGTGTGTGTGTGTTCAAAATTTTACTACTGCTATTACGGCCTCTTTGAAGCGACACGGCGTTGAGTGACGAAGCGTCGTGATGCACACCTGCACTTCACCTGCACAGCTGCCGGAGTGAAACTGAGGTGCTTCTGCAACCAAAACTCTCAGAGATAATCACAGCCATGATAGGAGCTGTAATACTATACACCTTGTTTAAAAAAAAAAAAAGAAAAGTGTCACTTACCCTATTGATTTAGTCCCAGATCCCTTGAACCCACTGAAACTGCACTGGCAGTAGATGTGGCTGAGTCTTAAGAGGAGTGCTGTCCATTAACACTCCAATACATCAACCTTACTGTCCTGACACTCACCGCTCCTGTGAGCAGCTCTAAAGCAATCAAGATTTCACTCCGGATTATGGGAATGGAGCAAGCAACCACGGTAAGATTAATGTTAACCTTGATGATGATGATAATAATAATAATAATAATAATAATAATAATAATAATCATAATCTACTATACATTATTATCTTCATTACTAATATATATATATATATATATATATATATATATATATATATATATATATATATATATAAAAACTGAAATGCTGCTTTCTATACAGTATTTTTTACACTTCCATGACAATTACATGCAAAATCACAAAGCTCAAAAACATACCAAAACTAAATTATTGAACAGACTACTCCAGTAGTGTATTACAATTAATAAATGACCTCATTTAATTTTTTTAGAAACTTACAAAAAAAAAAAAAGTAAAACTATAAACCTATTAAACACTCGTAATCATTTGAGAATAACTGTACAAACAGTAAATGTAGTAAAATCAATTATAGATCATGTACATTTCTACATATTTACATTTTATGCCGTAATGCATTAACTAAAATCGTTTACTGTTAAATAGATAGAAATTGTGTTATTATTTCCAATAACAAACTAATGCATGTTAACGTTTCACACAGGTTGTTTTAAAATTAAAACGCACAAACAAACACTGCTATAAACACAACAAAAGTTGCTGAGCATAAAAAGACGTGTAATAATCTAATATGCCAAACTGTCACTGGATGTTTATTGTTTATAAGGACAGAATCACAGTACTGAGTTCTCCCGAACTCTCTAACAACACAAACACTGTCAAAACGACAAATAAACCATCCCACAAGCACTAAACAACCCGTCTGCAACTTCTCAGTGAAGTCAAACTCGTATGAAAGACACAAACGTGAAAACTCACCAAAAGAAGTGAATGTATCTCCTTCGCGGATGCAAAGTTTGGCGTGTTTACGAGTCGGTGGTTTAAAAAAGCGCTAAAAACAAACGCACAACACGCGCTGTTGATATTCCTCCGCTCGGAGTGAGACGCTGCTGTCTTCAGTCAGTGTGCTGCTGTTATTACCGATGCAACAGTAAAAAAAAAAAAAAAAAACGCTCGAGTAACACCGACTCCTGTTTGAATGCGCTCGCATGACGCGCAACGCGAAGCGGCGGCTTGTTTTTTTGTATCTCGATTCAATACATCGCAATGTATCGGCCGAGTTTGGGGGGACTAGCTTATTAGAATGCGGGGAGGCACTTACGCGGACGGGCATGTTGTTATTTTTTGGCGTACTGCGACCCCACGTGACGTCTTGTCCACCTGCTGGGTAAACAATACAGTCATTAGAAGTTGACGGAGTTTTTTGTTTATCGAGTTTCTTAAATATACTAATAAGAAGAAAACAATATCAATTGTTTCATCTGCTGAAGAAACCAGTAGAGATGAGGAACAGGAATGTGAAGTGCTATCATTTATTTTATTTTTCTTCTGTTTACCAGTTTTATTATCACTATCACTATTTTTATTATTATTTCTTAAAATGTAATTCCTATTTATCTGTGTTTGTGATTAATACATATTTATATATCATTATTTATCATGAATAAATAAAATAAAACAAATAAATAAATGAAGTCATTAAAAGTGTTATTTATAGAGGTTAAACAGTGTATAAAAATCTGAAGATGAGCAATGTGGAGGAGTGTTGAAAACAAAGGAACAACTGAGAATTCCTGTATTTTGTTGAAAAATGTTTTGTGTGCTTTATTTTTTTCTTTTTTATTTCCTTAATTGTTTAACATAAATTCAGGCTTTATTTTATGTATTTGTAACATCATTTTTATTTCTTTGAGCATGAAATGTATCAACACTTGCTTCAGTTCACACACCCCTGGTTCATTTAAATGCACTTCAAGCTGAACAACTGTAGATCATCAGCAATCTTTTTTTTTTTCATTGTGATGAAATATTATTTCAGTGATCAGTTGATGTTTTGAAATAATGTTTGCTTTTGCTTTTGACCATTTATGTGTTTGAATTGCTATAGCTCTTTAGTTGATACACATACTGTAATGGTGAGTTATGCATCATATGTGTACTGTAACTGTGTGCCACTGCCTTGCAATTTTCATATGAATAAAACAAAGGGAAAAATGATTTTCAGATCAAAGATTGATAATATCATAAGCCTCCTTTTGTGAATTAATTATCCCTGTCTCTGTCTTCATTACATATTGTGGTAGCAAAAAATACCTGCATTAAAAATTATATTGGTATAAAGGATGGATGGTCATGTTAAAAGAAAAAAAAAAGTTGTATATTTGCATATCATCAAAATATTGTTCATGCATATTTAAATAAATAGGCTGCATAGCAGATTTTGACTTGGCTTTATTAGAACATTTTAACACTTCAAAAATCTGATTAACAAATATCTGCAGAGGTGTTAGGAATTTTTTGTTAATTGATCAGAAATAGAATTTTTGATGCCTTCTTTTCACCACGTGCATGTCATTTAAATAAAATGTTTAATGAAGAAAATGCAGTATTTCATAGGTTTTATCACAAAGAAATCTAAAACACGTGCATTTTCTATATGGATTTTAGGGGAGAAAAATCATTTTGAGAAGACTGCATGAAACATAAGGGTTTTCTGCCACCTACTGGAATGTTTTGGAATCCACTTTTGAGTCTCAAAGAAACAAACAGTGCACACACAACTTTGATTTGACACTGCCACCTAGTGGTCAATTGTGATAATGCACAAAACACTGAATGCACAAGGTTTATGGAATTCACAACTCATAAGAATCTACCATTGATTAGATAACTATACAATAATTAGCAAAAGCACATAAATAAAATAAAAAGTGTGCATTTTAATTTCAGTCCTTCACCTCTTGGCTACATAAAAAAAAAACAGTTTATTGAACACAAACTGATCTTGTGTGACAACATGCCCCATAGCAAAGCAAATTGTCACAATATGGGGTAAATCTCAATGGGAACCTACTGATCTCTGACAATAATTTGGTAAAAAATACCTTTGTTCGAAATATGAAATAATATCTGTGTCAAACAAGACAGTCCAAATACAAACAATAAAATAAAATACTTGGCCAGAAGAAATAGTCATTAATGAATTGTATAAACTCGATAAAAACATGACAACTTTCCTCAACCTGACATATTATCATTATATTATCTGAATGTAATGACAGTGTGGTCATTATTGTGTTCACATGCCAGCAGACATAACAAAATATGACCACTGCAAAATTTTGTTCAAAGGACATTATTCACAAAAATCTTTATTCTGTAAGACAGTTTCATCTAGGTGTTTGAAACCAATATGCATTTTAAAAACCAGAAGCATTTAAAACTTGTAGTTACTTTGATATCGCCCCTTGAGCCAATTTCCCATGTGACAATTAGCCCCCGGTCTCTTCTACATTTCCAAATAGAACCATTGTGTTGTTTCGGTACAGATACTCATATATAATTCAAAAGCATTTATGGAAGCTATCAGGTTCAGGAGAGTTCAACAAATGACATGAACACATCAAAGTGTCCCACGTCTACCAGACACTAGTGACCAGGAAGACTAGCATAGTTTGGTAGCACCCGCAGCTATTTTTAAGTCTGGCAACCACACAATGTTCAGCTGCAACCTGATGCTCTGTGCCTAGTCACGTTGTGAGTGAGGGTTTCAGGCGGTTAGTGTTGTTCCCATCCAGCACTACCCAGACATGTCTGGGGAAGAGCTTGTACCCTCTGTGGTCTCCTACAACCTGCAGCCTCCCATCTCTAAGGACTGGACAATGAAAAACAACAAGGAAAACCTAAAATTGGAGAAAACGCTGGACCAGATATTAGAAGGAAGCTTTGGAGATGAATCTGAGGAGGCAGAACCTGAACCCCCACCAGTAGCCATACGAAGAAAGGTGTCATTTGCGGATGCCTTTGGTCTGGACTTGGTTTCCGTGAAGGAGTATGACGACCGGGATTCATCAGGGCTGAAGACAGATGGTAGAGAGGGTGAGGAATACTACATCTCGTGTCTCTTCAATATCCCAGCCTTGAACTGGGACATGCAGGTGAGACTTCAGCAACAAAAGCTAGAACTGGAGCGCATTGAGCTGCTCCCTGGATCCACCACGATCTGGGGCATCATTCGCGTGCTTAACCTCAGCTTCCACAAGGCCGTCTATGTCCGCGTCACTCTAGACGGCTGGCAGAGCCACTTCGACCTGCTGGCGGAGTACATGCCTGGGTCCAGCGATGGCGAGACGGACTGTTTCTCTTTCCACCTCGTGTTGACGCCTCCATTCCAGGTTGAAGGGTCGCGGGTGGAGTTCTGTCTGCGGTATGAAAGCTCTGTTGGAACCTTTTGGGCCAACAATGGAGGGACAAACTACATTGTCTTCTGCCACCAAAGACGAAGGAGCGATCTGAAAGAGAAAGAGAGTGAAAAGGAGAAGCTGGTAGAGGAGAGTAACCAAAAAGGTATCAGGAGCTGCCTCAAAACAAACAGGTGGGGAACACTGCAAAAACAGACACTAGAATCATCCCTATCACTCATGCCTAGTGAGTAATAACTCATCTTGGATGTGAATAATACCGTAAATCATGCAGATTGTTGAAGAGATGTGTGTTGCTACTTTTACCAAGTAACCAGACTTACAATTCTAGACTTAAAGGGTTAGTTCATCCAAAAATGAAAATTCTGTTATTAATTACTCACCCTCATGTCGTTCCAAACACATACGACCTTCATTCATCTTCGGAACACCAATTAAGATATTTTTGATGAAATCTGAGAGCTTTCTGACCCTGCATAGACAGCAATGCAACTGAAATGTTCAAGGCCCAGAAAGGTAGTAAGGACATCATTAAAATAGTCCATATGACATCAGTGGTTCAACTGTAATTTTGTGAAGCTATGAGAATAAAGAAATAAAACAAAAATATCGACTTTATTCAACAATTTAATCTGTTCTGTGTCAGTCGATGCGCATTTACATTACGGTTGAACCACTGATATCACATAGACTATTTTAACGATGTCCTTACTACCTTTCTGGGCCATAAAAAGTTTCAGTTGCGTTGCTTCCTATGCAGGGTCAGAAAGCTCTCGGATTTCATCAAAAATATCTTAATTTGTGTTCTCAAGATGAACAAAGGTCTTACGGGATTGAAATGACATGAGGGTGAGTAATTAATGACATAATTTTCATTTTTGGGTGATCTATCCCTTTAAAAAGATAAAACTGTCCAAAAAAAAAAAAAACATATATGTACACTGAAAGAAAAAAAGTCTTTAAAACAGGATTTTGTTGCAATGCAGGAGGGTAATCGCATATCATAACCTTTATCAACCATCCAAAACATCCTACCAATTGCATAGCAGCACTAAAAATGACTCAGAACACCTTACAGTAGCAGATGCATAGCCAAACTAAAATCATGGTTAAACTTGGTTAAATAGGTATACCTCATTTCTCAATACTAGATCTATTTCTCTGGTTGTCCAATCAAGCACTCTTTGTTTTGATTGGAGATGGTATGTTTGAACATATGGCTGGTGAGTGTTATTGAAAACCTGCTGTATATTTACAGCAAAAAGACCTACTTGGAGGCGACACCTGCAGAGGCGAGCAGTGAGATCTCAGGTGGGTTTCTTGTGTGGAGATCTGGGAATAGGGTGCTATGATTCTGAGGATGAGAGACCGAGTTTGAGTTTGTTTTTTTTTTCCAGAACAAGTCACACCCAAGGCCGGGCATACTAGGGAGAACAAAGCAGAGAAAGAAGCAGGAATCAATTCCTGCAAATCCCTTAAGGACTGCTGCAAAACTCTGGTAGGGTCAATGAGTGCTCTGTCAAGGTTCAAAGACAAATTCAGGCATTTAGAGAGGTAGTTCACCAATAAAACAGGTAGTTTGCCAGAATAAAACCAGCAGTTTTCTCTACTGATAAATATATGACATTATTGGGTGAATGATCTCTTTAAATGCAAAGCAGAAAGTTTTTAGTAAGGATAACTTCATGTATTTTGCAACATTATATTCCACTGAATAAGTGCCTCTCATTACATAATAAAGTCTGTTGAAAACCACCTTTTTTTCTCTTTTTTTTGACAGGTGGATCGTCGTAGGAAACGTCAAGCTGCTCGTTTGGCACGGGTGCAGGACTACCTCACTCAGAAAGCAATGGAAACCCAGATGGGATGTAATTCCAACACAGATGAAAGAACCACATCCATCCCAAAGCTGAGTATACCAAGTAGAAGCGACTTGCCGGTTGTCCATAGCCGACAAGGATATGATATAGACACGCCACCGCTACTAAAGTACAAACAAATACCTTTGCTTTCCCTAGATTGGGGCAGTACTACCACAACAAAACCTCCCCAAGCAAACCCTCCAGATGCCTGCCATCAGGCTGAAGATCACCAAGCCATATCGGCTTCTGAGGCCTGGGAAGCTTTTCTTAGCAGCACTGATACGCAGGACCAAGTATGCGTTCCTTTAAGGGACAAAGTCATAGTCCCGATGGAGGACAAGAGAGCTGAGAAAGACCACAGTCAAGAGTCTGCTTACAAGAAAGCAATGGAAACTGTAAAATCTGATCCTGTAGAGCAATCAAAGGATCTGAGCACGAGTCCTTCTAGAGATCAGGTTGTGGATTACCAACTAGTGAAAGAGCCAAGGGTCACTACCCTGCCATGTTCTGCCCAGGGATCACAGCCAGAGAGGGCGGGAAGTGAGTTAGAGGCATCTTGTGACCGCCAAGCCCCACATCATGAGCTCATAAGCGGATCTTTGAGTCAAGACACGACCAAAGCAAGCCCTGGGGACGAAACTCGAACCGTGCATGACACCGAGACTCAGAATTCAGAAGCCGGAGATGGAATCTCACCTGAAGAATGCACGGGCAGCTCCGACACCTCAAAGGTTAAAGAAAACACACACAGAGCGGTCAAAGACACCCTGACATTTACGGGGATCAGGGACGTGCCGCTCACAAATAGACAGGCCGAGGGATCTTCTTCAGAAAGAAAGGATATAAATAAAGACGAGGAGCAGGTAGAAAAGAGGGTATTTTGCAGAGAACTACATGAAGATGACACGAAAAGCAGTAGAAAAGGACAATGGGAGACAACTACGGATCACAGCACAGAAATACAGAGCGTTTCATCATGCGAGAGCAAGGCATTTAATGAGAACGAATTATGCACGTCGAACAAGAGTTTTAACAAAGACAATTCAGAGCTGCTGAAAAACGAAGAGAGGCGTTTTGAGGCAAACGAAGGACTTGAAATGAAGGAGCGACTGACTGCTAGTGCTGAAGAGGATGAAATGCATTCAGAAACCAAACGAGAGCTTGTAGAGGACTCCCGAGCAGTGGGTGAAAATTGCACAGATGGAGAAGAGAAAGAGTTTGAGATTCATGCTATCAAGATCACCCACGTACCTACCTATCCAACAGTTAGCACTGACCCATCCAGGCACCTCCTTCGGACAACATCTGCAAAGGAAAGAGAGGTAACTTCAGCAGAGGAGGACTTTGAGCTTGGGAAGACTCTCAGAAACTTTCAAGAACCCCAGCGACTGGATGGAGAGGATGAACTCTCCATGCCGTTACCCAGTTTTCATCTGTCCTGGGTGAGCGGCAACAGCAATAGGCTGTTGAGAGAATTCTGCTCGCTGGGTCACACAGCCAAGGCTCTTGTGTATGCTATTCTGTTTGTGATCTTCATAACGGCATATCTCTATGACCTGCCGACCTGCATGGCCCTCTATCTGTTTTCTCTGTGCTGGTGGTGCAGCCAGGGCATGAAGCAGCATCTGGACGGGGCTGTCGATGTGGACTGAGACCCAGACAGGAAGTTCTTGAAAGTTTCTGAGGAAGTTGTTGTCAAATTATGTGTGACTCTGAAATGAAAGTGACACGAAGTGATTCTATGGGCCCAAAATCACTTGATAAAACATGATTTAGAAGGCATTTTTGTTTGTTTGTTTGTTTCTTTCTTGTCACCTGTGTTCCCATTAAAAGTTCTATTTGAAACAGGAGTCTTTTAATATAATACTAAACTAGAATAGTGGATATGTGCTAATCCAGTTTTGTGTGACAGAAAACATTCTTATAATGTCAAAGGCAACAATTACTTTCACAGATATATTTCCATGATATACAGTGCCAGTCAAAAGTATAGATACTAAATTTTTTTGAGTTTTTGAGCTTTTACTTTTACATTTATATGAGCTTTAATTAGTCTTTTTTTAAATCCTTAAAAGAAGATAAAATTACTTCAAAACAACAGTGCATAAGATATGAAGACTTATTCTGATTTTCATACACTCTCTTAAAAATAAAGGTGCTTCACGATGCCATAGAAGAACTAAATGGTTCCATAAAGTACCTTTAACATCTGAAGAACCTTTCTGTTTCACAAAAGGTTCTTTGTGGCGAAAGAAGTTTCTTCAGATTATAAAAAGATAAGAAAGAGATGGTTATTTAATGAACCTTTGACTGAATGGTTCTTTGTGGAACCAAAAATGGTTCTTCTGCGGCACTGCTGTGAAGAACCTTTTAAGCACCTTTATTTTTAAGAGTGTAGTGCATCCTGAATAAGTGTAAAAGAAAAGAAAATCTGAAAAAATACACTGATATTAAAGACACAGTCTCTTAATATCTCATGCATTGTTGTTTCTTTGGTAAATTTATATTGTTTTAAGGATTTTTAGATATTTTAACTGGAAAATTACACCAATTTTTTTTTTTTTTTTTTGCGGTATTAGGGACCAATTTTCACTATTATCTAGTTGCTTATTAGCATGCCTATTATTAACATATTATTAGTACTTATAAAGCACATATTCTGCATGACCATATTCTACATCCCTAATCCTAACCAATACCTAAATGTAACAACTACCTTACTAGCTATTAATAAGCAGCAAATTAGGAGTTTATTGAGGCAAAAGTCGTAGTTAATGGTTTGTTAATAGCGAGAACTGGACCTTAAAATAAAGTGTGACCTTTTTTGCAAATAAATTCAAACCTAAGCATAGTTTATGACTGCATACAAACATTTTATCATGAGCCTCTGTATCAAAATGTGTCACGAGGAACAATATTCAGGCCAAATTTTTGACTGGTACTGTACCTTTATGTAATGTTTAACTGAGTTCATACAAAGGCATGTTGAATGCACTATGCATTTCATGTCTCTTTGGGAATGTGTGTGACGGACATGACATTTCCTGCAAATCCCATCATGTCTCTGTTCCCAAAAGAGAGAGAGAGACAGACGCTGGAGAAAGGACGGGGCTTCTCGACCTTCTGATCTGTGAACATAACTCTACGTAATTCATACCTGATAGCCTTAAAGGCATAGTTTATGCACAAGTGAAAATTCCCCTCATTTACTCACCCTCATGTGTGCAGAAACACAAAATGAGTTTTCATGCTCCTCTCCATGCAATTACAACAAATGGATATTCAAGCTTTAAAATGCCATTAAAACATCATAAAGCATCATAAAAGTAGTCCATATGTGAATACGGTGTCATCTATAATGAGCCTAATTTACATAGAAAGATGGTGCGTTTGGGCTCAAAAGAATGGCACGATTTCCATGCCTCGTTGAAATGATTATGGGTGTTTAGTGAGTTAGACACATAATTTTGAGCTGAAATAAGACACTGTTTATTGAGTTTGCCAGTGTGTTGGTCTTTGTATGTGCTTGTTGTAGTTGTGGACAAATGCATGATCTCTGTTTATATGTGAGTGTGTAATAGAGAAGTTGTGTGTGTGTGTGTTGCTGCAGTCATATGATCCAGTCTACTATGACTCTGACCTTTCGGTGGCTGGCTGCTGACCTCACGTCCAACTCGAGCTGTTCATCTGTACAGAAAGAGCACACATTCACAGTTTTGCTGTTCTTAATACCTCTATTCAACATTTTCTAACATTTATGTTAGACCACTAAAATCCCCAAAAGGAGGAAGCTAAGAATTATATACTTTCTTTATATAATTCTATATATATATATATATTCACATATAAGGCATAAGATGGAATAAGGCTAAAAAAAATATTACAGTGAAGGAATATTTGTCTTATAAAATGTTTACACTGCTTAAAAAAAATAAAAAAGATACTGTATTAGCATCTAAGGACATTCAAAGGGCATCTAAACTTCTCAAATGTGTTTATAAACTTGTCTGTAGCTATAATGTCATAAAATGCACATTTATGTGCTGTCCTTCTATGCAAACTCATGCATTTACATTGCATACAGTGTTTAAGTGTTTGCATATGATCCAGGAATTCACGCATGGTATATTATGTCGGTCTGCAGTAGAAGAAAAATGAAAGCAAATGAAAAATGCTTCAAATAAACTGACCACCAAACACTGCCATAAAAACCACTCAAGTTAATAAATAATAGTCACCCAAAACAAATATTCCAGAGCACAAAAACAAATAAAGAATTTGCAGCATTTGTGGTTTTAATATACAGTTTGTGCTGACCAACTTCATGACAAACAGGGTCACTGAGTCTTTCCTGTATGTTTCCATTGAGCTCAGCACGGTTTGTTATTAAAGTGACTCAGGAGGATGGAGGAACATGATATTCCCAAACCCCGCTCACAGATGAAAGACACGTAGGCCACGCGACAAAATGTCGCTACGATCACATGAGGGATTTTTTCTGAGGCGTGAATACTTCAGATGTTTCATGCCTGCTTGCTTTGCAGCTAAGTGTTACATGTTGGCACCCTTTCCTTTTTCTTTCTTTCTCTCTTTCTTTTTTTTTTTTATATAAAAGTACAGGAATCTAAAGATGAGTCTTAAAGTTGCCGAGCTTCACCAATCTGCATATAATGTCAAATTTTGCATTTTGCATTATGTGTCAACGTCATGACAACCATGCCCTTAACAAAATTAAAGTGCAATATAAATCATTGAAACCAATATTGTATTATTATTAAGATTTTCACTTTTTATTGGTTTTTATTAGTTATAAACTATTTTTATATTTATTTTTTTATCTGTAATTCATTTAGTTATATTTTACTTTCTATTTTATTTTATTTGCATTTTCATTTTTTATTTGTATTTTTTTGTACTTTCATTAATTCATTAATTGTGCTCTATTTTTATTCGTACTTCATTTTTTAATACTATTTTTTTATTTTATTTATACTTCATTTTTTTAAAAGTACAAATTATTATTTTTTATTTTATTTATATTTTATTTTTACCTTGTTTTATTCACAAAGTAGGATAGCAGCCACTAGATAGAGCCACAACAGCACTTTTATTCCAGACAGCTCAAACTGGAATAAAGCAGTCTGGAGGAAATTCACCGTGACAGATTGTGCTGGGTCAAACACTCAGGCAGCAATGGAAGCCAGTGAAATGTGTAGCTGCCACGTAGAAAACTGTAATATACACAAATATTGATTGAATACGTTTGTTTTGGGGACTGAAAGGCTAGCAGTAGCTCACTTGGTAAAACAGAGCAGGCTACCTGACACACGATGGCAGCACGTACTACTGCGATCTGCCATGCTTTTTCACACACGCACACACATAAAACACACAACACAGTCATCCGTCTTCTCGCACGTCCGAGCACAGAATCTGGGTTACATCCTGGGTATCCCAGGAGGCCAAGTGCTCATACATCATTATTGAAACATCCCAAGCTCCTGAGGACGGATCACACATAGCTCCTAACACTCTTTAATCTTTCTCTCTCCCTCTCTGGGTTTCGTGTGGGCTTGCCAAGTTACCTCATCCCTCCCTGTACACATTTATATAGTGTTGTGAATGTTACCATCAGGATGTAGTGCAGTGTTCTGCAGACTCTGCAGAAACTGTGGAAACAGAAGCAATCAAGTTAAACGACCGTTGTTTCATGCTATTCACAATAATGCTACTTTTGATAAATAACCACAGTTGCTAAGTTTACATGCAGGCTAATGATTCATTAATAATTTGTCTAATAGTGCAATCAGAATGAAAAGCCTTAATGTGGCTTGAGCAGGTAGGTCATAACTGCACAAAAAATCCTCTAAAACCATCCAACCAGACCAGCAAAACATCTTAGTCTAGTTTAAGAAAGTTTAAGAAAACCCACCTAATTTGATTTAATCGAGCTAAATCTGAATGCAATTGCAATCCGACTGACAAAGGTGTTGCAGATCCTAACATAACATAAAGATAAAAAAAAAAAAAACAGTCAGACTGGGAAACCAGATGGGCAACCATCTAAGATAATTATAAATCAGCTAAGACCAGCAGGACCATCTTAGGCTGGTTCAAGATGACCTTTTTTTTCCTTTTTTTTTAGCAGGGTAAATCTTAAAATCTATCTTAAAATCTCTAGATTCAGGATTGCAGTCTGATTAAATTGACAAGTGTTGCAGATCTTACAACCTGAAAAGAAAACATCTTAAACCAGCTTAAACTGGATTGCTGGTTTTAGCTGGTCTCCTAGCCTTGTTGGCAGGTTTTGGAGAAGTTATGATTGCTTCTCAGCTAATCAGACAGGGAGACCAGATGGATGACCAGCTAAAACCATTATAAACCAGATAAGACCAGCAGACCATTTTAGGACTTTGTTTTAGCAAGGTAAATCTTAGAATATATCCTAAAATCTCTAGATTTGGAATGGCAGTTGGATTAAATTAACAGAGGTACTGCAGATCTGAACATAGCCTGGAACAAAAACATCTTAAACCATCCTAAACTGATTTGCTGGTCTTAGCCGGTCTCCTATGTTTCAGAAACGTTTTCTGCTGGTCGGACTTGGAGACCAGATTAATGACTATCTAAAACCATCATAAACCACCTAAGACCATCTTAGGCTGGTTTAAGATAACCTTTTCAGCAGGGTAAATTACAGTTGGATTAAGTTGACAGAGGTGTTTCAGACTTTAATACAGCCTAGAAAAACAACATCTTTAACTCTTAGCTGATCTCCTAATCTGCTCAGACCTTTATGCAGGTTTTAGAGAGATTTAGAGCACTTATCTACTAATCAGACTGGCAGAACAGATGCACAACAACCTAAGACCATCATAAACCAGCAAAGACCAGAAAACT
>CM077229.1:5666269-5686269 GCA_039654775.1 Spinibarbus caldwelli | reverse complement strand
TAATATAATATAATATAATATAATATAATATAATATAATATAATATAATGCACCTGAATATGGTAAGCATTCTATAACATAGTATACATGAAGGCGGGGTATTACCATCTGATACCATGGTACCACCTCAGTACTTTTCTGTGAGGGTGATGACACATTTCAGCCCTCACAGAGCAGAAGCTCAAATAAAATCGTTTGGAAAGTGTGAATGAATGAGCTCATGTTTAACAAAAAAAGAAAAAAATAACACCACTCTTTTCACCTCAGCAAGTCATTTAATGGTAGCAGAGAGGTGAGGAAACAAGGCATGCAGCTTCCACAGGATGTGAAACAAAGTCGACAGCCCTGACTTTCACCTCTGCAAACACTGGCAGCTAAAACTCCACCTCCACTGAGGCACTAACACACACGGCTTCCACTGTAGTCACAAATTACACCTGACTCACACCAAAAAAAAAACCTGGCCTTGATTACTAAAACCAGTGGGCTTGTTTTTATTGCTCTGGTGGAGGTTTTATGCTTGCTATGCATGAGGGGAAAAAAACGTACATTTCCTCGCTCGGCTTTTCACAGAGATTGATTTTACCTTGAGTGGCGTGCTAGACAAACAGTACCTCGGCCTGCAGCTGTCAGCTCATCAGAATTACTGCCTACAGCTCATGTGGACGTGCTGTACCGGCTTATGTATGTGTGTATATTATTTGCTAGAGAAAAAACAGCTTGAACTAGGCTAAAGTGGTTTGCTCGTGTTTAGCTGGCTGGCTATAGCTGACAAGTGTCCGAGACCCCTTTAACCCCTTTAACCCCTTTATGCGCTATTTTTGTTCAAATCAAAGCGT
Source organism: Spinibarbus caldwelli (assembly GCA_039654775.1). Classification (NCBI taxonomy): domain Eukaryota; kingdom Metazoa; phylum Chordata; class Actinopteri; order Cypriniformes; family Cyprinidae; genus Spinibarbus; species Spinibarbus caldwelli. The sequence continues at coordinate 5,685,430 of CM077229.1, read as the reverse complement.
AAATACACATAGAATACGTATCCTTGTGTTGCGGCTGATACAGAAGAGCGTACGCATTTTGCGTTCAGTGGATAATCTCTAAAATGGCGCTACAGTGACGCGGAGAGACAGAGAGGAGAAGAATTGTTAAAAAAAGTCGTTATTTTTATTTTCTTTGCATACAAAAAGCATTCTCGCCGCTTCATAAAATTCAGATTGAACCACTGATGGCAGATGGACTATCCTGACGATGCTTTTCATACTTTTCTGGGCCTTGACAGTGAGAATTACTTGGCAGTCAATGGGACAGTCACAAGCCTCCCGGTTTTCATCTAAATTATCTTAAATTGTGTTCCGAAGATGAACGAAGCTTTTACGGGTTTGGAACGACATGGGGGTAAGTGATTAATGACAAAATTTAACCCTTTAAAACCAGACAACAGACAAGCCTGGTCAGGTTTGGAAACTATCAAACCACCTTTGGCTGATTTTATTTTTATTTATAAAACGTTATTTATTTGTTCGTTTGTTGTTTTTAGCAGGATATGTGAGGCTTCATAGACTGCTACATAGCATGATATATATATATATATATATATATATATATATATATATATATATTACAATCAACTCTGCTGCATCCATCATTGTTTATAGCAATGCATTTCAGTGTTATTTTAGGATCACTGAGTTCCTATTATAGCTTTTATTAATATTGAAATTTCATTTTTATTTTCCTATTTTCTGTTCTCATTTTAGATATAATAAAAGCTTTAGTAATTTTGCTGTTTCTGTAATGTTTATTATTTTTTGTTAATGTCTAAACAGTTTTATTAATTTTTATTTAATTTTTTAGTACGTCAAGTTAAACTAAATAAAAATGAGAAATGTTGGAAAAACAAGAAGTTTAGAAATGGCTAAAATAATATATATATATATATATATAATTTTGTTTCAGTTTACACATTTTATTTCAAGTAATAAAAATGTTTTTTGTTTTTAGTTTTAGTAAACTATAATAACACTGATGGATTCTGGGATTATCTGAAAAGGATACATGGGGAAATATATATATATATATATATATATATATATATATGTGTATATGTGTATATATATATATATATATATATATATATTGGGGTAAGTCGTGGCCTAATGGTTGGACTCGTAACCTAAAGGTTGTGGGTTCGAGTCTCGGGCCGGCAGGAATTGTAGGTGGGGGGAGTTGAGTGTACAGTGCTCTCCACCCTCAATACCATGACTGAGGTGCCCTTGAGCAAGGCACCGAACCCCCAACTGCTCCCTGGGCGCCGCAGCATAAATGGTTGCCCACTGCTCTGGGTGTATGTTCACTGCTGTGTGTGTGCACTTTGGATGGGTTAATTGCAGAGCACAAATTCCGAGTATGGGTCACCATACTTGGCCACTTCACTTCATATATATATATATATATATATATATATATATATATATATATATATATATATATATATATATATATATATATATATATATATATTATAACAGAGAGTGATAAGGACCATTTATTTATGAAATAAATAAATAACAACAATAAAAAACAGTCATTTATACAGTTTTCAGTACATTCAAAAATATGCAAATATATTTAACTCAATAATTCCACATTGACCCAATGACTAAATTTTTACTGTCTAAAAGTGATTTCAATAGCATTTCAATAGCAGTATTTCAATCCACATGATGAGGGCAAAAGAGAGATTTTGCATCAGGTTCACGCAAATTCACTGCATTAACCAACAGAAAGCTGTTTAGTTTGAAAGTGACTTATGTGTAAGCTGTGTAAACCTACAGTCAATGGATGTTTTTGGCCCCAAGAAATTTCACCAAAATTTCTCTAATGTGACTGCACCTTAAGGCTGCAAAACTTTATTATTTTGAAACACACCTCCATCAGGAACTATGGTTCCTAAATATGTTGCCTAGATGAACAGCAAGCTTTGTAACTGAGCTACACTGTGTGGTCGGACTGGTCCCTTTCTGCATAGAAACACTTACTTACACTCAGTCACACAGGCCAACACAAGCGCACCCCAGGCCATCTGCGCTTTTCTTAAGTGAAAACGGTCACTGGACTCCATACGGGTAGGTAATGATGGCAGAGGTGGAAGTCGTCCAATCAGATGGTTTTAACAGCTGTCACAGAGCTATAGGAGCCATCACATATCACGTCTCCATGGCCTATGCCTGGCATAAGTGTATGAGGGGGCGGAAAAGCTCCCTTCCAGACCTGATAGGTTGCCATAGAGACTGTCTTTGCATTGAATCGATATAGCCATCTAAAAAAAAAGCCATGCAATTCAGCTGTAGCCCAGAAAAATCAAATGAAACATGCCAGCCTGCCCAAGACAGATTCAGCTTGATTTGTAAATACGAAGACTGTTTGCATTTGAATAACTCCCATTCGGTTCGGTCTGCTCGAGTTTGGGAGGACAAAACGGGCATTTTTGGATATAGTAGAGGTTGACCGAGTCTCATCAAACAACAAAATCAATTAAATCAAAATCAAGAGATTTTGCTAATGCCTGTCCAAACCGTTTTAGTAAACAGGTCCGATCACCTTAACATGCTAGAGTCGATCGGGGAAATCAGTCATTACCAAAATGACCAAAATAAACACCTGGACCAATTCGTCAGAAAGGCGGTTTGTCTGTAAAGTGCGTGAAATTCAATTCGCTCCACATTCGTTTGAGACGTCAGGAACAGACCTGGCCTCATTTCACAGCAAGAGGAAAAGGATTCCTGCTTAAAGAGGCACAGAGTGTCTTCAGGGAGCGAGAGGAGGAGAAAGAGAGAGAGAGAGAGGAGGGATGTCCTTCTTCATGCACAGACACAAGGCATACTTATCAGCCGCTCAGAGACACCCGAACACATCAGGACGGACTCCACCAATGGCAGCTCAAACATGTGGTGATACAGAGGGTTTCCAAGGCTACCTTACCCCCCTCGTCTCCGTTGCCTCTGCCTGAATGTCAAACAGCTAATAAACGTGACTGGAACAGCTCCATTGGCTCATAACCCTCTGTGTGCCTTCATCTAAGATCCACAGCATATGAGGTTTAAAATGTGTTCAGATCCGACCGAAACTACATTTTTATGTCCTCTGAAGAAAATGTGAAAGGTGCTTTCCTCATTGGTGTTGAAAAGACTCCATTCCTAAGCCTCTGTGAAATTATGGTCAATAGAAATGGCTCGGGTGCTCCTTCAAAGTGAATCTTTTCATCAGAATTTTTTCTGCCAGTTTTATGGCAACCATATAAATTTTTGGTAACACTTTATTTAAAGCCTTTATGTATAATGCATTATAAAGGGTTATTAAAGGGTATAATGCATTATAATTAATCATAATGTGCATTGTAATGCATTATATCTCATCTTAAATAATTATAACCAAATTTAAAATGCATAGTATAACAATGGATTGTGTTATAATGTATTAAATGTGGTTACAATCATTCATGAGATTGTACAATGCATTACAAAGCATAATTAATGCATTAAAACTGCTTTTATAATGCAAGTGCAAACCGTCATTTGGCGTTAAAACAGTACTGTCAGGATTTACTAAAGATGTGCAGTGAAGAATTAGTGCTGAAAAGGCGTGGACAGTTGCTCCTGACCTTAGTGAATATGCATTTGTAGGAGTTTCCCTTTCAGATGCAAAATTTATGGGAAGAGAGTATTAAACTTAAATTACTAACGTTTGCACTCGTCAAATGACTGGTATTTGTGCCATTATTTAAGGCCCAAAAAAAGCATGTCTTAAAGCAGGTGGTAATTTGCGCTGCTCTTGGTAGATTGCGCTGGTCATTATGGAAATGATCTGGTTGCGTCTGTATTCTTTAATGTGCGCATTGTCAGTAAATCACATGCAGAATTTTCCCCTCCCATCGGAGTGGCACTTTTATGGAATTACGTTCTAACGCTAATTTGCCCTGTTTAGTAAATCTGGCCCTTAGGCTGCTACTTTGCAGCCATTAAAAAATATGTTCTATATAATATGCATGTGTGTAGAATAAATGTAATCCGGATGTACTTGTCAGACTTATGTTCCTGTGTCTTGTGTTTTCCTTCCTCATATGCACATATTTGGTTCTTTTCCTGTTCCTGTCCTCATTGTGTTAATTTGGTTCCAGGTGTGTCTTGTCTTCCCCTCGTTATGTTGTGTATTTAAAGAGTGTTCAGTTTAGTTTCCAGCGTCCGGTATTGAATGTATTCACTCTCCCTACGTGTGTGTTCCTGCCTGTTTCCGAAGAATAAAGACTGTTTGTTGATTCTCCTTCGACTCCGTGCTCCTTCGTCTCCCCATCTCCTACACAGTAGGCTGTATTGTGACAGAATACCGGACCATAACAAAAAGTAAGCGGCACCTTCTCCCTGTGCTTTGTTTTCCGTTTTTAAAAAGTTTTTAGATTTCCTGTTTTTTCCCCTCCGCAGCATGGAAGCCGCCGCTCACTTCTTCGCCCTAGCCCATAGAGATCTCCCCTTCTACGAGTACGCCGGGGAATTCTGCGGGCTCGCCGCGGCAACAGCGCTGGACGCAGCCGCCAATCAATCATTTGTTCTGGCTCGGGGCCAACTACCATCGCCCTGTGCACCTCCCAGACACCTCTGGACTAAGTTGGAGGGAAGGGATCTTCCGGTGTCTGGGAAGTGTTGGGCCTGAGCCAGAACCAGGCCGCCGTACAGTCTGCCGGCCGTTTCGCTGTCGAGTCCGCCTGTCAAACCCCAGTCAAGCCCGCCGGCCGATCCGAAGTCAAGTTCACGGGCTGCCGCTCGCTCAAGCCCCACCGTCCAGTCCACCCACCGATCCCCAGTGAAGTCCGCCTGCCATTCCCCAGGCAAGCCCGCCGGCAGTTCCTGTGGCAAGCCCGCCGGCTGTTCCTGTGGCAAGCCTGCTGGCAGTTCCTGTGGCAAGCCCGAAGTTAAGCCCGTCGGCGGTTCCGAAGTCACGCTTACTGGCCGCGGCAAATCCAGTGCTGGCTCCTCGAAAGCGCATTGCTGTGCCTGCTCCTCCAGAGCGCCCTCCAGTGGCCGCTCCTTTTAAGCACCCTCCAGTGCCCACTCGTCCAGAGCTCACTCCAGTATCAGCTCCAGCCCCTGACCAGAGTCCAGTGCAGGCTCCAGCCCCTGACCAGAGTCCAGTGCAGGCTCCAGCCCCAGACCAGTGTCCTATGCAGGCTCCAGCCCCAGACAAGAGTCATGTTAGAGCTGCAGATTCCCGGTTTAGCCCACGGAGGGCTCCTGTCGCCGAGTTTAGCCCACGGAGGGCTCTAGTTCCCGAATTTAGCCCACGGAGGGCTCCAGTTACTGAGTTTGGCCCACGGAGGGCTCCTGATCCCGAGTTTAGCTCACGGAGGGCTCCTGATCCCAAGTTAAGCCCAGGGAGGGCTCCTGTTCCCGAGTTAAGCCCACGGAGGGCTCCTGATGCCGAATTTAGCCCAGGACGGGCTCCTGTTCCCGAGTTAAGCCCAGGACGGGCTCCTGTTCCCGAGTTAAGCCCACGACGGGCTCCTGATCCCCAGTTCAGCCCAGTAAGGGCTCCTGATCCCCAGTTCAGCCCAGGAAGGGCTCCTGATCCTCGGAGATGGAATGTAAACACACAATTTCTGCGATTGAAAGAGCGTGAAAATCTGACTAAATCTCCTATGACAACTTGCAGTGTTACGTATCATGAAGGCTGAGAACAGAGCACAACGCTGCAGACAACAGGTAGCTAAATGTTGTTATTATCGTTGTTTTCCATGTTCGTGGAGTAAATATGTTTACACAGCTTTTTAAAAATGCTGAGTAGCCGGTATTTCGTATGCATTTGGCCAATCAGCATACACTTACGTCACTGATAGTTTCTATAGAACTGTTTTAAGGGGCTTTCGCACCGGAAGAACTTTTTCATAGTTCCTAGAACTACTGCCGAAAAGTTCCCACTTTTTGCCATGTTCTCACCAAAGGAACTAGGAACAGTTTTAGTTCTAGGAACTCCATTTGGGGGAATTAAATTATCTCTTACTGCATAGTAGGGTCTAAAACGGTTCTATAGGAACTATCAGTGACGTAAGTGTACACTGATTGGCCAAACGCATGCGAAACACTGGCTACCCGGCATTTTTAAAAAGCCATATAAAAATATTTACTCCACGAACATGGAAAACCGCGATAATAACTGCATTTAGCTACTTGCTGTCAGCAGAGTTGTGTTCTTTTCTTTTTAGACCCTAAACTGTGAAGTAGGAGCTAATTTAGTCCCCCCAAATGGAGTACCTAGAACTCAAAACTTTCCTGCGGTGCGAACACGCCAAAAAGCAAGTATTTCCGCCAATAGTTCTAGGAACTATGAAAAGGTTACTCCGCTGTGAAAGCCCCTACTGTTCCTTTTGGAAATTTTCAGAGAATCCATGTGTACCGAAGATCTCAGCCACGTGCCTTCGGCTTGTCAAACTAAGAGGCAAATCAAGGTTTCATCTTTGTCAGGATGGGTTTCAAGAGTCAAAATTGAAACCGTAATAATATAAGCTCTTATAAATTACTAGTACATTTTCTCCATTGAATACATGAATAATACTATATAAAAAAATAGGGAGCTCACAGTTCCCTGCACAAACAAGATGCCTCAAATTGTGAAGCTTATTGAGGTGTGCCATTACTTTTCTAAACAATCTATCCCGCAAATTTTCATACAATGAACGAGGGACCTGACCTTGTGCTAGTAAGCATCCACCTAATAACCATTCAGAACAGCTTAACAACCTCACAGCAACAACCTGGCACCTTAGAGATTTGTGGATTTTGAATAAGCAAGTGCCAAATGTTTTCTTCAGAAAATGGTTTGAATTAAAAGAGCATCACAAAAACAGACAAAATGATTCTTGTTGAGTCAACACTGATAGTCCTTTTGTTTAGACACTCCAGTGTGTGTGTTTGTGTATATCGCTTCGATGTTTTGTGGGCGTTTGGTTCATTAATCAGACTCTTTGGCCCAGTGGGGTACTGGTCTGTTATGGAGCAGTGATAATGCATGCAAACGATCTGCATCTCCAAACCAGCAGAAAGAATAAACAGCGTCAGATATCGACCCAGTGAATTATGGGAGAGTCAGCCGATTTCTCACAAATGCTGGTTGAAAATTGAATGGAAAACAGTTTGTTTGAAACTTTAGGGGAGACAAATCACAAATGACTTCTCTTTAATATCTCAAATGTTTCTCCTAGACAGCACTGAGACTAAACAGAGCCTAGGATGCAGCCTAGGATAGTTTGGTGGTCTCCCAGCTTGGTTAGGCTGGTCTGTTGACTGGTTTTAGAAAGGTTTTGGGAACATTTCAGCTGGTCATCTAAGCTTAAGACCAGCAAACCACTTTTAGTTGGTTTAATTAGGTATTTCAGTAGGATTTTATGTCAACAATTGGCTCATTTGCTTCTCCTCCAGAGTTCTCAGCAAAGTCTCAAACTGTGCTTAGGTTTGCATTTTAAAGGCTCTAGATTCTAATATAAACTCAAATATTTCTCATCAAATTCTTCCAAAAGTAAGTTATCAGAGCCATTCCATCAACATTCATTATATAGCTAAAAACAGCAGTCAAACTTTATTTTAAGGTCCAATTCTCACTATTAACAAACCATTAACTACGACTATTGCCTCAATAAACTCCTAATTTGCTGCTTATTAATAGTTAGTAAGGTAGTTGTTAAGTTTAAGTGTTGGGTAGGATTAGGGATGTAGAATATGGTCATGCAAAATATGTGCTTTAACTGCCAATATGGTAATAATAGGCATGTTAATAAGCAACTAGTTAATAGTGAGAATTGGTCCCTACACTCTTAAAAATAAAGGTGCTTAAAATGTTCTTCACAGCAATGCCATAGAAGAACCATTTTTGGTTCCACAAAGAACCATTCAGTCAAAAGTTCTTTAAAGAACCATCTCTTTCTTACCTTTTTATAATCTGAAGAAGCTTCTTTCTCTACAAAGAACATTTTGTGAAACAGAAAGGTTCTTCAGATATTAAAGGTTCTTTAATGGAACCATTTAGACAAAAAAGGTTCTTCTATGGCATCGTGAAGCACCTTTATTTTTAAGAGTGTATACTAAAGTTTTACCAAAACAGCCTAAGATGGTTTGGTGGTCTCCCAGCGTGGTTTAGACTGGTCTTAGAAGGGTTTTGGGAACGTTTCAGCTGTTGATTCAAGCTTAAACCAGGACATCCAAGACCAGCAAACCAACTTTGTTTGGTTTAATTAGGTATTTCAGCATGGTTGTATGTCAACAATTGGCTCATTTGCTTCTCCTCAACAAAATCTCAAACCTTTTGGGATTTTAGAATGCAAGGTTGACATATACAGTACATGAAACATAACTGATATTCCTCTGGGATAAGAAAACAGTAATTTCCTTTGTGTTATTCCTATGTAAACCAAGCCTTTGGATCCTGCTGCAAATCAAAAGTTTATTATGCAACCATCAACAGTGTATCTTAGGAACCTGTGCAACGTTTTTCCTTGGGAACATCATTCCAGAATCATTTTTCGCCTCTATTGATTGTGAATGAATGTGTCATTTCACGTCCTTGGCGAAAGAGGACGATGGGGGATTGTTCTCGGTACCCCAATACCTTATGTAATCCTGAGATTGCTTCCTTCCGCTTAACACATTGAATGTTCTTTCTCTGTACAGTACTTTGCTGTTATGTATTCCTCTCCTTTCATTGAGACAAAACAGAGGGAGCACATGGACACATGACACAAGGTTGTGTCATCTTAGCGCTTACCATAGCTGCAGTGCATCTGGTCTTTGTTTCTCTGATGACTTCCATTTAAAAGCTCACAATTTGTACTTAAGCCTACTCTTTACAAAGTGTCAACTGAATCAAATTTACATTTTGTTTCAGAACCAAAGACTTACACTACTTCAGTCTGCGTGCATTGAATTTATTTAATACACGAGATTCACAATTTGAGTTGAATTATTGAAATAAATGAACTTTTCCACAACATTCTAATTTATTGAGATGCACCTGTATGTATGTGTATATATATATATATATATATATATATATATATTTGCAAAAAATTACAGCAGAACCCTTAAAACATCATAATTCATATAGGAAAAGTTAGTTAGATTTGGGGCAGACGTTAAACTTTAAGATTATCATGAAAAATCTCCACTGAAGTTTCTATAAAGCACTTTTAACATGTAAATCAGCTCTAGATGGTACCATCATTTCATTCAAATTGTATTTAGACCTCTTAGACAAAATTGCTAGTGGAAGAATCACGGTTTTAATGGGCAGAGATGTTTTATGCATTTAAGAAGTACCTCACTTATAGTGCATGACTGGAAAGGGATTCCAAGAGGAATTTCACTGAAATGGCACATGGTTCTCGACAGCTTTCTTCTTCAGACACGTGCATTTGATGTGCACGATCTGCATGAGAAATACAAGTGTTTGATTGTGATTAATATTCAGTAATTTACTGTGCAAAGGGCAGAGACATTAAAAAAGAGAGAAATCTTGGGGAAAAAAAGCCAATGGAAACAGTTTCCTTTTTACACTCACATAAGCAAAGGAAGCCAAGTCAAGGAGTTTCACATAAGGCACCCAAACATCAAATTACAGCCAAAAAAAGACGTGCTAATTGCATTAGGATGACTTGTAGCCACAATTTCTTGCTGTGTGGGTGACACCAAGAGTTACAACACGCTGAAAGGTGCTATGGTATGAAACGCAAAGAGATTAATTATCATCTAAAATGTTCGCTCCAATAAAACTGAACGTCTCTCAGGAGGCAAAACAAAGGCTTGCAGCATCTTTGATAGTGTGTGCGTGTGGGTGCAGTCTTTTACCTTTATTAAAGTCAGTATAAAATGGCATTCACAATGCAATTTCACTTCTGAGTGAAACAGAATATTCCAAATCCAGCGGAAACTGATTGGATTTTTAAAAGTGGGCAATCCAAATAAAAAATGCACAGTTAAAAGAAAGGTAATAGAATGTTGATTTAATGTTGAAATTTAAGTTATTGCAATACATGCGGCAGTTTAACCATTGACTAAAACCTCAGTGTATTCACGTTCTGATGAATACAAAGCAATATTAAAAGTGACTAATTGATAAGAATGAATCTTATGCTGTCATATAAATGAAGTGGCCACAATAGACCGAATCTCCTCGGACTAAGAGCTCTGGAGAACAGCCTGAGTCATCAATTAATCAGTGGCCCATGTGGTGCTATAGCTGACTCACCATTTCATACATTTTTGCCAAAAAGAATCAAAAATAAAATATTTACAGAGAAAATCAACAGTGATTGAGTGGTAAACATGTTTGAGTATTCAAAAAGGGCACCGTGGGAACATTCAGACCCAAGAGATGTGTAATTTCTTCATTATTAAAACATTTTCTCTGTTTAAAACAGCAATTTTTGCAGTTCTCTCTGGTGATGTTAGCAGCACAGAAATAAGACACTTCAACTTTAAAAAGTCTCTCCCTTCAAATTTGGGATTCTCTGCTTTTCCAAACCACCAAATCTTGTTTTTATCAAATTGATTTTTTTGTTTCTTTTTTTACCTCTCGTCCTCCCACTAGCAGAATGTGGTTATTAAAGTAGACGACTCACTAACAGAATCCAAACGACCATCCAAAGACATTCACCTGGTAATTCAAAATGAGTCTCTCTCTGTGTCATTTCTCAATTCCATCACCTGTTCATCTCATATCTTGAGAAACTTTGCAAATTTTAAAAGTGGATTTTATCAGAGTGAACTAGCATATCAATGGCCTCAAAACTGGACTAAAACCCACTAAACACAATCTAATTGTGATTTCACATGGTTTCTAAAGGCACTGAAAACAGAAAGAGATGGACATAACCTCAGTTTCACACATGGAAGAAGAAATGGAGTAATTTGCTTTGAAGCTATTCAAGCTGACAAACAAAAACAGTGTACTTTTGACCATATTTATATCATTTCAAGTTCCCCCAGTGAAGGGTTTTGCTTTCGCAAAGGATGATTGCCTCAGAACTCTTAGACATCTTTACCTGTAAGTCTTTCCTGGAATACAGAAGAAATGCATGCTTAAAAATAACACACTTCACTGACACAGCAGCGCTTTCGCTGGACTCTGTAATTACCAGCAGTGCAATCAGCATTGTCGTTCATTTCCCCTGATTGACAGGCTCTGACGGCTCAATTGCAGGAAATGTACAACTACGAACTTCATAACTAAATGGAACTGACATGCGTGCGGTTGCGCGACTCTTGGCGCAACCGTAAGATCCTTCCACCGTGTGACACCTGACCGCTAAGCATCAGTATCCATCAAACGTCATCTAAAACACGGCCTGCTACAAACTCCATAAAGCGGGAACATAGACGTCTCGGCTGTCAAAACTGTATGTTGCCGAGTTAAATAGATCTAATGCTTTTGAACCAAAGCCAATGAATCTCCTATACATTCATGGTACAGTCTTGGACTACTTCATGCAATCTTAATATTACAGTAGAGTGCCTTTTCTTGAAGAGGGAGGGGTGCGGTCATCGATTTGAAAGCGAAGCATTCTGAAGTGCTCCGCCGCAGACGTTCAGCCAAAGTAATTGCCGTGAGTGAGCTAGCAGAATCGGCCATGGACAAATAGGTCACTTAATAGGTTGTTTACCACGCAGTTGGACATGATTCATGGTAGGAAAGCAGCAGAGGTTCTGTGGACCGGGCCATGGAGGGAATTCTGGGATGGCGCTGCGATTATGATGGACAACACATTTGTAACTGTGGGCTTGCTGCCACTTTCGACAGAGCCAGCATAACCCCTACAGAAAAGACCAGTGAAAATTCACCAGCATATGTTGCGTCCCCAGCATGCTTTGCTTCCAACTGGGCTGCTTAAATGTCTTAACCTACAAGAATATCTTGTTCAAACCAGAACAGCAACTTTACCACCTGATAAAAGCTGGTCTAACTAGCATTACTAGCATGGAAATGCATGCTGGTTTAAGCTCTATGAGAAGTCAATTATGGCTAAAGGTTTGGTTTCTACAGTACATACCTGTGGAAGAAAACCTGCTTAAACCTGGTTAAAGCTTAACCAGCTTTAACAATTATCATATGCTCTAGGTCATTTTGACTCGGGTTGCATCAGTCATTCGTATGTTCTTACTTAAATTAGAACGTTAAGTCCACGCTATGTTTGTAACTGAATCTATACATTATTCGGTTGCACCAGTTGTTTGTAAGGCAGGGCGTAGCTAGTAGCTTGTAAGTTCTCCGTAAAGTAATGCGTAGTTGCATGATATGATGTTTACCCTAAATGATCCAATAGAAGCCTTCAAATATGCGAGCACATGTACATGAGTGTAAATGTCAGCAGCATCATATATGTCAAAGGAATTGAAGGTTGTCGAGTAAAAGAAGAGCTTATTGATGCAGTTCACTCAGTCTGCTATTTTGTTCCAGCCGTTACTCCTGACCGGACGCTTCCGTAAATATTTAGTTTATATGTAGAGTTACGCTTCAACTAAGTGTAATGGTGCAACAAAAAATATTTAGTAGTCCATAAGTTGTAACTTAGTGCCCATTTACGTCAAAACTAGGCTAAGTTGTAACTGACGTACAGCTGGTGCAACCGGCCCCCAGAGATGATTTTCTTTTTCCCTAAAATGCTAGTTAATGTTATCACATTGGACCAGAACTTGGACTTGAACTAAAAATCTCTCATTATGCACAGGTTTTGTATTTCTTTTTGGAACTGATTGCAAAGCCACTAGAAGGCAAGCCTGCAACCATTTGCCGAAAAAGCGTAACGGCTAATGCTAACGCTTCCGTTCTGCCAGTACGTGGGAAAGGAAACCAGAGGCTGTTTTTCTGAATGGATGTCAATGGGGGAGAGGCTTCACTACGCTGAATAAACAGCTTTTTAGATGAACTGGCTTATCATTTAATAAACTGACAGCCTATCTGCTAATCTTCAACATGTTTTACACTAAACAAAACTTTTGGATTGAACTATTTTTAGAGTTTACCACGAAAAAAATGCTGTTTTATTAGAGAAGTCACTGACTTTTTGCGACAGGTGGGATTCAGTTTACGGCACTTCTCATTCATTCCTATGGCATCCATAAATGGCAATTGAGTGTCGCACAACTCTGACTGAAATTCAACGACGTCAAGGCTGTAATGTGATTGGTTATTACAGCACACGTGATCCAAGTTAGCCGTTACACTTTCTCCAATAGTAAGTAATACAGACCCTCTCATCTCCCTACAGTAAGACAATCTCTGCTGATTGCTCGTAGGCCTCATTGATTTGAGATTATGCACCTCAGTTTTTGAGTAAACATTAGCAAAATTATCCACAAATAATGTTTTTTTTTTCACTTGAGGCGCATAAACTCAGATTAATGAGGCCTATGACCAATTAGTTCCAAAAAGAAATAAAAAAAAATCTGTGCTAACTGAAAGACAAGAAGTTGACAAAAAGATAGAATCCAAGATTTACTAATAATGACAGATTTAAGCAATTTTTTTTGCCTGGAATTTTTAAACTGGAAAAAGATTTTCAGCACTGCTCAAGGGTTAACATGGTCTCTAATCTTGGTCATGCTGGTTTTCAGTTGTTTTAGCTGGCTGCATAGCCAAAAAAAATCTCTCTAAAACTAGTCAACAGACCAACCAAGGAAAACAGAAAACCAGCTGGTTTAAGATAGAGGTAACATTGCATTCAAGGCATAAATTTGATCAATTTAAGGATTCCTTGAAAATCAAATCCATAACTTGGTGTTGCTAACACCTTTCTCTACTACAAGAACACATCTAAGTAACATTTATATGGTGCGTTTACATGCACAGGCAGCATAAACAGGAAATCGCGGTAAACAATATCACACTTTGAATGTTGATTGTTGATTCACATGCACAGCAGACAGAAAGCAAGCATGTTGATTAGCATGACAGAGCTACCGTAGCTCATGTTTACACCTTCTACATGCCAGAAATCTAGAAAGAGTAATTAAAACCATTTCAACTGTGCACAGAAAAGGATAAAATGATTAAACAGATCGGCCAGACGAACACCAGCCATACTATAATCAGCTGCTCGTTTCAGAAGGGACCGCATGCAGCGTTGACATCTAACAAAAAATGTTGACAGTTTACAACTGTCACTGAGGTAAAACCCTCCAACAAAGAGAATTGAAGATGTAATTTGCTTTGAGGAAACAGTCAGTGTGCGTTCACTGAGGGTGTGATGGCCCAATTATTAGTCTGTTGACATCCCTCTCTGAAACAGCCAAGAATCCTCTCCTGATGCTTTCATGTGGACTGTGAACCCCGAGCGAGGGCAGAGAGCTTCATGACAACAGCGAAAGCGAGGCTGAAGTCTGCATCACCATGGAAACAGTGAAACCATTGAAATGTTGCCGTCTCTCTACCCTGAAAACAGTCCTCTTAGCAGAAATGCACTCCATGCAATCACTCCATGAGGAAAGCGTTTATTCTAACAATTTGATGACTGTTTTTACTTCCTCATTTTATCAAGCAATTTGTGCATGGCACTATATTTTGTTCGGACGTTAGTTAAAGAACCAAAATGCTGCTTTTATTGATGTGTTTTTAAGTATTTACAGTGGGGTGCAAAAGACTGAGTCCACGGAGAAAACATTTTTTGCATTCAACCTGGGAATAACGAGAAAGGTTTAGGTTTATATTGTGAAATTCATACAATTTGTGACATTGTGACAGTTGCCTGATTTCACTGGAGCATAAGAGCTAAAGAGTGACAAACCCCATACTGAGACATCCTGAAATTAATGTTCATTTTTCAATTTAACTTTTCATTCAAATTGTCATGCTGATAACATAATTTGTAATGGGATAAACTGTATTAAATTAGAAAAATGCAATTTAAGACACTAATGGTTTCAGGTTTTGGACTGCACTGATAGTTTCTAATAATAATTCTAATAACCAACCAGAGGACAAATACACAAGCACTGAACAAAGACAATGAGTACAGCCCAGAAATGATAACCACAATCTCCCGTTGTGTCATATGCATGAGTGTCTCTGTATTTAATATTTGTTTTGGGGTGAGACTCAGTGGTTTAGTAGCTCCATACCTTCCTGCAGGGGTTTTCAAACTGGGGCCAAGGGGGTTGCAGGTTCTCTGTGGAAAAGTACAAAAATAGTGTTAAAATACAACCAAAAAATTATGTATAATAAAATAAATGTGGCAATGTACAATTGTATATAATGTATAAAAAATAATAATGTGAAATAAAACACTAAAGCATATCTGGAAAAAGCAAGTTTTCTAAAAAATAAATAAATAAAATAAAATAATAAATTACAAATACAATTAATTATTTTTCTCTCTACACTATACTGAAAGCATTTTGTGTTTTAAATTAAGTGTCAAATTAAATTAACAATTTCAATAATATTTTACAAATATTCATAATACTTTTTCCACACTATAAATGTGTCTTTATACACTCTAAAAATGCTGGGTTAAATGTTTAAATATTTAAATGTCTAAATGTTTAACCCAACCTTCTGGGTAGTTTTATTTAACTCAACTATTGTTTAAAAATTACTATATGGCTGGCTTAAAATGAACCCAAAATAGGTTGTAAATTATAAATCAGACACATAATTACTAGAGGCATCAGCAATAATCAAAAGGTGAACATTTATTAATAAGCAATTTAAAAATCGATTATTATTTAATTATTATTTATTCAACTTATTAATAAATGTTCATTTACTGAACATATTACTAAATGTTCATTTCCAACCTATTTTGGGTTCATTTTAAGCAAGAAATATAGAATTTTTTAAGCAATAGTTGATTTAAATAAAACTACCCTGAAGGTTGGGTTAAACATTTATTTTTATATATCTTCCACAATATATTTTAGGCAGGGGTTGCTCGCAAAGGGGCGATGATATTTTGGATCCGTGGCATCAAAAAAATGTGAAGCCCCTGCTCAAAATATTCTCAGTGCTTTCCACATATCTGAGAAAAGACGTTCCTGAAATTTCTTGACATAAAAAATCTGCTGCTAGAAATATGGTATTCAGACATAATCTGGATAATCTGCATATAAAGCCATTCTGACAGATAGATTAAGTTTCCAAATAAGGAGAAAGCTATGGCTTCTGTTCAAAACAATGCAAATATAGTGGTGTTGATGCCTAAATTTGGGTAGTATACTTAAACTCATAGAACATAGAAATGTTGTTATATTTGAATGGACATACAGTACAATACAATATAATGCATATGTACATATGTACATAGAAAATGAAGATGTAGATGCTTTGCTTGAGCGGCCTTTGAGAGGCAAAAAAGGTCCTTTTGTAACCACCCAAGCACTGGCCCATGAAATGGTTTTGGATTTTGGTTCCTCGGACAGAGGCCTGCACTCGAGGGGTGAATTCAGAAGCGGTGGAAGAAAAGGGAGAACAATCCCTTCTGTGTAATTTATCTTTGTAAAAGAAAAAAAAGGAAAAAAAAAAAAAAAACCCCAGACAGAACACAAACAAAACAAGAAAATAAAGTGGTTTGGTCTCAAAACCATTGATCACAAAATCCATTAAGATTTGACAGCGCATCAGATTGGAACTAGGGCAGTGAGCTTCCTTCACCTAGAGATGGAGCAATATGGGAAAAAAGAAATGAAACCCAGAGGCATAATTGGATTAAAAGGCAATCAAGCTACTCCAAGATTAATTGATTTCTTGATTATTGGCCCACAAATCTCAGATTTTGAGAGGAAGCAATAGCTGTTTTGCATATCCACCATTAAACGGAGCAGATAATTTTGAAGAACACTTCGAGATGCTTTGAAGAAGAAACTTACCTTAAAGTCATTTCACAGTGTCCCTCTTTCAGCCATGAGTCATGAGACCTGTCGCCCATCGTCTCGGCCAGCATCTGAGCTCTGTTAAGTATTTAACATCCAGAACATTAGCACAAAAGCCACAGGACAATCCATTCGTCATGTCTCCTCAAAGGAATTCATTATGGATGTACCAAAGGCTCTGTACAAAGACTCCCATCGTTTTCAAGTCTATCTTTTTCTCATCTCTACTAAGAAACCTACTTCAATTAATCATGTGAGTTTTTGTTCTATTCCAGCACAGGTGCTTTGGTTTGTTGTGTCAGTGGACGACCGTAATTAAGCACTCAAGTTTACTAAACTGAAAAGAATTGAAAGACAACCAACTAAATGTATGAAACTAATGGCACCTGGGTAGTGTGATAAAATTTGTCAACCAAATTTTGGCTATACAGTTCATACCACAGTGAATTTGCACTGCTTTAAGTTATAATATGCAGAGCAATATTACAATTTAGTTGAAGATTTAATGTGCGATCACGTGTGCATGGCTATTTTACAATGGCTCATCCAATCAGAATTTAGAGTGAAAATGACCATCTTATATCTTATAATATATGTTTCTGAGTGTTACATATAAAGTATGCATATTACGAATAATTTTATCTTTTGGTTTACATTCATCAAAGTCCAAAATAATTTATTTATTTTTATTTACAG
Source organism: Spinibarbus caldwelli (assembly GCA_039654775.1). Classification (NCBI taxonomy): domain Eukaryota; kingdom Metazoa; phylum Chordata; class Actinopteri; order Cypriniformes; family Cyprinidae; genus Spinibarbus; species Spinibarbus caldwelli. Next base: position 5,667,853 of record CM077229.1, on the reverse strand, counting down.
GTGCATCTCAATAAATTAGAATGTCGTGGAAAAGTTCATTTATTTCAGTAATTCAACTCAAATTGTGAAACTCGTGTAATAAATAAATTCAATGCACACAGACTGAAGTAGTTTAAGTCTTTGGTTCTTTTAATTGTGATGATTTTGGCTTGCATTTAACAAAAACCCACCAATTCACTATCTCAACAAATTAGAATATGGTGACATGCCAATCAGCTAATCAACTCAAAACACCTGCAAAGGTTTCCTGAGCCTTCAAAATGGTCTCTCAGTTTGGTTCACTAGGCTACACAATCATGGGGAAGACTGCTGATCTTACAGTTGTCCAGAAGACAATCATTGACACCCTTCACAAGGAGGGTAAGCCACAAACATTCATTGTCAAAGAAGCTGGCTGTTCACAGAGTGCTGTATCCAAGCATGTTAACAGAAAGTTGAGTGGAAGGAAAAAGTGTGGAAGAAAAAGATGCATAACCAACCGAGAGAACTGCAGCCTTATGAGGATTGTCAAGCAAAATCAATTCAAGAATTTGGGTGAACTTCACAAGGAATGGACTGAGGCTGGGGTCAAGGCATCAAGAGCCATCACACACAGACGTGTCAAGGAATTTGGCTACAGTTGTCGTATTCCTCTTGTGCGTCTTACCTGGGCTAAGGAGAAGAAGAACTGGACTGTTGCCCAGTGGTCGAAAGTCCTCTTTTCAGATGAGAGCAAGTTTTGTATTTCATTTGGAAATCAAGGTCCTAGAGTCTGGAGGAAGGGTGGAGAAGCTCATAGGCCAAGTTGCTTGAAGACCAGTGTTAAGTTTCCACAGTCTGTGATGATTTGGGGTGCAATGTCATCTGCTAGTGTTGGTCCATTGTGTTTTTTGAAAAGGGTGGAGAAGCTCATAGGCCAAGTTGCTTGAAGACCAGTGTTAAGTTTCCACAGTCTGTGATGATTTGGGGTGCAATGTCATCTGCTAGTGTTGGTCCATTGTGTTTTTTGAAAACCAAAGTCACTGCACCCGTCTACCAAGAAATTTTGGAGCACTTCATGCTTCCTTCTGCTGACCAGCTTTTTAAAGATGCTGATTTCATTTTCCAGCAGGATTTGGCACCTGCCCACACTGCCAAAAGCACCAAAAGTTGGTTAAATGACCATGGTGTTGGTGTGCTTGACTGGCCAGCAAACTCACCAGACCTGAACCCCAAAGAGAATCTATGGGGTATTGTCAAGAGGAAAATGAGAAACAAGAGACCAAAAAATGCAGATGAGCTGAAGACCACTGTCAAAGAAACCTGGGCTTCCATACCACCTCAGCAGTGCCACAAACTGATCACCTCCATGCCACGCCGAATTGAGGCAGTAATTAAAGCAAAAGGAGCCCCTACCAAGTATTGAGTACATATACAGTAAATGAACATACTTTCCAGAAGGCCGACAATTCACTAAAAATGTTTTTTTTTTTTATTGGTCTTATGAAGTATTCTAATTTGTTGAGATAGTGAATTGGTGGGTTTTTGTTAAATGTGAGTCAAAATCATCACAACTAAAAGAACCAAAGACTTAAACTACTTCAGTCTGTGTGCACTGAATTTATT